>JAFBJU010002782.1:248346-387795 GCA_016785305.1 Colistium nudipinnis
GACCCACTGTGGTAACACTGTACTTAATCTTGGCCAAAAATGCAATTCTGAATTTGAATGGGGGTTTGCGTGCGAGACTGAAACCGAGGGAGCTGGGAGGGAGGGAGGGCGGGAGGAAGGGGGGGGGGGGCGGTTCTTGTGACAGCAGCAGTATCAGCCTGGGGGGGGGGGGGGGGGGGGGGGGGCGGTTCTTGTGACAGCAGCAGTATCAGCCTTGAACAGCACCAAACCCCCCCCCCTCCCCCCCTTCCCGTACCTCCTGCTTCACCTCCCTCAGGTCTTCAGAAAGGAGGACTTTGCCTGAGCCCCAACCTGCCGCTCTTATTCTATCATCCTCTACAAACAAAAAGGCAGCCGGGCGCGAGACGCATACACAGAAAGAGAGAGTGAGGGGTGGGAGGGAGGAAAGGAGAGAGAAAGGGGCGGATGGCGTGTGTGTGTGTGTGTGTGTGTGTGTGTGGGGTGGGGTGGGGGGTAAACCACGGGGAGGGCTTTAGCCGGGTAGGTTCAGATTTTGAAGCGACCCCTGTGTTGTTCTTCTTAGCCCCTTAGCAGATGTGGCAAACAGCCACCCCCCCCCCCACCCCTCCGAAGGCCTTCTAAACCCCCGTCTGATCTGCATCTTAACTTTAATATAAAAAAATATATTATATATATATATATATATATAATGTCTTTCGAAAGGCAGAGGAAAATAAGATGACACAAAGGGACGATAAATAGCAGGATGAGGCCTGTAATAAGCTAAAGAGGCTACATGGATAATAACCCCCGAGTGGGAGATGTGGAGACCTGGGCCTATATGTTTCTCCTTTGCCCCGCTCGGGATCCTTAATCCTGGGCTTTGGGGAGAGAGAGAGAGAGAGAGAGAGGGGAGGAGGGGGCTGAGGGGGTGAGGTGAAGTTAGTGTAAGATGCATTAGTGTCTTCTACACATGTGCGCCCTAATCCCTGCTCTCCAGCTTTTTCTGAGCTGCTTTTGTATTTCTTTTTTTTCTCTCTCTCTCTCTCTCTCTCTCTCTCTCTCTCCTCTCCCTACCCTCCCCTCGTCGCTCCCTCCATCCTCTTTTCTCTCCTCCTCTCCCCTCTGCTCGCTCGCTCACTCTCTCTCTGTCTCTCGCTCACACTCTCTTGACCAGTTAAATCCCGACGGGGCCGACGGAGTGACAGGCCCCATTCAGCGGTGTGCTGGGGGTGACAGCTGGTGAGAGGCCCGTGTGAAAGAGCGTTGCCCCCGCGATGCCTCCGCCACCCCTCCCTCTTAGCGCACACACGCACACACACACACACACGCACACACACACACGCACACACACACACGCACACACACACACACACACACACACACACAGCTAAGGCAGGGGCAGCAGCTGAGCCACCTCTGCCCCGTCGACACTCCAAAAAAAAAAAGGTCCGGGAACAAGAAAAACATATATCTGCCATTTTGTCCGTGTCAACCTACGGTGGTTACTGACAACGTCGCTGCAGCAGAGATGGCCTGTCAGCCGCGCGATTACTCTCGAGCGTGGTATCTGTTCTGCCAATGATAACCAGCAACTGCACCCTGAATGCATTCCATACACTCTTCCACACACGGGACTCTGCAGGTCCTCGGACCCGGCAAGAGCGTCAACTCCTGATGAACTGCTGTATATACAGTATATCTGAAAATGAATGGGGGAGACCGTTCTATCGGTGAGGATCCAAATGGTCAAAGTATGTGGAACTGAATCTAGGGCTATGAGGCCAGAAAAAAAAAAGTAAAACAAAAAAAACAGGGCTTGGAGAAAGAGTGAATATAGGTTTCTAGATCAGAAACAATTTCCCTGAATTAATCGTCCTGTGATCAATCTAACGATCCCTCGGTTGCGCATGGTCTAAAACCGGCAACGTCCGAACATACACACGCAATAACATAATTCTAAAATATCATAAGAGGACCGTGTTGAAAGGGAACTACAGTGATTTCTCTTTTTTTTTTGCTGCATCAAATTAAATTACATTCAAATCTAATTTCAGCTCTTTGAACATATCTGATCATTAACGTTGAGAAATTATAATATATATATATACTGTATATTTAAAAGAAATAGAACATTCTCTGTTGTGGCCAGAAAACGACAAGGGCTATATGCAGTAGTTAAACGAGGAGCTGAAATAAAGGCGTTTGGCTCCCGGGGGTACACTTTGGCTACGCTGAAGCACCAAAACAACCTATTTGTGTTGAAGTGTCAAGGATTGCGACTTCAGCGGCCATTCACAGCAAACTGGAACAATTTTAACTTGCTTGCTGGTTTTTCGACAAGGCTCCACAGTATCCGGCTACTTGATCCAAGTGGCCCCCCTAAAGTACAGTAGTTGGTCCCCTCTCAGCATGGCTCTCTAGTCAGTTCAGTTCATTAACAAGGGGGGAGCTTGTGTTGCTCTGAGGCCTGTAGTGTGTGTGCGTGTGTGTGTGTGTGTGTTTCAGTGAGCACTGATGGGACAGACCTACAGGATCGTGTGTGTGCGCTTTTGTGTGTGTGTGTGTGTGTGTGTGTCTGTGAGGCCCGTCTGGTGTTGCCCTCATGTCGTCCGTGACAGCATGTTCTTTCTCTGCCCCCAGCTTGCTCGGTGTCCATCACTCTGTGTGTGTGTGCCCTCACCTGCACCTGTTTATGTGTGTGTGTGTGTGTGTGTGTGTGTGTGTGTGTGTGGGTGTGTGTGTGTGTGTGTGTGTGTGTGGTGTGTGTGTGTGTGTGTGTGTGTGTGTGTGTGTGTGTGTGTGTGTGTGTGTGTGTGTGTGTGTGTGTGCTCGTGTGCCCGTTTCCTCCCACATTATGGCATGTGTGCGCGTCCCCCTGCCCGCCTGCCTAACGAGGGTCCCTAGTCCATATGTGACTTCCTCATTACCGGGCCCACATGACAGGGACAGAGGCTCTGGCCGCTGGCCCAGAGTAGGGCTGACACCACCGGACCCCCAGACACTAGTGGGACTGTGTGTATGTGTGCGTGCGTGTGTGCGGTTGGCCACAGATGCCCTAAACATGTGGCCCCCTGTTCTCTCTTCCAGTTAGGACCACTAATTACAAGCTGGATCTCTCTCCTCTACCTCCCTCCGTTCCCTCCCTGCCCTTCCATTCTCTTTTTGTCTGTTTTTTGAAGCGATAATGGCGTGGCCGGCCGGAGAGTGATGGTAATTGATAGGAATGGTTTCTCGGGGGGGGGAGTCGTCGGCGGAGAAGGTGCTCGGCTCAATCCGCCTGCACAGTCTGGGAGAAGCAGTCTCGCGGCGGCAAACTGCAGGAGAGGCTGAAAACCAAAGTTCACCTCTCGACGTGCGAGAGAGCGGAATGACGGATGCGGTGTCTCTGCGAGGACAAACTGACGGCACGCGACGGTTTGATCCTTGCGTGTCGGCGGCGCGCAAGGCGCTGCCGCCATCGGCGGTGATTGACAGGCCGGCACCGAGAGACCGCGTCGCCGTACTTCCAGTCGACTCTGCGTACACCACTCCCGCCTGCCGCAACTGGCAGGTGTATGATTGGATAACAAGCAGGGCTGTTTGTGGTGCCGCCGCCACATTCGGCAGGAATCACCTGCGAGAACATAACATGTAAACAAAGCTACCCTTTTTTTTTTTTTTTTCTTTTGCACAGTTAGTGGTCGCAGGGATTGTTTCCCCTCCCACCCACATCATGCTGAGCCGCACCGAGGACACACAAACAGGCGACGACCGCTCTCCCTCCCCTCTGAACAAACCAGGCACCACGGCGCTTTTGAAAATGGTGCGTTATTTGAATAAGCAATAAGACGCTTTATAATTGGGGCTGTGGTCAAAAACAACAAATAATTCTGTGAGCTCAGGCCTTAAGAAAGTGAGGGTATGTCCTTCACTTCATACAGTGTGTCCCCCCCCTGTACAGAATTATGCGACAGGAAACCAGGGATTTAAAAATAGCTACAGTTGCATGGATTCGGAAGAATTAACAAAAAAAAGGTGTTAATAATAATAATTCACAAAATGTTCCGGCACATAAAAAAATGACAAAAAAATGAACTTTTTCCCCACTAAAACATTCGCGGACAAGTATGACTCAAAAAGCCAACGTGTGCCACCCAAACGTGCACACTCATGCCTGAGCATCCCCCTGCACGTGCACAACACAAACAACACAGGGATCCCCTTCCGAAAGAGACATGGTGCTACTACAGACACATGACCACTCAAAAGAAATATCCGCCGACGCTCCTGAAAGCCATCGCACCCGCAAGATGATCTTTTACGTAAGGCAGGCACTATGGAGCATTTAACACATATTTCCTGATTTCTCCAGCCTTTGCGTGGTAAATGTTGATTAATTGTCGCTCCAGACAACCAATATTGTGTTTCGCGTCCGATTAAGGCCACCGCTCACGTCCCTCAGTCCTCGCCGGCCCGAACCAGAGGCTCCGCCAGCACAGCCCCCAAACCTTTTTGCCAATCACCCTAATTGCTACTGATGAAATATTATTCGAGGTAATTGCATTTTTTCTTGCCTGTGTGCTCTCCATCACAATCCCCCCGGACAGGGGCGTACACTCCAGAAATCAGCATCTAAAGCACGCTGTACCAAATGTATCATTTCGACCCTTCATTAGACGCGCACATTTCTTTTCGTTTCAACTGGTTTTAATCGCACTACTTTACCAAGAACGCTCCAGCGCGGAACTGATAGTGCAAAGCAAACAGCCAGGCTCGCGTGTGTTAGCCGTTTAAGTGCTTTGATTATTAATACAAGGTCCGTAACAAAAAATTGCCGCGCTCAAACTGCATAATGGAATAGCGGTGGAAAATAGTCATAATAGCCAGAATAAGATCAACTTCTAAAATGGGCAGAGTGACACTTTCACATCGTGTCACGACGACAACGCCATTTCAAGGAGTCCCGCTCTAAGGACAGTGAGAACAGCTTCAGGATAAATAAATTACAAAAAAAAAACATGTTGATTCTCTGTGACCTGTGGTTGGTTAACCAGTGTCCTGGAGATATGCGCCACCTGTGACAACCACCAGCTGCTCCTCGCCATCCATTTTTTGACCCCGTGATCTCCAGGTCTGAGTTCTGATGGTTCGCCTACTAGTGTACCCGTCAGCCTCACACGTGTAGACCTCCTCCTATTAGAGATATGATCATTTCAGGGTCGCGGGGATATTTTGTCGAAGCGCCGGCAGAGTGACCTTTGAACTCAAATTTTCAACATAAAAAAATTAGTTTTAAGTATTTTTTTTTTTATGATGCTTTGAATCCTTGAAAACAAATGTATCTGGATTATTGTTTAACACACTGGTAGATTTTCATCAGATGCCAATATAATTGGTTGTAGCATCTATAAGGTATTGTTTGACTAAGGAAGTACAACCAACACCGACATGCAACCCGTTTTTTTAAGTGACATTTGTTGTTTTACCTTTGCTCTGATTCCGACAAAAACATTCTATACCCCCCCCACACACACACACACACACACACACACACACACACACACACACACACACACCGACAAAAACCCAAAACACAAATTGATGATAAAGGGGGCTACTATTACATGGATTAAAAGATGCTTTGTCATTAATGAACAGCAACACACGCATTGGGCAATATTTCTCAAAAAGCCGAAGCAAACCATTAGTATTTAAAGGCTAAAAGGCTCTGGGAGGTGGCTGAAACATGCGTGTTAATTGCTTTCACCCAGTTTATATATCTGCAGATCGCCTGTCTGAGGTTTTTTCTGTTTACTTGTGAATAATTACCTGTCACACAAACGCTTGGGCCCCAGGGGCCCTTTAACGTTCCCGGCGCATATCATTTTTGCCCCGAGCGGATCTTAAACTGCCTCCTGGTGTTAAAATGAATGCCCCCGCGCAGACGCAGGCCTGACCCCAGACAGCCGTTTGACCTCTGACCTCTCAGTTGTCTTGCTTTACCCTTCCCAGGGTAAACAGAGACAGAAGGTTGCCTGTCTGTCGACGTAATGATCCGTCTGCCTGCCTGCGCGCCCGTCTGTTACATCCAGGTCGGGTCGGACGGACCAAAAAAAAAACTACTAACTTACAGATAGAAACTTCAGTCTCAGTCATATAGCAGTAAGTAATCTACATGACAGAATGTCATGTAAATAACAATAATAATAATAATAATAATAATAATAATAATAATAATAATAATAATAATAATAATAATAATAATAATAATATCCGACTCCTTTACTGAAGTAGCACAATACCAAAATGTTAACTATACAGTGCATATAGGCTAAAATAGGTTCAAAATAAAGGTAATGTAATCTGTCAAGTGAAATATAAGTATTAAAAAAGAAAATGATTACTTATAAAGATAATATGTAGCTGTGCGGATAATTTGTCAACCTGCCTGTGTGTATATATCAAAACATCTGTCAGTCAATCGATGCCACACTAAAGAGAAAAATATTGTTCTCCGAATAGAATCTGCTCTGTGTCTTCAATGAGAAGTGCTACTTATCCAGCACAGATAAGACCGGGTTTCCATCAGAGGTACCTTTACAGGGTGGTTTGGCCTACCAAAGTCCCGCCCTCCCTCAGAGCCATGTCCTTTCCATTGATCTAAATGATTCAACCCTGTGCAATCCCTACAAAACTGCCCCTCCAGTGTTGGAGGTTAGAGAAATTGAGTGTGGAGAGGGAAATTATTATTTTTTGAACTCATTTCACCTCTGAATGTGCCCCTGGGTATGTGGAAGGTAACGAGTAGTGAGGTTTGGATGAGATAACGGCTATCTGGCGGCTGCTTAGCCTCTGCGGCTTTTTCTCCCCCCACAATGCAGGGCCACAGTGGCTGTTCTGGGGTCATTTGAGATACTTATAATGTCTGCACCGTGGACTTAAAAAATATATATACTGTATATATTACAATTAAAGCTGTTAACCAGGCACATAGGCACATGAATATGATTTCAGCTCTTACTTAATGCATTTTTATTTCACATAGTTGATTTCTTACAATGCCGGATATAACTTCACAAAGCTACATTTTAGTTACGGTGACCCAAGTAAGAACCAAATTATTAATCCGGCACTCAATAGAGACATGCTGGACCACAGATTAGAAGTTTATCTCTCCAAACATTAACGTAGGCACTCATACCTCCAGGGAAAAATAATCCGGGTCTTACCCCTGATTGGATTTAAACCTTAAGACAGCGCCATTACAATATGTTTTTTTTTTTATGAACGAAACGGCAAGCGTGTTTGGTGGGTAGCTCTGGAAAAAAATGTATCACTTTAGCAACTACTGGACAGACTGTATTCCATACAGATATTTTCCTGAAAAAAAAATCTGAAAAGCTGCACCGGTATGCCAAATTGAATTACTTGAGTGTTCCCCCATTAATGTACTTTATATGAAGTGAAAGCCCCTAGTTACTTTAGAGTGATACTTAATTTTTTTTCAAACTATTAAAACTCAAATAAAAGCTACATGTCACTGAATGATCAGGGATTAAACCAGCATCTCCTTTACTTATACTTCGAGCATACAGAACAGGAAATCTCCTAACCATAACAATGACACGCCTTCCGCATTGAGGATGAACCTCTCGTGTCTCGTGTTTTTTGCAGAGCTGCCACTGGAAATGACTTCCTGTCCTGTACGAATTCAGATCTGAGCAGATGTGAACATCTGGTTTGCACAGGGGTTTTTGGTTGTGAATTCACAGGAGTGCACATCTGTGCCGTTTCCCGCCGACCGTTCTGTGATTCTCTGCTGTGTGTTTCGGTGTATACATTAGTGGGAGGGAGGGAGGGAGGGAGGGAGGGTGGGTGGGTGGGGTCGCGTAAATGAAAAGAAAAGGAGCGACTGATAGGAATCGGGAGAAAAGAAGCCAGAGGTTGTTAAAGGTAATGAATCTATACCTGTGCCTGTGCAGCCATTGTGGTTTATAATTGCGCCAGTGTTCTACAGCGGCTGAGAAATGCCATAGAGGGCAGCTCACACAAAACACCTGCCCCTGCTGTTATTTGACTCCAATATTTCCTGCCTGACAATCCCCCCGTCTCGGGCTTTCACAGGCCGAAGCAGTTTTTATGGAAAGAGAGAAGGGGTGCCACTTGGGAGACAAAGGGGAAAAGTGGTGACATTATGACGCGCCCGTGATGTCAATTAAAATAAGAGAGAGAGCGAGTCCATTCAGCTATGTGGCTGCTGATGCAAAACAATCACCTTTTTGGGGGGGTTTCGAGAAATGTAATTCATACTAATCTTATGTGTGGTTTTGCACTGAGCTGGAAAAAAAAAAAAAACGGACATTCTCCTTCCTTGAGAAGCTTTACGATGAAATGTCACTTTTCCGGCAGGATCCGGGCTTACGCACTGACGGGGTTTGTGCGAGGTGGAGCGCTGCGGCGCGCCTCGTTTTATTTCCTTTGCCTGTCATTTAAGCGTTTCCTAATTGGTGCTGTACATCACGCCGCTCTGTGTGTGTGTTTTGCTGTCATAAGTCTCTGTTATCCAATTCGCCGTTTGCCTTCGGTTGTCATCTTTTTTTTTGTATTTAAAGAGGTGATGTTTGATTTTGGTTGGGTTGTTTTTTTTGTTTTTTTTTTGGGGGGGGGGGGGGGATTTATGGCTGGGGGGGATTTAAGGCTCTCAGTGTTTGTTTTATTTCATGTCAAGAGAATTTATATATCCGACGCGCCGCATCGGAGAGCATGTAAACACTGCGAGCCAATCTGCGCGCTCGCCTTCAAGTATCCGGGTGTCAGGCATGCATCCTGTCACTTTCCATCTTGTTTTCATCGGCGGGATGAATGCATTAAGACAGACTTTAATGTCTCCCGACAATGCGCTCACTGCTCTGTTTAAGCTGCGTGTGGGCCTGGGCAGGCAGCGATACACAACACCTATCAGTCCCCGGACATGCCGAGTCATTAAGAGAAGCCCTGATCCTCCTGGAGCAACAAGGTGAGGTGTGGGTCTCTCCAAAGGGCTCGGTAAGGTTTAGTAATTTGACTGACTCCTGCTGTTCACCAATCCACTCGCCGGCAGTGAACGGGGGTGGGTGGGGGCATTATCGCCTTGAAATATGGAAACTTCATGAAAGGAAAGCACTCGCGCCACCGAGTGCACCTGTAAAAAAATAAAATAAAAAAAAGGGCCTCCCTCATCATTATTCCGCCACGCCGAGGAAACGGCGGGCTCACGACTCCCACGAGATTGATACTCGGGTACCACTGGGGCCCATTTAAAGATCTGCCAGCATGTTTCACTGTTACAGCAGCTCCCGCAGACTTTTTAGCTTTTTTTTTTATGTTAGAGGAATGGCACTAAAGATGGAAATGCCAGTCCAGTGTCAGTCAGACGCGAGTACGGGTCCTCACCATCTACACGATATTTCTTTAGACGCCAAAACTAGATCGACATTTGTGATTTTTAAGTCGAACCACTGGTGAAGAGATTAAGCTCAGTGACGTTTATGTCCTCTTTTCTTTAATCCACGACTGATGGCGTACAAATGTGTCGCGGTGAATGCGTGGGCATGCTGATGGTAGCATCAGCTCAACGCGCCACCTGAAATTAGCACGGCCTCACCGAAATGTAAAATAGAAAATTTGAGATCAGCATTCTGCTCATTTTCTGGTTCTTAAAAAATATATAAAAAATGCGTGTGAAGTGGCCACAGATATCTATCACCGCACAACGTACGGTCTTTTTGTTCAAGCTCCTGAGACTATCTTTATCTCCAGGATCAAATTTCCATCCATCAACGTTGGCAAAGTTGAATTTGCACTTCTTTGGTGTTTTAAGTTGTCAGTTTTCCAGTCCGTTCCTTTGATTGCTATTCATTACCATGATTGTTATTATTATTTGGTCCACCTGATGTATCGCAGTACAAAGACTGTATGGATTCACCGGTTTCTTTGATATGACAATGATGCAAATGAAATGATGGCTTGAAATGACAGCCAACTACAAGGGGCTCCTGCTTCTCTGAAAACAGAACTAGGCCAATTTATATACCAAGTCATTATCAGCATTTTTTCCTCTCGCCTGCATCCAAACACACTTACTTGACGTGAGACAATATGATTTCCTCCCAGTCGTGCCATTCTTTTTTTCTTTTTTTACACTTAACCAAATACAATATGGTATTCTTCAGTTATTATTTGACTGAAGTCTGACCCTTTGAGTCCAGACCTCCTAACTGCCCGCCGAACAAGCTGAAGGCGCAGACCGTATCAAAATGGGGATGATGGACAGTAATAGCAGGTTCCAGCCTCGCGGAAAAACGTACAGCATGAAAGAAAAAGCCTATTTTCCTGCTAATAGTGCTGCCTTTTGTTCCTCCTGGGGTAATTTCTGAGTTGTCTAATTGCCACAGTGAAAATGAGTACTTCAACCACCAAAAATATAATTTCCTGCCTATTTAAAAAGGGAGCCCTGTCTTGACTGAACAGTCGGGGAAATCAGTGCCCGGGGAAAAAAAAGAAAACACACACAAGCACCTACCAGGAAAATGATCATCGTGCTTTAGAAAATCACCGAACGGAGCAGAAACAGGAGAGAAAGTGGATAAAAACTGCGTTTGATCGGAGAGCAGCACGTGGAGGTGGAACGCCTGGACGGACCAGCCAAAGCACCGACCTCGCTCGAACTCCAGAGTCACGCAACTCACGCAGATGTTGAGTGAATTTTTTAATTCGAGCGAGGAAAACATTTCCTTTTCAGCTCAAGGCACCCTTCGACGAATGTTACCAAACATTAAACAAAGTTTTGGTCCGACCTTGGCCTGATTTTTCGTTCCAAAGCAAGCTCTGTGCATATTTTCTTTTTCCAGACTTATTTCAGCCAGCGGTCGTGCTCCACGGAGCTCAGGCCGCTCACACTTATCTACTACACGTGCGATAAAAAATAAATAAAAAGGAATCTGGAAAGCAAGGGGGCGTCCGACAGGGAGAGTAAGTGGCGCGGCGCTCCGCGGAACGGGATGGAGCTGTAGGTGGTGAACACTTGGTCGGACACGCATTCTTACATTCAATTCCTCCAGAGGATGGAGCTAGGAGTGCATGTTTGCTTTCATACAAAAAAACAACATAAAACGGCTTTTTCCACTCCCTCTTTTCACTCTTAGTCTGCGCCTGAACCCCTTTACGACAGTGTGGGTAAACAGAGTGCGTAGTGTTTACTTGCGGTCACCTGGGCTCTTGTCGGCAGTGGCTCCGGCTTGTTTCGGCGTCGGCTACAACCGAGTGGTCTGCGGGTTTCTGAGGGATGCGGTGATGGCGCCCGAGGGGGGGGGGGCTGGTAAGATCGATTCCGAGCTCTGCGAGGCTCACTTCCCCGGCTGTGCAGCTGCTAGCAATTACCTGTGAGGGAGAGAAAAAAAAAAGAGACTGTGAAGTAACCCCGGCGCTGAAGGCCTCTCCTCAGCTCGCACCCCGAGGCTCTAATTACTCCAAAAAAAAGACCAAAAAAGCCAGTACATCTGTCAGAACCAATCAGAGGCAGCCAGGAAACAGGAACCCGACGGGACGTGCGTCTGTTTGCGAGGCAAACACTCGCCGGGTACTTAGCACCCCGAATCGATGTTTGATTTATTAATGCGTGTGCATGCAGGTCAGAGCACTGCGCTTTATTATGACAATTCTGCCGCTTGCAAGGAAAGCAGGTGGAAAATGGAATTATGAACGTGGAGTTCATAGTTTTCTTCCCCTGCAGAACTAAGCCTGTGCTCGCGGGGAGATTTTAGTCCCGTGCAAATCCAAATACACCAAAGTTATTAAGGAGTGGTTGGCAAAGGGCAAAAAGGAAAATGTGACGCAAATGCAAAGGGGGCTACATCTTGATGATAATATTCATTTCCGCGTCCTTTTCTCAGACTCCTTTTTTCTTCATCTTCTCTGTGGGATTGGCTTCAGAGGGCGGGCGCCCCCTCCCCCCCCGCGCGCCGTACGCTCGCCTCTTAGAACCACTTTGTCACTCTACCCGGTTCGGCGGTGCACTTTGAAAGTGATGTTGCGGGATGCAAAACGCCAGAGCAAGGTGGGCCAGCACCAGACAATGATTAATACGGCTTTTTAAGCCCTCCCCCTTGAAGGAAAGCGAGGCGCCATGGCATCGCAGCAGAATTACTTTGGTTTTTGGGAGGGAGGGGGAGTGCAGACTGGGGGGGTGGGAGGGGATGAGAAAGCAGCACCATAATTCTTTGAATCGCCATATACGGTTGTTTTTTAATTAAAATGTTTAGTGAGAACACATTATTCACAACCTTGAATAGCACAGGCGAAAACGTATACTTTATGCATCGGGGGAGAGTGTTGAGACTTAGTCACATTCATGGAAGCCTCGTCTTGATTTTCCCGTGCCTTTCCTCCAAGGTTGAGCAGGTATTTTGGCTCCTTCCATTTGAGATGCAGAGTGATAAATGATAAGAATGCATTTGCGCACCGTCCTAAACTTTCAGCGATTCAGAAGTGGCGGTGAGAAACAAACGCTGCGTATTTGGGAGTTGGAAGCAGGGGGTTTTGTGTGTGTGTGTGTGTGTGTGTGTGTGTGTGTGTGTGCCGCCGTGTGCTCGCGCATAAATGGAATCTAAATGTAGTTTGCAGCGAGGGTGAGTGGCACAGTCTCCCTGCGAGGCATGGTCACGAGGCCGGGGATGATTGTGTCTCGCTAATATGCGTCGGTGCAGCGAGTCGCCCTTCTTAACAGACGCCTAATTATGACTAATAGACGCAATGATGGAGGTCTACTGTGGGTGCCCTGCGAGTCACACCTCCTGTCGGAGGTGGAAAGATGTTGGCTGACCTACTGGTATGCGGTGGGTCCATCACGTAGTCGTAAAGGTTTTCTGATTTCTTCTAAACACAGAGTAAGTTAAGGAAATGACTCTTTGAACTTAACCTTGCATGTATTCCATGTGGCTGCTCGTAAGTGATATATGATACAGACGATTAATCCTTATTAAGGAAATTGTTGCAACACCTGGCAATCACATAGATAAAACAATGTGAATGGGTTTCATTCATCCTTCAATGGACAGTGAATAAGGTAATTAGCTGAAGTTTTCAGGGTATATAGCCAATCTTATTTTAATGAAAAAAAAATCTATTTATCATGAATGAATCACAAATCCACAGTAAATCTAGACGGCACCCTGCTTTATAAAGCATAAATACTTGGAGAGTGTAGTTTGAACAATACAGTACAGAGTTTTGGAGTGTGCCTCATCAGAGCGAAGATCTTCAGAGGGGCAGGTGCTCAAGGTTAGGATGACAAAAAGGCACAATTTGATAATGCTGCATTGATCCAATTCAATCAATTTTGAACAGCTGCAATGTACAGATCTGGTACATCCATTAATCTTACCTGTTGTAGGATCCAGTGCATTAATGGCCCCTCGTCTGACTGCTTGGCCTCCTCTGCGCACACACACAGAGGAGATGCACACAGTTAACACTGCAAAGTGAACTGTCAATGACACGACCAAAAAAATGAGATCAAGTAGGTTCGACGACCAGTATGTAGAACTTACTAGATCGAATGCAGTCAGGAACACTGGGGAACTAATGTGGCATCACTGAGGCACGATTTGAAGGGGATGCTGCTGAGCGTGCATGTGACCCCCCCAAAAAAAAAGAAGACACACGATTACATTACAGAGCGTACCCAGAACAAAAGACACAATAACGTGTGACACAGGTCAGCTCCATAATTGTGCTGTCTCATTTGTTCATAGTACTGTAAAGTTAGCAAAATATGAATAATAAATATATATTAAAACTCAAAAATAATCACAATAGAGATATTTACGTGGTTTATGTGAGGATCAGCATGATGAGAAATGTATATAATGATTAATCTGCACATAGATAATTATGTGTGTGTGTGTTGTAATGAAGGATTAACATTATAAGCTGCCTGCTAGTTTAAAAAACAATTTGAAAGTTTAATAATGGATTATCGAAAGCCGTGGACACAAAACACATTCAGCTTTTAACAACGTTAGCTTACGTCATAACCTGCTACCGTTGTTTACCTAGCAAACAGCCGGAAGCTAATGACACAGCTGTGGAAACAAACAGAACACGTGTCGCGCTCTCACTTTATCCCGTTAAATACACAAATACAGCGCCACACGAACACGACACACCCACTGCTCTGAACCCCGACTCGCACTGACCATCAGCTGAAGCTGCTCCTGAACGACAGGAATCCAGTTCCGTCACGTTTCCCTCCTGCTGCTCATCCAGTCACTGCTGTTGCTCATTATACATCACCTCCGCTGAGAGGAAACCAAGTGACGTCACCAGTCTGGCCACACCCAGTTACCTACAGGTAAATGTTAGTAATCCATTAACTTCATCAAAATAAGAATAAACGTATTTATAAAATACAATTTGTTCGAAAAACAAGAATACGTAACATATGAAATACATTTAAACATTTAAAAATACAGAAAATACATTTAATTACAGAAACAAAAATACAAAAAAAATACAAGGGCACATTTGAGATAGTAGTAGGAAGTACTTTTTTTTTATTATTCAGGATATTTCTCTTGCTATGTAGAAGCCTGTTACTCAAGGCAAAGTCATTTTGTGCTGAACAAATTATAACTACACCGTTTTAACTAATGAGTCTTGTTTAATGTCCAAATGACAATTAGATGCAGAGGTGATCCAAAGCTATGATCATTTGTTTTCAGGGATTGCTATTTAGGATCATCTTGAAATGAATGCCATTCTTTCATGATTGTGTTGTGAACCTTCTGCCTGCAACGGCCGAAACGCTTAGACAAATCCACACACTCAATAAAACTACTGTGTTCTCATATAGCAATTTATCCCCAAAAATTAGAGGCCTCATGGATACCACGGAAGAAATCTCCGTTTGTACCTACAGTACCAGGCAAATTAAAGCAAAGCAGCTCATACTCCATTACACATATCATTACAAACCCCTGCCCCACTTCAAAAGCCCTGCTACCAATAATCAATCTTACTATGTTAGGGAATAAAATGCAAAGAACTGAATTAACAAGCAGGCGTGACAGGCTGATTATTGATTTAATGTCAGCGGGTGGCTGGCACATACATCTCTGAGGCATAGCACACTATTAAAACGTCCTAACTAGGGTAATTGCTTTAGACACCTTTTTATACCACTTTGTGTGGCTAATCGGCATGTAATAAGGAGCGAGAAGAGACAGGGGCTGAGTGATTCGCTGAGTCAGCGGCCGTGCAATGTCACGTCTGAAGGTGGAGGCAAAGAAGGAGACAGCGGGGTCAAATTAAAACTGTGAAGGCGTGGAGACTTTAATTATACGAGAACAACATATCATTTTTGACAATATGGATATTGATCCTGATAATTTTTCTCAAGTTAATTCCCCTCAGCCGCAAAAATGGAGTTAAACAAGTTTGAGAACACCAAGAACTGGAGCCTTTGTGCACTGGGTTAAAAAGAGATTTTTAACTTTGTTGATGGTGCTGACCAAAAGAAACCCATTAGACCACCTGCAAAGGGTGGCTCCATGAGCACTTCATTAACCACACACCAGTGATGGTAGATGTGAGGCCCACTAATCAGATTTATTTTTTATCACTTTAAATATGAGATAATAAAAGTATCCCACGTAGATCTGTGTGCCAAAGGGAAACAAAAAAGCAAGAGTTTATACTTCAGCCCTGCAGCATCAAGTGTATTGTTTGCACATCCCAGAGCTGAAATATCAAACTGCATCAACGCAGCATCTTGATCGTGCTCCAGGCCTGGACGGCTTCCTGTTGCTCCTTGAATGAAGATGTGAAGCTTCAATGTGGACCCCCCAACAAGGCCTCTGAAGGGGGGGCAGACAGAAAGGAGACAAGGAGAGAAAGAGGGGATGGCCAGGTGCCAGGTGCTCCCTGCGACTTGACACCCCATCGCCATGGAGACATGGGTCAGAGGGCATGCAGAGAGAGGGGGCTGGTGTACTCGGGGAGGGCACGTGCTTCAAGCAGCGGGGCGGCCTGGCTTTGGCATGAATTGCCCGCCCGCTGAGCCGCTGCTTTGGGGATGCTGGAGGAGAGGTCACGTACCCAGTGGCCCCTCAAACGCACACCCAGCCTCTCTCGGCAACAACAACGAGGCTCTGTGTGCGCCGAGCCGGTCACAACAGCTATTCTGCATTTAGCACAAACACTAGAACGCACACACACACACACTTGGAGAGGATGAATTAGGTCAGCTTCGCTGGTCAAACAGGACAGCTCTCTCCTCAGCAGGGCACTAAACACAAATTATTCTCACTAGAATGCCTTTTAATATCAAAGAGGAGAGGGGGCACGATCAGCGGTTGGACCTCCTCCGTTCAGACTGTCCCACGGCTCAGTGTGGCGCCCCGCATAAGGCACCTTGTCCGAAGAGCACCTGGACACAAGAGCACTGCGGACAAATAGAGAACATTACAGTACACTAAAGAGTTCTGAGGTTAGTTTCATTGTTGTCCGACGAGAGTTGCACATAATGGATAAATTGTGAATACCCCTCTATATAAATGATACTGTGGTTAAGCAGTCTACGGGCCTAATTGACAATTGTATTCATTCCTAAGATATATTCACACACAGTAACATATGTTCCTTAAATATGACTTTAGTTTGAATGTTAAATGTGATATCCGGAGTTGCAAGGCTTTCTTTTTCCTCGCTTCCAGTTTTAGAGTTCAGATTGTGTTTTAAGGTGAAAATGGAAAAGCAGAGATTTTCACAGATACAGCTGATGGCTCGATGGGTCTAAGATGCATTTGTTGTAATAATAATAATAGTAGTTATTATTATTAGTTAGAGGTTTATATGTTCATTATGTCTATTTTTGAGTCGTTGAAGAGGACCTTCAAGGGGTCATTAGGACTCCAAATAAATCAACGTTATTGGCTGACGACACAAATGCACAAAATGAAATGTTAACAAGCTCCTCAGTTGAAATGAACCAACGGTCTGCCAAGAAAACACAAATCCCTGCCCAAACACTGGCATGCATGTCAAACTTAGGAATGTCAACAAAGACGAGAGAAAGTTTATTTTTATTTTTATTTTTTTGAGGAGTTTATGGCTTCGTCTGAGGACAGTTGCCTCGGCAGAACGGCTGCACAGCGGCATCATATCCACCGCCACGTTGCCTTCTGATATCTAATCACGGCAGACGGCAACAACGTCGTCCTTATTACCGCGGTAATGAAAACCGAATCAGTCTCACACGGATTAATTTGCTGAAGCAAAAAATAATAATTAAGACAAAGGTCCTGCACCAAGCAGACAAATCAGAAAGACAACAAAGTATGATGCGTGACAGTTTCCCCGAGTCCTCCTGCGGTGATGCGGGCCTGTCCTTTTGTGTCACGACTAGTCGCTCTCTGGCATTAATCAGAGCGTCGTCCTATCTTGTAAGGCTGAGCTGGGAGATGATAGGGAGTCCGCGGCTCTTTAATCAAGGTTAGAATAATCTGCGATGCTAGCTGATTATAAACCTGATCATCAGCAACATATTGTCACCTCCTAATCATCCAAATAAACAGAGAGAGACCTGCCCTCAGCCCCCACATGGAGGAATACATTACAGGCACACGCCCGTGCGCACACAAAGCCACGTGCTTACATGTGCATGCACATAAATACTACGCCCACACACACCTACACACACCTACACGCACGCACGCGCACGCACAGATATTGGCTTAAGAGAAAGCCCACACACGCACACACCAAGACCCACACACAGACTTGAATGTCTACACATGCGCACACACACACACACACACAGATATGCAATCTGCAGCACACAGCACTTTTACATCAAATACTTTTAATGCAAATACCACATTTTATGGTGCCTTTTGAAATTTCTCGCCTCTCAGCGATTGAGAAATGAGTACATGGCGGCGAAGGAGCGGGCTTGAAAGACATCCATCAAGACGGCAGATAAACAATGAAACGGCCCCCTCTGAAGTCTGATGATATCCTCAACTTCTTTCTAATCTACTTTCATGTGCTTTGTCGCCCCTTCTTTTTTTTTTTCTTTTTTTTCCTCCATACACTCCCCCTCTTTTATTTCACCTCTCTCGGGGTGAGCCTCTCCTCTCCTCTCCTCCCTCTCTTCCAGGAGCTCATTACCTTGGGACTGAGTCTCGGCTGTTTTCAACACAGGGAAAATTATAACGCGCCCGGCGACGGCACTCGTTAGCGGCCTTGTCAATCATCGGAAGCGGGCGAGGAGGGGAAGCAATCGGCGCCGGGGTCAGCGATGAAGATGTTCGTTCTCTATTCATCCATCACATCTTCCGGGAAATCAATTTACACCGCATCAGCGTCACAGTGGCTCGACAACAGCGGCGATATGAAAGAGGAGGGAAACAACTTCTGAGGGGAAAGACAGTGGAGAGCGGTGGATTCGTTTAGATACAATCTAATAAACGTCACTCATCTCGGGTCTCTTTCCCCCCCCCCCATCTTCCATCACCTCCAGGTTACCTGAATCCTTTGTCCTGCGCTGGCAATGACTATTCGCTAATAACTTTTTTTTACAGCAAGTATTTCTTAGGGAAATAACTAAGTTTTAAAAGCAACCAGTGTACAATGGGAGAGGGCTGGGGGCATGTTTGTCCTCCTTCCACTGTACGTTACTAAACCTCGTTCCTTTAATGTGCTTTCACTCGCCTCTCCCGGTCCCCTTTTACTTATGTATTCTCTTTGGGAGGCGGCAGGTGACGAGGAAGAGATTTGGGATGTTGCAGCGGCTCGCATTAATGTAGTCGTTGCTTCCTTGCAGATGTCATCGCCGCGGTTCATTAACGGTGTTTGGTTTCAGGGGGGGGGGGGGGAACCTGAGGAGAGGCGGGGATGAAAGACGAAGAAGACAGGTAAGAGACGGAAGGGACTCGGCCGCGGTGGGAAAGTAATTGGCGACATAAATGAACCCACGGTGTCGCACTGACACTGTCCACGTCGGGAGACTGCAGATGAAAAAACGCCTTTGAACGACAATCCCGTGCAGGACACGCCGGCTTTGAGGAAAAAGCTGAAGTGTGAGGTGAGACATAGTCAAGTAGAGGGAAGTGACAGAGCAAGAGAAGACAGGGCGGAGTGCCAGTTTGTGTGCACGGAAGCATAGACGGGTGTGTGCGTGTGTTTTGCCAGAAGTGTGTATCGTGAGCGTGTGTGCGTGTGTGATGCTTTCATTCCAGGAGATGTCATGCTGTTTGAGCAAACGGTTCTCCGTGAAGGCCATCCGCCGCCTGCTGCCAGCGCCGCCACCCCTGCTGTACCCAGCCAGCCTCGTGCCAACGCCTCCGACGCCACGGCCGCCAACGCCAGGAGCCCGCCTGCCCCCTCGTCTCGGCAGAGCAGATGTCACTCAATTGCCCTCCACCTCCCACGAAAAGATGCGCCGCCGCCATCGGAGTCACACACCCCCCCCCCCCCCCCCCCCCCCCCCCCCCCCCCCCCCCCCCCCCCCCCCCCCCCCCCCCCCGCGCGGACCCCCTCTGCCACCCTGACAGGCAGCCGTGCGTGCATGCCAGGCAGGCGACACCCAACGTGTGAAGAGAGAGTGGGGCGGCGGGTGCCTATCGATGGGACGGGTGAGGTGGGGGGTGGGGGGCAGGCAGCAGGCAGGAATGCACAGCGTGGGAGCGTTGTAGATTTCTCGCACTCCCTCCTCCGTCGACTCCCCCCTCCCCCCTCTGCCCGCGAGGCGCCCACCTCACCCTAAAAAAAAACAAAAAAAACACTGCGCACATGCCACAATCACCGACACGAAAACACGCAACGCACGCACAGTCTCCTCCCTCCTTGCCCCATTTCTCTCCCCCGTTTAGCAGAAGAAAAAAAAAGAGACACACTTTCCCCTCTTTCTCCCGAGATGACACCCCCTGCAGGCCTCTGGAATATTCTAATTCTGTTTCCCTAACTCTTATTATGTGTGGAGTGTGTGACATGTGAATTGTAATTAGTCGCTCAGGGGTGAGCAGAGAGCAAAACCCCCACCTCCGCCCGGGAAAAAATAAAGAACCCCCCAAAAAAAAGAAGAAAAAAAAGGAAAAAAAAAAAAAAAAAAAAACACCGGAGGGCGAATAATCTTTCCAAATACCCCATCCAATTTGAAATGCCCAATCACCACCTTGTGCTCCTGTCACCGCCTTTGATTTTCCTCACATAACGGAGGTGTACGCACACACTCTCTTCCCCTCACAGCGCTCTTTGTTTCTAGTTCCAGGGGCTGATCCAAAAAAACCATTCACATCCCTTCCCGTTCATCCACACAGTACAGGAGTACATTCCTCCTTCAGAGTGCCATGGATCTTATCTGAAAGGGAGGCCCGTATCAATAACCCCGCAGCCCCCGGTCCTCCACTATAAAGGGCCTGGGTGACGGGGGTAGCTGTAGGGATGGGAGATAATGGGATTGAGGTGGTACTTAAATCTCAACGAACCACGGCAGCTCAAGTAATTAGTGGATGGGATCCATACTGGGGGCGCTAAGCAGAGCTAATGCTACCCTGGGCCCTGCTACCGGAGCAAAATTAGCAGTATGGGAATGCGTAGAGAGCTATCGCGTGGATTATCTGACTAGCTGGCTGCTCTGCTCTGTTCTGTTCTGTTCTGTTCTGTTCTGTTCTGTTCTGTTTGGCCCCTCTGTCTCTCAATCTTATTTTTTTCTAACAATCTCCAACTTCAGCTGTGGCTCTCCCGAAGAAAAACAAAAAACCATCAGCAAAAAAAAAGGGGGGAGAAATGAAGCCGGAGGGGGGGTGCGAGGTAAGGAGATTGTAATTTCACAGCAGTGTCAGAAGAGCCAGCCGAGGCCCTGTCTTTCCATTGAGGCTTCATTAGGGCGAACAATGGGCCTCCCTGCTACCTAATTAGATGGGGTTAATGAGGAGAGGGGGGCCGCGGTCGATCCCCGCCGCGCACGCTGTGTCACGGGCGTGGCCGGGGGTGGGGGGGGGGGTGCTTTGGTTGGTCAAGGGGTCCCGGAAGGGGGGGGGGGGGGGGGGGGGGGGGGGGGGGGTGCTTTGGTTGGTCAAGGGGTCCCGGAAGTGCAAGGGGAGGGTCACTTCATAAGCAATCCCACAGATGATTGCGTATTTGGAAAAGGAAACCGGGTACAGTGTCAGGACCAATCATGTAGGGTGTACATCAGACTTAAGGTTAACTCTTCGAGATGACCCCAACTTTTATCAGCCGCAAAACAAATGCGATGGGCCAATAAGTGTAATCCAATAAATATTTTAAATGACAGAAACCTTCATATTTTTGTGCTAGACCGAGAGTTGTGCTCTTTTACTTACGGAGAAAAATCTCAATTGTGAATGCGTTGCTAGCTGGTGCTGAGACTTGGAGATGGTGTGGTACTTCTTCAAGGCAGGTCGGGCCCTAAGTTGGAAAACGTACAGGAATGAGGTTTGTTGCTGAGCATTTCTTTTCAGTAAACAGCTGGTGATGCTGAAGGTGGCTGTGCAGCGGAAGGAAAAACGTACACATGGCGCCTAAATTCACTTGTATCTGTAAACGGGTGAGAAGGGGAAGTCCCAAAATACTCATCAAAACATCACAACCCCTGAAAAGACATTTTAGAAATGTAGAAAATAGAACCAGCTTGTTAACAACAGCAGTTAGAGAAAAACCTCGACGACATCAATGCCGTATTGCCTCACAACACAATACGTTGGGTGTGATGTCGCTAGCTGATTAAGAATAAAGCTAATTAACTGCAAAAGAGAAAGAAAGGTGTGTGAATTCGCCATTTAAGATGCGAAAGTCGAGGGAATAGGCTTACGTGTAGCTAACAGCGGTTTAACAAGCGTGCGTCGAGAAACAGAGTGACGCTGAGGTGTGTGTGGAAGAATTTTAAGTACGCAAAAATAAAATAAAAAAACCTGTCAAACTACAGCATATTTTGAAGGAGTTGGGTCGGAATTTGAGTTAGATCTTTGTTTTGATAAAGTTGAAAAACATTGTAGAGTGTAAAAAAGAGTGAGATTTGAGGTTAGCTCCAGATAGAAAGATAGTTTTCCTCCATTCGTTTACAGCCGCAGCTCTTTTCATTTCCCAATAGAAATGGTGGTGCCGCAATTGACATGCGCGAGCAAAATGTTAATCAAACAAACCCATTTCCCCTCAACAGCTAAACCAAACAAACAGGCCCTCAACTTTTCCATTCAAGTCAGAATGACAGCGAAACACCGCACAACACAACGGCGGCGCAACGCAGCGTTCTTTATTCAGGGAACGTCAGCCGCGCGCTATTCTGTTGAAAATATCAACTTCAGATGTTGATGGGGGGAAAGAAAGACGGGCGTTTTGTCTGCCTTTGTTGGTTCGGGCTTGATATGCCGCCTTGAGCCTTTCAAGCCATTTGTTAGACTCAATTTCTTCCTCTGTTACATCGGCAGATTACGTTTCGAGCAAACAACCAGCGACATGAAGGCGCGGAGGCACCATAATGGTGAGAGGATGACAACTCGCATAGGTAGAGAGCAGAGAAAACACGAGAAAAAGGGGTGGCGGGAGACGGGGTGGGGGGGGAAACGAAGAATTGATGTAAGGAAGGCCAGGAAGACTGGAAGGAGGCGGAGATATAAGTGATGAGATACTACAGTGATGGGATGTATGCGTGCGAGCATTGTAAATGCATTCATGCGGGTTATGCAAATGGGAGCGCTTTGATTCGCTGGCCTTAAACATAGCCTTCGTCTTATTGTTGTCTTTTCTTCAACTGTCCCCTCTCGGTTTTCCGTCTCTGCAGTGGTTTGTTGATTGAACATTGCACACAAGTGTTTCAGCTAAACCGAAGTTGGTATTGGCCTCTGGGCGAGTAATTGGAGAATCTACATGTAGTGCCCCCCCCCCGTCACTGCCGTTTTAGTTGTTATCAACATGGAGGGGGACTTATCATGCTCAAAATGCCGCTATATCTCAGAGCACTTTCAAATGCTTGCCCAAAAATTCATAAAGTTATTCTTTATAGATATCTATTTTCAAGCCAATCAAAACCTGACTACTATTTTCTTCACCTGCAATCTGGACTGGAAAGAATAGGAGAGGCATGGAAATATACATGTGCTGTACCCCATTTTGTTTTTCACAAATGATACGAAACACACTAATCATCAAGCCTGCAACGGCCACATTTGGGCACAATTGTGACATATGGGCCCGTGTGTAATCAATAAAAACAAACAATGTCCCCGTGACATTAACTGTGCTATTTGTAACTTTTCCGCAAAACAAACGTGAAGCATGATCCTGGACCATGGGTCATAACATCAACCATACCTCGAAATCTAGGCACCACCTGTAGCTCCACCCACTCAGGTGTAACCATTGGTGTCAGTCATCGAAAACCGTGAGATTTCTGCTGTGGCTCCCTGGTCATTGTTCTATTTATTTAAAAGGACATTTTATTGAAAAGGACATTTGGCGTCAGATCATTGATTGTCTACACTGATTTTAGTGCCTTCGAGCCTGTATTTATTGTGTATATTTATCTTATGGTTTGTCAACATTTCCATTATGTTGTGTGTTGTTTGGAAATAATGGCTACGAAGGGTTTACCTTTTTTTTTTTTTTTTTTTTTTTTTTTATAAATCGGAAACATGTGTGTCACTTGTGTTGATTCGAAACAAACTGAACAATCAGGGGTATACAAACAACAACAACACCACCAATAACAATATTATCAAATGAAGAATCAGACACCAGCTGTGGCATGATCTCACCCTGGTGATGACTTTGTTGTGAGTCTGCAGTGTTGTTTGCGTGCACTCAGGCTCGGGACATGCATTCCACACGAGCACCCCTAGGAAGATCCTCAATCCGAAACAAACTGAACAATCAGGGGTATACAAACAACAACAACACCAATAACAATATTATCAAATGAAGAATCAGACACCAGCTGTGGCATGATCTCACCCTGGTGATGACTTTGTTGTGAGTCTGCAGTGTTGTTTGCGTGCACTCAGGCTCGGGACATGCATTCCACACGAGCACCCCTAGGAAGATCCTCAATCCCAGCGAAAGTGGGACCAAATCCTACTCCATATTCCACAGCTCTACATGCCCTGAGTGCGCACACTTCAGGAAGGAGGATCACTTGCTACACAACAGTACACACGCGGCAGGCCCTGCGTCCCTGCTCCACCACACGGCTGCACAAAAACGCACTGCTTTAACCTAGATCGCCATCTAGTGATGGCAGGTAGGACCACTCCTGACACCTCCACCAACCTCACAGACACACGCGCACGCACACGCGCACAAACATATCGAAGAAATGGTAACTATCAGTGGGATTTTTTTTATTATTATTTCATTTTTACACTAAAATGTGTTCTCCTCAATGCAGTTTTAAATGGAGCAGATATTAGAGATGGTATCGGATGTTTTATCATGTTGACCCTAACACACATTTTTTGAATATATTATGGATACAAAGTTGTCAGATAATTTTTTTTCAACCAAGATAATTTCAAAATAAAAGATATTCCATTGTGTTGTTGTTGTGACATGTTGTCACTATGCTAGATGATAGATTATTGCGGTTTTGAACGGACCAAATACCCTGGCTTGTTTTTGATGTTGTATGAAGTTGCCACTGCCTTGTATTTTTAAAGATATTTAGGGATTCATAAATAGCATAAATCATTTTGTATTTTAGCTTGTTTCATCACTCTGTCTTGTTTCTCCGAATACATTTAATATTAAAACATTCAGTTCCATTATTGGCTTTTTTGTCCACACAGTTTTGAATGGATCTTGTTTTTTGGTTTTTATTACATTAACGCCAAACTTTATATTGTTGTACCTCTGAAAATGTTGATTTAAAAAAACGTATTCATTAAAGGCATTTTTGAAGGGGTTGTAAACACAACGGACAGCGTCGGATGCTGGAAACAAAGAGGAGAAAGCGAGTGACTTCTTTTTTCAAGATGTTTTCATGCATATGTGGAGATTCCTCCATAGTGAGAGTTCAACCGAGTATTTGTACTTCATATATGCCCCAGCTTTATTTGTGCACATGTAGTGTTGAACCTCGGTGTGTTGGTGCGCGTGTGTTTGTGTGTGTGCAGAGGCCAAGCGCCTCACCTCTCTATAATGAAATCATGCGGGTCAGTGAGGCTGGCGAGGCTCGGGCAGGTCACCCAACAGATCGGAACTAAGCTGCTTTGACCCGGGCTGGTACTGCACACACACACACAAAAACACACACTGGCACGCACACACACACCCTATGCAGTGCTTACAGCACAATGGAACCACTGTACGGAGAGGACGGTGTTTGGCAATGATTAAAAGGCGAGTCCAAGCTGTTACACACACTCAAGTACTAGATTTTCGACACAGGGACACAGTCACACAGCAACGATAGTTTTCTTTTTATTTCACTTCAAAACTAATAAAAACAATTGACAAATATGTCCTTAAAGGATTGTTTTGAGAAATGACATCAGGAAATTAAATCGACAATAGAAGTGATCAAAGTTGCCATAGCCTGTAAACACTGAAATGGCAACACTAGATTACACCACGGCAACTTGGGTTTCCGCTGGGTTATTATGGGGAAAGCTTTAATCATTTCTCTTCTATTAGCCGCTGCCTGTATCGCCCAGGGACTTCTATTAGAATTAAATTAAACAGTGGAAATGTAAATATTGACAACATATGCATAATTATTTATTCCACACACAACAAGATCAGAAAATTGTTGCCACAGCATCGTGTTAATGTGAAAGCAGAGACATTTGCATTTGTCGGTAATAAAAAGGCAAATCACATTACAGAAGAACAAACGCCACAATAATAATGATAATAAGAATAAGAATAAAACACAATGTAGCTCCAGAAAAATGACAAAAATGACAAATCTTAACATTTTCAATTATAAATGCACCCCTCCTCCCCTTTCCGCCCATCATCGCCATGGCAGTTTTATATTTTCTAAGCCATCAGATGTCAAAGGTCAACAGCTCCAGCACTGCACTCCTCCGGAAGACGTCCCTTTTTTCGAAGAGGATAATCAATTACCAGAAGACTGATCTTCGCCGTCATGTCCCCGCTCATTGCCGCTTCCTCAGATCAGCGCGGCCCCCATAAATTTGAATGTAAAACAAGCTCACCAGCACAGGGTTAAACACGTAATTAGCCACGACAAGTGAATACGACGGGAACGGACTTAGTCAGGAAGAGAGCTATGGTAATGCGGGAGACTCCGCAACCCTGCGAGGCATCGAGACGGGACGCGGGAAGGGGAGGGTGCACCAGGAAGATTTCACATGCAGATATTAGAAATGCAATTGTCTTCCGCACACGGGGCGTTGGTCTGGAAATTGACTTTTTCATTATTCAGTTAGTACAATAATTAAATATTCGGTGCCCTGGGTTGGTGAATCTACTGAACCACACTGAGGATATTTAACCGGGCCTGACAGATGTTTTAAATAATGTTTATTTATCAATACTAATATAAACTGCCTTGAACTGTCACTCTCCTGTGACCTGCGTCAGATCTCTCCAGGCTCTGCATCAATAACTTACATCCAACTAAAGCATCGGGGAGAAGAATAGAGAACTTGGGTAATATACTCAAGTTATTTGTCGGTTGTGTCGCCTATTTTCCGGAACGTCTCTAAACACCTGCACTTTCATCTGATTGGCCGTTTTCTTCCAACTTCCGGTGACACGTCGCAGGCGGCCTGGTTTGGTCGGACGAATGCGACGACCCAAATGTATAAATTAATAAATGAATACATGAGCAAACACCAAATAAGCATCCGCACAGATGAATTAATACATAAATACGCGGCGATGTTTAATTCCTAATCTCCATAGTAACACATTCACTCGCCCCAGCAGATGAGAGAGAGGGAAAAATATCATTATACTATAATTAGACTTACATCCACTTTCCATTGCCCATTTCCAAATATGAAATATTCTATGTACTTACATCTGAAAATGTCAATCCCATTCAATATCACGGTGTGATTTGCAAGTCATGCGGCTCAGAACAGCCATCAAAGGAGAGGATAAAAGGCAAAAAGGGAAAGAGATTTGCCCCTTTATAAGTCCGGCCAGAACAAGGCGAGTACAAAAAGTATCGTAGAGCCCGGGCAGAGAGGGATTTAAAGGGAAGAAGAAGAAGAAAAAAACATACCAGAGAGTAAGAACACTCAACAGGCCTGGAACGGTAACAAACAACAAGCGGAGCGGAGGCCGATGTTTCCGGCGAGGAAGAGGAGGGGAGCTCGGGGTTCGGGGTCGTCCCTGGCGGCTTTCATGCGGGCAAGTGCTTTGTATCTTCACGCTCCTTATGTTACGGTTTCCATGTCGGAACACATGCGTGTCGACGTTTTGGAACGTTCACTTCAGGCTTTCGTCCTTGTTCTCCTCGCACTGCCGGAGGAGCTTTGAACCGCCGTGTGCAACGCGCGGGGTTTACGTTCAACCTTTCCTCCGGATCTGGCCGAGGTAACGAGGAAGGGGACTCCGACACTCGGCAGTGGAACAATGGGTTTTCCTTTTGGGTCTTTTTGGGGGCCCATTTTCATTGGCAACAGGTAGAGGCGCTCAACGGGGCCCCCCCGCCCCCCTTGCAAAAAACGGCCTCGTTGGAAATTCATCTGCTCCTTCACATCAGAGATCTCCAGCGGGCCCAACGGGGGAGTGGGGGGGGGGGGGGGGCGTCGGTTACGACGACAAAGTGGTAGAGTGCTTTTGTTGACGGGCTCCAGCAACTTATCGGGATCCTTCATTGCCGCTCGTTTGATGGACATCTGAGCACCACTTGTGAAAGCGCGGGGGATGGTGCGGAGAGGGTGGCGTGAGAGGGAGGTAGGTGGGGGTGGAGAGGGGGGGGGCGGGGGTGGGGGGTGGTGGTGTGCAGGGAGGGGGGGGTGCAGGAGGTGTCAACGCAGAGACTGATGGAGTGTGCGTTAAAGCACTGTATTGGAAAAAATAATAATAAACAAATCAGAAACAATTAAGTGTGAACTCTCATGGAATATTCATAGGCGAGCAGCCTCTGCGTGACAAGCCGTCACGCCACCTCCGGTCCATTTCTTTTTCTCGTTTTTTTTTCATTCCTCCTCTCCATGTCCTGCACACATGGAGATGTGCCTGCCACTTAAATCAAATTAGTCATTAGCAAATTGAATCAACAATTAGAGCAAAAAGAGCTACATGGCATTAGCGTCAGTTCACTCAGATTTGTCAACCTATCAGAGCAACCTCTGGACTAGCTTTTCCTGCGGTCCAACTCGTCCCCGGTGCGTTCCCAGTCGAGGCTGTAGCTCAGGGCAGCGGGCGCCTCCGTCCCTTTTCTGCCAGGGTCACCTACCATCACTGCAGCATGAGCACACGGTTGGGTTGTTTGTTTGTTTTTTGTTTTCTTTGGCCAAATCAACACTTTGTTTGTTGTTCGCCAGCTCTTTGATGGATCCAGTGGCGGCCCTGATCGCCCCTCTCCTTGCCTCTTCTGGATTATTTGTATCGACATATCTCACTCCTCTCCGCCGCGGCTTTTAGTTAGAGGCTGTCGAAAACATTGCTGGCGGAAATGGAAGTATCCTCATTATGCAAATGCTGGGCTCCACTGATGGCATGTTCTGGTTTATAAATTGCAGCCCCTTGTCAGGAGTCAAATTGCATTTGAGTAACTTCAGAGAAATTGTCACAAAGATTTCAATTTGGCTTGCCTGCGATGCCACCATCAATTTAGTCAGGACAAATATAGACATGTGTTTATTCCTTTACAAAGAGCAACATGATTGTGTTGTTTCGGGGGATGCATTTTTTCCTCAACGTATGTATTATTATATACAGGAAGTACATGTCGCGCAAGGTTTTGAATAATGGAAGAACAAAAAACTTGTGCATTTGAATAAACTCATTTCAGACGCAGCTTTAAAAAAAAAATTAAATATGATAAGCAGCGGTGGTTAGTGTATATTTTTAAATGATTTTCTGCATACAAACTCACTCTGCTCGAAGAGAGTTGACAGGGAATCCTCTGAGGAAACATTAATAATCGTGTTCCATTAGAGGTAACAAGAAAACACATTTAGGAGTGAGCCTCTGTAAGCTGCATGAATAAGTGGATAATTATAAATGTGTTGATGTATCTTATTTGTAAATTTTACTCAAAATCAGGATACCGTGTATGCATCACCTCGAAGCAATATCACCACCAACTTTTGTCAGTGTATGAATAAAAACCTATTCGCAACTTTAAACTCTGTTTTGCCACGCTTTAATTGTAACTTTTCAAATATAATATCAAATACTAGTGACGTTTCAAATCGGGGAAAAAAAACAGATGTGGAGATTTAAGTCAAAATGAACTTTAACTTTGGTAATAAAACAGAACTAATGCTGAGGCTGCACTTCAAATACATAAAAACAAATATGGTTATAATAATGTCAAAGAGCTTCCACATTCCATATAGCCCTGTCAGCACAGGTCAATAGAAATCTATTTTGTGGACTGCAATTTTAAACAAAACGCCTTGAACAGGTTTCCTCTGTGAATGGCAGAATTAACGATAGGGGCGTCATGGGATTGGACTTTATGGCGTTGCAGTGTTTATCCATTTACGTCTTACATCTGAGAGTCTTAAATTCAGGTTGATTTTTTTTTTCTGTCTGCTTCACTTCCAGTGCTGCATCAGCGTGACAGGGAATTCAAGAACCCACAAACAGTTTCTCCTTTTTTCCAAAAGCAATGAAGTGACACAAAACTTTCACTTTAAATTGGTAAAACATGACATGCCTACTGTCCTCCATCAATGTTATCAACAGTGAAAAGTAGGAAAGAAACGTGATGCCACAAATCTCTGACAGCAACACAAATAAATGGCGCTTGGCTATTACTGTAGAAACCCCCCCGCCCCCCCAAAAAAGAGAAGAATGAGAGAAAAAACCGTCAGGGTCGATTTTAATATTCATGAATTTTCTACCAGCTCAGTTCAGCAGTTTCGATTAAGCATTAATTAGGAGCCAGAGGGGAAACCAAACAAAAATAAGGAGCTGAATGACTAATGAAGGTGCTGGAGATGTGGGTAGACTGCCATGCCACTAATGGTTTCGGTGCTATGGGTGCCACACGGAGTGCCAGTGGTGTGGGCGGCCAGACGCACCTCTGCCCACACCAGAGATCACACATCGGAGGAAAAAAACACACTCTGGCCATGAAAGAATAACATATACTCGCCTCCGAACTGTGCAACCGCTGTCGTCTCTCTTGGAAATGTTTTTTTTTTTCCTACAACCCCCGAATGCATCCAAGCCCAACATACATGTCGGGGTCAAGCTGAAAAGTGCTTTGGAGATGTGATGAGGTCACCACATGAAAAGCTACAGCACATGCAGCAAAGCTGCTGCGAGGAACTGCATTTCTTCACATGCAATGGTTCCGATTGATGGTCGTTAAACCAAAAAAAAGCTTCTAGGTCACAACGATGGAGACCTCAGGTTTATGTGGATATTATTTATTCCTCCAGTTCAGACAAAACAATATACATATATCATCCCTACTGCGAGAATAAATCACATTTTAGTGATTATTTCCAGTGATACATGATGGAGCTAAACTCCTGCAGGAAGAATAGAGCAAATAGACACAAGAAATGAATAATTGTGAAGAATTGCATGATTTTTATTTTTGCGGTTAAATAGTCCACACTACAATTTCGACAATAATGCTCACTTAAAGACTCATGTTGAAATAAATGAGAAGAAAGACTATTAGTATTATTAATTTAGATTATTTTGTCATCTAGCTGAAATTCGGCCCGACAGTATTAATGTATTAATTATTAAGTCAAGATGAAGTACCAGGCAAAAGTTGTATTCTCAAATATCAGAGAAACTATATATATATTTATATACTGTATACATATATATGTATATATATTTTTTTAAATATTGTTTTATATATTATAATTGTCTAATGTATTATTATAGCAATTACAAATAATGCTATGAATTGAAAGCCAGAGGATGCCAGAAAATGTATTAATAAAATAGAAGAGAAATGACTTGAAGACAAAATTATCCATCGATTAAAAAAGTGGAAAAAAACTACTGAATAGATTAATTTTTACTTTAAGTAAGGATCCACCAAAATAAATAAATGTTACAATACAACCACAGTCTATTACTGAAGAATAAAAAAACTCTTAAATATGCATTTCCATCCAGTTATGTTGTGTCTAATGTCAAGCTTTAAGTTTGATTATTATGTAAAAATTAAAACAAGAATAATGTTAAATTATATTTGCACATATTTGTTATTATTTATAAGCAGCAAACTGCCCTTAGGATTACCTAGTATGTCATCACTAATATAAGGCTTAAATATTGTGTACTCACTTCATGCATTTACAAGAACACTATGTATATGTATGACTGTGCTGCAGTCGAATATATTTGTCAAATATGAATAAACAGCATAAATATGAATTTGGCATAACATTTTCATTCATTATTGTCGTGGCTCCAAAATGTCAGCCAGGGCACAATTTACATCCCATAAATATTTTCACCTCAATTATGTATCTACTTATTTCGTTAAAATAATAAGATCAAGTAATGCAAAGTCCTGTTAAAACATTTTCCTATGGCTTTTATTCTAATGGGTACTTCGATCATGAGGGGGTAAAAGAAATACATCGTCCCCACAGGAATAGAGGAAGAGGACAGAGAAGAGAAAAAAAAAAAAAAGGTTATATTTTCTTTTATCTGTTTGAGAAGGGGGCTTTGCAGTCTCCTCTCCCAGTAAAACAAGGATAAAGGGAACGGGGGGGAAAATAAATGATATTGTTACAGAGGTATTATCCTTAATCCTGCCCATGATATTTGAATTGTATTGGTGAATTGTAATCAGGTATTTTAGCTTAGCGGTGCTGGTCTGCGTGTTGAACGCCTACCATCTGGTATTGGACGACGGCGTGACAGACAGGGCCGGGAGGGGTGTTGGGGGGGGGGGGGTCCGAGAGACAGAGAGGAAGCCCTGATCCAACTGGGAAGCCTGGCGACTTTAGTTTCCCAATCTCTAAATCTACACATTGTAATGTAAGTCCACAGACAGGAAGCCGAGAGCAAACAGCATTGGTATGAGCAGATATAGGCTGGAGATCCATTCCAATCATGAGGAGAAAGTTGGCACCGCAGGGGCTTTGTTGGCTCGGGGTAGGCAAGGAAAAGAGAGCGAAAAAAGAAACAAAAGCTAGTGTGGAAATTACTGGGATTCTGAGTAATCGCGGGGCCCCTTGTATCGTCCCGTTTTCATCCGTTTGCTTTCAAAATATCGTACGGCTTCGTGTAATGTTGTTGGAGATGGTTTTGCAAATAAATGCGGTTTAGCCAGAGATATTTGTTGAGTGAAGACCCGCATGAACGGTGTTTGTACTGCTAATTTCCTTGGGAAATTTGAAAAGTGGCAGTGAACGTGGCTGAATTGACTTGTTCAGGGGGGGAACTTTTCTAAAAAAAAACACGGAGTGAGGTATGTGCACTGTGTGAGCACAATTTAGACTTTAAAAGGGCATATAACTACAATTACAACTTTGTGAAGAAAGTATTGTTATAAGTTCCTAAGTCATGAATAATGGGGCCTTGATGTTTTTTTAATTATGATCTACTGAACCCTCACAAGGCTCAGCTAGTTGCAACTGAACCCAGTTTTTTTTCTTTGTAAAAACGTATATGCCGCATGTGAATGCGATGCAAGTTTAACATAGCACCACACCTGTACCGGGGGCCAGAGCCAACAACGGATTTTTTAAAGTATTTCTTATGTAACCAAAGCCCATAGTGAACATTATATTAACATGTCATCTGGTCAGCGAGGGTCAAACATCGAATATACACTGATTATCAGCAACAGCTCGGGTTGAGAGAGCCCCAACAATTAACAAAGGGGACGTGTGTGTGTGGGTTCGCATGTGTGCTTTAGGTGGAGGGGGGAGGTGGGTGAAGTTATTCTTTCTCTCTCTCTCTGCCTCGCCACCTATCACAATTCATTACCACAAATTAGGGTTCAATAAAATTGCTATTCAGAGATAATTAGGAGTTGGGTTTGTGGTGGCGGGGTCGGGGAGGAAGGGTTGGGGGGGGGGGGGGGGGAGGGGGGGGGGGAGGGGGGGGGGGTGAGGGAGCGAGGAAGGGTGAGGTTGGAGGCGGCAACAAGGAGGGGTGGAAGGGGGGAGGCTTTCCACATGTCATCGTGACCCAAACCAACAAACCGAGGGTCTGCAGCTGGGGCAAGTGAAGTGAGACCCTGATCTGCCCCCCCCCCCCCCCCCCCCCCCCCAGCAACGGCCCCCCCCAAACAAAGACAACACAACCAACCACCACCAGCCCCAACCCCCACCCCCCCCCCCCCCCCCCCCCCGCCCCCAACCCCCCCCCCCCCTTTCCTCTCACCTGCTGAGTTGGGAGCTGCTCCAAATTAAACAAATTATTTCAGGCCTCTCTTTCATTCTCTTCCTCCTTCAGAAAAAAAAATAAGTGGAGCAACGGTTCACCGACAAACAGTGATCCCACATAAGGACGGCGGCTAATAAGGTTGCGTGTGTGTGCGTCTGTGTCAGTGTGTGTGTGTAAGAGTGTAAGTGGCTGCCTAAGTGCAAGAGCTAGGGGTTATTCCTGCATATGTGCACCAAGCTGAAGAAGGATTGTCTTTCATTAATTAACACTCTCCTGATAACACAAGCCCTACCAGTCTTTGCCTTTGTGAAGGAGTGAAATATTTGTCAGGTGACAGAACTGGCCCGAGATCAGTTATATTAAATCGAGACGCAGCATTTATTTTCTATCACCCTTATTCCAAATGAATTATTCAGATATTACAATATATTTCCAATATACCAATATTTCATTGGTGCGTTTGACAGTGTACAAGCGACTGGTCGTTGAGATTAAAACCTAACTGTCAGTTGCATTTAAAAAAAGCCGTCTTTTTTTTTTGGTCTTTGTTTCTGGGGTACAATGAACAAGGACACAATATTTAAAGTTCGATACCGCGGCCTAATTTGGGTCACATGTGAGCTTTCTGACCTCTTTTTTTCTGTTGACATTAAATAATCAAATAAAAAAATATATATATACTGTATATATATATATATATATACCACCTGTATTTAATTTTGCAAAAAGGATTCAAGGTCCTGGAAGGCTTGACAGTTATTATAGCTCGACATCTGCTACACTTCAAGAACAAAAGCAACTCTCGCTATCACTGGATTGTATTTTTTATATTATATTTATATATTATATTATATTTATTTTGATGGTAAAGGTCCATACATTTTTGAAAAATTTGAGGCATCAAAGTCGCCGTATCATCTGCGTATCATCGACTTTCTTCTGAGTTATATGAGTCGCAGGAATGAATGGGTTTCATTCAACGGCTTTTTAAACCCGACTGAAAAAACGAGTCAAGGAAAAACACACTAGGTTATTCTCAGCGCCAAACAAACTAAATTCCCCAACAACGGGAATAAAACCACATGAAGCCCACAGGTTTCACTCCGACGCGTTCTCCCCGCTCACTTCCAGGCACTGCTTTGGCTGCTCTCGCTGACATTCAGCTGCTCGGCTGAACCTGTCAACTTGAACTCCACTTGTTCTCCCTCGTATGACTGTTTGTGCCCCGCGTCGTCCTCGTCCTCCTCCTCCTCCCTCCTGCTCTGCGCCCGTCTCCTCCAGCTGTCCACTCTGGCCGCGGCCCCAGCGCCACTGGAGGGGCCGTGTGAACAGGCCAGTCCGGTCACCTCGCATCAGTGTCGGGCTGGAATGCGCCGCGGCCCTGGCCCCGGCCGGGGACACCACTCTGGGGGTTGTGGGGCGGGAGGGGAGGGACTCGGCGGTGGCGGTCGAGCAGGTGCTCGGTTAGGGAGCGCGGGGGAAATAATGTTGATGTCATGTCCCTGCCACCCATTGTGGTTGGAGGTGGTGGGGGGCGGGGGTTGGACATGGACACCGAGGGACACAGAGGGCCTGTGGGTGTGCCTCTCTAGAGGTCACCGTGCCAGATCGGAATCACACTGTGAGCCTTTACTTATTAAGTGGCTTTCTGTGCGCCCGACGACCAGTTCGGCCTGTTCTCTCGCACAAAAAGACCCCGGTAAAGAGACACCGGTCCCTCCATCGAGACGTGCACTCCGCCGTTGTGTCGGACCCGGCCACGACCAGACACTGTGAACAAATATGGCACATGATACCAGAGGTGTAGGATTCCTTCCCCCTTCCCTGCTCGTTGAAAGAAGTCCTTTACACACCAAACAGAGCGTCGCAGACTCTCTGATCAGCAATTATGCACTTTAGAGGTATTAAATACTGCTGAGGGGGAGAGGAGGGGGGCCTCCGGGGACCACCGGCAGTCCGTAAATACACTTCTCTCCGGGAAAAATGAAAGGAAGAGACCTGCCATTATTCATGCATTAAATGTAATGCCTGCGTAAAACAATTATGTCGCATATATTTCAGCTTTATTTACCCGCCGCAGCGAGCCTGGTCCGCCGAGCGGCTTGTGTGCACAGCGGATGACAACTCTCCCAAGTTATTTGCCGTGCATGCGTGCGCTCATTTGTGTTTATCGGCTGCTTCTTCCCGCTCCGCATCTATATATATATATATATATATCGCCGGCACGGGTCAGAGATCACCCGTCTCCTAAGTGGCGAACTGGCACAAAAGATTATCATCTATTAATATGCCATAATAACAGGGGTTCAGTTTAACGGTGGCTGTGTGCATTTGTCTTTTAAAGTGATCTAGTTTGGCAATCGCGCTGCATCCTCCGTAAAATATGCTAATGTGAGTGAAAACACTTTGGATTGTCTCTGAGGAATAAGGGTCCATATTGGGATTCATTCCGGCAGCGTGTTCCACCTTTTGGCGTCGGGAAAAGTTCTCCGGCAGCCAGGAAGTCTCACCAACTTCATGTGGATCTTTTTTTATTTTCTATTCTTTCCCCAACGTTGTGTCTGTGAGCAGAGCCTGGTGAGTAGCCAGAGAGCCCGTTATTCAAACAAGGGTCCTGACACCAGTTTGTGGCGGAATTATATTGGCGTACATGTAACTTGATTTCAGGAACGAGACGGAAATATTAAAAATCGACCCCCCAAACCCAGCGGGGGCTCAGACAGACTTGGCTACTGGACTCGACCTTTGATATGTTTTTCTATGTGATCGTATTCTGTCATCCAGCTGCACTGGACGCACAAGGAAAGGATCAACCGTTGGGGAAATAAAAAATGCATCATGAATGTCGGACTCTGGATTAACGGAAAAACTTGAGTCAACAGCAGTGCGTTGAAAAGCTGACAGCGACAGTAGGGCCAGGAGTATTGTTCATATGTGGCTGAACATACATAGAGTTTGTTAACTTGTCAGAAAACGCAACTGTTTCAAATTTTGCACTAAAAACGTGTATTTCCTTCATTCCAATGGAACTACTCTGGAAAGACTTGTGGCGCTGCACCTCAAGGACTTTAAGGACTTTCCGTGGCACAAATGAGGGATGATGTTTGAGTTTATTTGTTTCCATATCACAAGCTAAGGTCCCCTGCCTTCCACTAGCCAATATCAACTCGACCAAAAATAACTACCCTGAAAAACAAAACAAACTCCTGTCCTAGAGTAAGAAACTATGGCTGTGGTGGGTGTCGCGGCCTCTCCGAAGTGCACTCCGCGCAGTCAGTGCACTCCAGCTGCCGTGCAGTTGTAGCACCCTGGGTGAGAGGGCTCAAAGGACGCCGCGAGTGACGCGGGGGGGGCCTGGGCGCGACGGGCAGCGAGGAGAGAGGAAGTGACAGGAGACAGTTGCTACACACTGTGTCACGCTGGCAGTGTCACACCTGGCAGCTGTCAATCACCGCGCTCCCTGATATCACGGGAGCCGCCGCCAAAAATGCCTTGAGTGGTGTCATCCATCCACACATGGGCACTGGCTCACTCTGACTGCACTCATCCTGTCACTGCAAGTCAGAGACGGGGTGGGAGAGAGGGGAGAGGGAGGGAGGCATCCATCTATTTACATATGGAAAGGTCACAAATAGCCTGCAGGCACTGTGCTAATTAGAGAATGTGGCAAAAAAAAAAAAAAAAAAGAAAAAAAAGTCCAAAGATAAATTGAAAGACAAAAATGGGGAGTTATCTAAGTGTGCTTGCGTAATGAAAGTGAGGATAAGGTGAATCAAAGGAGAAAGGAAGCGGGTAAAACCTGGCAAAAACAAAATGCTGCTGTGAAGGCGGAAAAGCCGAAGGAGAAAAAAAAAAAGGAGACGGTGGAATTCGTGACTGCTGCGCGATGTAGAGAAAGTCTGAGAATCGTCCACGTAAAGAGTGGGAAGGGCGACCAAACTCCCGTGGTTCCACGAGTCTAGCTTTAGCTAGGTGGTTAGCGCAGGCCTCCACCAGCAGACACTGACCATATGATGGTGTTCAGATGACCGGGCGTGTGTGATCTCCCTTAGCCGGATAAGCGAATCAACCTTTATAATTCATTGTGACAAGCTGACAGGCAAAATGAGTGTAAAATGTTATACTTACATGAATTTTTGTGTCAGATCACCGTCTGTGCACTTGTTTTTCTGCCTGGCCATAGCCGAGGGCGCCTTTCTCCGCGGGCGCTTCACGGACTTTGTTTCCAGGCCCTCGGACACATCGCCCTTCGCCCTAGTGAATTTGCTGATTAATTTTGGATGCTCCCCTTAATTAACACCCCAAAGGAAAGTGTAGATTTCCGAGCGCGCCTTTGCTGCGGAACAAACAAACGGAGAGTCTGAAGAAGGATGACCTCGGGGAGACAGACGTGCTGATGTCCAAAATGACATTACAGGAGCAATGTGAAGGCCCCGCGATGCCGGGCCTAGACCCGGACATGGGCGATGCCTCAGGATCTCGCAGGCCTTTTAATCAGCGGCTGGAAATGAGCTCCCTATTAGTCTCATTTCATTTGCTCTAGCGTCGGTAGAGAAGCAGGCCTCGCATGATGCCACCCGACGCTTGAAACATGCTGTTCCTGTGCCAGTGCTGGTGCCGCCTCCGGCCCTCGGTCATTAATTGGTGCCACTCTCTTACTTCCAGTGAAATTGGCAGATGACGGACAGGGGGCAAAAAAAAAAAAAATTGGGATTTCTTTCTCTTTTTTCCCCCCCTGTTCGCAGCATCAGAGTGGATTTCACTAATTGGGTTGAATGGCGCCCATCTCGTCGTGTGACAGCCAAGCAGGATGCACAAGAAAGCTGCGGGCAGCTTGGAGAGCTCTCACCCCGCCATGCCAGCTCCGAAGACAAGCCGGCGGGAGGGGGGCGAAGTTGCTAAAGGACACGCTGAGACAAAAGAGCACAGCTAGAGATCGCGCGCACACTTTTGCCGAGACCTTGAACAAACAAACTTGCACTTTGTCTCGCCGAGGGCAAAAGGATACCACGACGTCAACGCTCGGCTGGAAGACCTCAGACACTTTCTCTGCCTCCTTCACGTATGCATCAATCTGGATAATAGAAACTTCGCAAATCAAGGAGTGGAATAGGGATGCGGAAAGAATACTGGTTGTGCTACGCATACACCATTCCATCACATAGCAGTGGGTCCACAAAAAAAAGGCGACAACTATTTACCCTGAAATTGTACAAAATGCTAATTAAATAGCCCCCCCGGTGCAAGAACCATGATGATAGACATACAGTTGACATAACTGCAGACTAATACAGTGTCCAATTAAGGGCCATTAAAAGCACATTCGATCCGGCCCGCCTCCAGTAAAACAGACATGGATGTTTGAGCAGGTCGTCTCAGTTCCGAGCTGGACAATTGTCCTCTTTGTGTTCGAAAAAGACAGATTTCCCCATTACAAAGGGACAAGAAGTGCAGGTGTAATTGGGATATTTGGGAGTGTCTTGTTTCGGGGGCCCATTGGAGAATCGGTGAAATGAAGCCCCCATAAGAGTGGGACTGACTGCACTTTTACTGCAGGTTTGTTCTTCTTTCCCTTTTCTCTCTTCTTCTGTCTTCACACCTTGGTTTCCATCCCCATTCGCATTTGTTTTTCTTCCCTCTCTTCCTCGGCGACTCATGTAAGGCTCAACCCCTCGACCCAACCCCTTTCTGCCGGGCTATGATAGCAGCTTGATCGGGCAGGTATGGCTAACAAATGAGATCAATTAACGTGTCCAAATGGGGCACCCACACCAGGGTCTGGTTGCGCTGAGCAGTCTCCTCGTCCTTTGTTTCCCCTCTGCGAGATTCCATTTGCAACTTCATCACTTTCCTGGCCCCGAACAACAGCCACGATTGTTCCACCCCACCCCCCTGAACGGAGTAAGGCCCGAGAAAGCCTGGCCTCTTCCCCGTTGGCAGACTAATGTATCTTTGCTATCGCGACTCGGCCTCGGGACGGGGTGCGACCTTTACCGAAATTAATCCTCGCTCACCTTCCCGCCGCCCCGCCCTCTGCACCCCTCGCTTCAACTTCACAGGACATCAGCCAGCTCAATTTGTTGCAAATTTGTTTCTCAGGACTCCCTTTTAATTGAATGACGGTGGCACTAACAAGGAGCTGATTGAGCCCCAATAATGGCCCCGTTGAAGGCCGAAATGCCAGGGCAGAGGCCGCGGCCGGTTCTCCTCCTTAAATACACACCTCCTCCTGTGTGTCACAACCTGAGATGGCACGCAACCTCCAAACAGTGGGAAGGGGCGAGACATGTTGGAAAGGTGCGTCTCAAACAGGAAATGCACTGCATTTTATGGTATGTCATAAGTAGCTATGATTGTCAACCGTAAATGCCAGCGTTAACTTTACTTGGCGTAGCTATGACTTACTGTCCTTTTACATCAGACTGTCTTATTAGTTTTCAAATGGATTACCCAGTGTTCAGCATCCCTTTTGAAACCCAGCAGCAGACAAATCGAAGTCACTCTTGCAAAAAAGAAAAGTTATCTCTCCAAATACCACAACGGGCTCGATGGAGAGACGGGATGACTGAGCGAAGGTCTGCAGAGGCAGAAAAGACCAGAGGAGGAGCAGAAATAGGTGCAATTATCCTGAGTCAGAGAGACGGAGTGGGGGGGGGGGGGGGCCGATGATGGCCGCCACTGAGCGTTCGTTTAAATCTGCTTGATGAATGGGGGGAGCCGATGATGGCCGCCACTGAGCGTTCGTTTAAATCTGCTTGATGAATGTGATGTGCGCTCCTCATCTGTCCCCCCTTCAGTCTGTCCACAGCAGTTAGACGGGATTGTTTACTATAACCTTGTAATCAACCTGGCTGGGTTGACAGCTCACCATTACCTCTGATAACAGCCTCGCTGCAATTTGCCCCCCCCCCCACACTGAAATATATATATATATAAAAAAAAAAACAGGCAAACACACACACACACAGTGAGAGACTGCTCAGGCCCTGTCTGATGCCTTATTGATGGAGCGCTTGCCGTTATCTTTGTGCGTAATTTGTTTTCAACAACTGTGATTTACATTTCAGTGGGATTACACCTTTTAATGCTACACGCCAGCCGAGAAGTGGGCAGCCGCTGAATACTCCACATCTCCACCACAGAAGGAGGAAGGGGGGGGGGGGGGGGGGGTGGGGGGTGCCGGTGTGTACGTGTGTGTGTGTGTGTGTGTGGAGGGAGAGGGTGGGTGGTGGGGGGTTCAAACGATGCATTTCCAAGTCCTCAAGTGGAGAGGATTACAATTACAATTAAAAATCAAAAGGCCTGCGTGTCCATCAAACGACTGCCCATAACCCTTTGTGTACCTACTGCCAAATAATCGCAGCCAGTGGAGGGTTGGCAGATGCGAAACACTTTCCAGTTTAATTGTGGCGTATTACCAGAGCTTGTTCATCGGGATATTATGCAATAAGTGTTATTTCAGGCAAGAATGCAGGTTCTAAATGGCATGCTAATGCGAGTCCCCTTGGCAGCGTGTTAAAGAAAATCCATGCATCACCATTAAAAACAACGGCAGGGGCAGATGGCAGAGTTCAATCATCTTGTTTTGGATATCGCCCAGATATGGTGGCACAACAAGTTCAGCCCAACTCCGGATGCGACAGACACAGGTAGTGTGCGATTTCAAGAAGAGTCAGCCACCAAAAATATTTACATAATACGGAAAAACTCTCTAGTAGGCATGCATCTTTGCTACTTTCAGTTAAAGTGTAATAAACAGTGTTTAGTTGGTGGGATCCATCAAACAAATGAATCAAACGTGGGTTTCTCCTCTCAATAAACAGGAGTTTTACCAGGAGCTGCTGTTGACGCCCTGATATATATTTTTTTTCATATCCACCAACACACTGCAAAGAGCCAGAACCAGCACACCACCCCTCTGTACGCACATCTTAATGATGTGCATTATTTCGGTAATTCAGATCACAACATTTTACATAATTCTTTGTTTATTCATTTTTCTCTGACAGTCAGTGAAATTATGTAAAACACGCTCTCAATGACACTCGCTGTGTGTAATAGAATGCAGATTTCCTGTTATTCTAACACATTTGCTTACTCGGAGGCAAAGGGTCCCATTTAAATGAGAATTACTCTTAAATGTCACATGGGTTTATCTAAATGTATAAACAGTGCATTTATTACATTACATTTGGTGAATCCTAAATATGGATTGCGGGAGCCAGAACCGAGGGCTATGACTTACTAATGCCTATTTAAAGTGTAAACGCTTGGGTCCCCTTTGTTTTATTTAACCGCCATCCTCTCCCCAAGATGACATGGCACCTGAAGAATTGCTTTTTGAATTTCCCTGAGCGAGGTTGCCATTGAAACCGAGAGGAACATCATTTGCTTTTGTTGAATGAATGCAATCATTAGCTGGCAGTTTGGAACCTGCAGCTCCTTGACAAGGCTGAGATAATGCCGTTCCTGCCACTCACAGTGACCCGGCGCCGCCTGATAGCCGCCGATCTGTTGCCTAATAATTTTCTGGTCAAATTAAAATACAGGATCCCTCATTCAGCGAGATCGAACAAAAAAAATGCGGATGCGAGAGGGAAAGCGCCCCTCCAATGTCTTTTATTTTTTTTGCCTGAATGGCAGCAAAACAAGGGGATTATAGGGGAGAGGGAAACTCATTTACCTCATCAGTGGCCTTTGTACGCCTTGAGTCAGCTTTCTGAAGCAAGGATGTCTGAACTCAATCATCATCGGCTGTCAGCGCTGAGACACAAAGTAGTCCCTCCTCATTCAATGCCAGACTGTACTTTCCATTCGAATTTCCACCCTTAATTTACAAAATTATTGAAATAACAGAAATTAAATAAAATTCCAAATATTAGCCTATTTTATTTATTTATAACTTAATCAAAGCTAAAATAAAAACAAAACAAAAAACAAAACAAAGCGAATAACATTTCCCTGTCCCATGCATTTACACCGGTACACAGTGTGCATGCTTTCAATTTCATACACACACACACACACACAAACACACACACACAGGGAGAATTGTTTCCATATGGGCCAGCAATATAATAGCAACAGGGTATATTAGATCTCTTCCATACAGATGTTTGCCTGCATTTCTGCAGCAGTTTGGTCCATCTGTGTTTACAGTGAGCTGTTTAGCACACGCCTGTGTGAAGGGAGGCATATCAAGCATATGGACATTTTACAAAAGGTTACCCCGCATAAATTAGTTTGAATGGCAATCTGTTTAGGAGAGGTGGCTTACTGGGAGCACGAGGTGGTACAGAGTAAAACACCGATAACAAAGGCGCCTGGCTTTGTGGACATTCAAATATAGTGGCCGGCCGACACAAAATGAACTACCCACTGTTTAGATGGTGATTTTATTTTCGTCTATTATTGATTATTGGCAAAAGATTTAACCTCAAATTGTGCCTCTGCATAACGACAGGTTGTTGACATCCCCTCAGTATTTTGGATGTTAGAAATTAAATGATGAAAATTTGCTGTATTTTGAAATATTTGCCAGTCCCATCTGTTGGAACAGATACCTGTAAAATGTCCACTTCATTCATGTGTCCTTTCAGTTGTGTTTTTAATTTATTTTTGAGCCAAGTATTTTTTATGTGCGGCAATAAACGTGTTTTAAAGAGCTCAAATTAATATTTTATCCCCAAAAACCTGCTCTTATATTTTATTCAATCAAGGTTATTTTTACTTAACCATCTCCGCTCTGCAGGCAATGCAGGCACAGCACGCTGAGCTTTCGATTTTTATCATATCTTAGAGTGACATCTAGTGGCTGTTTGTCACATGACACCACAGCGCACAGACGTAGCCCACAGTACACTAAAGTGTCCAAACATTTGTTTTACTGTTTAGAAATATCAACAAAAACCATACTTTTCAATTTGTTTGCTTAATATCATATACAATATTTATACTGACTTTCTTAAATCGTTACATGTATGGTAAACAGTAATCACTTGGTCGTATTTTCCATCTTCCCATTTAAATCTCTACAGTTTCCTTGTGACACAACTTCAACATTTTTAATCCAATACCCTCAGTTCCTGTCTCCCCTTGATTGTAAAAAAAAAAAAAACAAAAAAAAAACTTTAATATGTCTAAAAGAGACACCCCGCAACTGTGCATCATACGAGCTGCCCCTTCATACACCACCAACGCCTTCTAATACATTTAGTCTAATGTGCCTGTGTTTGCTCTCATCTGTGAGTTACCTTCATGTTTGGGGTGGGTGGTTAAGATTGATTAACAATAACAGCAGCTGACTGGGCAGGAATAATTTCGCAAAAACAAAGCGGTTTGCGAATCGTGAAGGCCGACAATGGGACCGCCGCCTCCTCTGTTGCAGAGTGTTCTGATGTCGGCCAATTGAAGCTTTGTCACGCAGATAGGGGGGGAGGGAGAGGTTCAAAGGCGAACGGCCATCCTGTGACAACACACGGATTCATTTCGGGACCGTCGCCGCCTTTGATGTGCGCCACTTCGTCCGCAGATGCGGCTTTGATACAAGAGGCCGGCGATGGCCGGTCGAGAGGGCTTCTGGGTAAAAAGGAATCGGCCGAGTCACAACGGAAGAGGAGCAAGATCCGGACTCTAGAGCGTTCAAGAGGCCAGATTTCATATTCATGCAAAGATCACACGGCATCACACGTATGTGCATGTAAGGTGCTTTCAAAGGTCTCCGGCAAATACACAACTTCCCAACGCACAGACTTGACTTTATGCTTGTTTTGTTTGTGTTTTTTATTTTTATTACTCCGGAGAGCTACTGCCGATAGTGCAGCGCTACTTTTACACACTCCCAATAGCACCTGTGTTACCTGTTGTCAGGTGTTGTTGTACACACTCTGCACAACCGCAGCGTGAGCCGCGGGCCACTGAACAGCACTGGTGCGGTCGGGGATTAAGGGCCCGGGCAAATGGCACCGTAATGGCGGTAATGAAGGAAAGGCAAACGCAACAAAAAACGCCGCTGCAAGGGGGCTGCCCACATGTTCGTCTAACGCTGTTTGTGTTCTTAAATGAGCCTGTTAGCCAATGAGCTGGCAAACTAACTCCGGCGAAATGGAGTCGGGGAAATATGCACTTGGAAACAAATCAGACTCAAGTTTTTTAGGTCAGAAGAAAAAAAAAAAAAGTCTTCAAATTTCACCTCGTATTTTTGTTATTTTTTTAACATGATCCCAATAATAATAATAAAAAAAACAAAAAACAAAGACGTTCACAGCACCATAGTTTGGTCTCCATAAAGTGCTTCTGTCGTTACAATGGATGGGAAAAAAGTAAACATTAGTCTCATTGGATTTCTCTCTCTCTCTCTCTCTCTCTCTCGGCGTCTGTGCGCTCGGGGTTGACTTGGTGGTACAGTAGTCTTTTCAAACTCCAGGCATTTATGTATGGACCCTTTCCTGCGGCATTCACAGGTGAGTTGAGTAATGCCAGAGAAACAAACTGAAATAGAGAGATAACGACGAAAGGGAGACGGATGTGCCGACCCTTACCTTTCCTTCTCTGCGCGCTCGTAAATTCCGTCTTTGGCACAACTTTGCGCTTATAACCGATGACACCTCGTCGAACACTCCATTTGGTATTGTAACAGGGCGCCAGCCGGCCTTAACTCACCCCCTCCGCCGTCTTTTCACGGCCGCCGCTTTTGTTCTTCAGCATAAAAGAAGAAGGGTCTACGTGGAGAGGCGGCGAGGCACTTGGAATAACGCGCAGATCAATAAAGGCCATCTAGCACGGAGCCAATGTCTGGGGGGCCAGGTCGTTCGAGTGTCATCCACAGCGGTGGTCAGGGAGGGGAGGGGTCGCGCTTAAGGTCATCTCAAGCGAGGCTTCAGGGAAGGAGCAGTTGCTCCCCCGAAGTTGCCGAAACAACTGGTGATGCTGGGCAACCAAACGTCTTTCGGGTAAGATAATGTCTCACTGAATCCCAAAAATATGAGCAGATGTGGGCTAAATAAAAAGCATTTGGCTCGCTCCTTTATCATTTCCATGACACTTGTATAGTCATTTGCCTGTTATTACTTCCACAAGTAGGGGAAATTTAAAAACCAGCGTACGGAGCATATGACCAATGACCTTCAGTGGTTGCTCGGGGCCTCGCGTCTGTGCTCGTTTTGTCTTGTGGCGTCTGTGCGCCTCACAGGCCTTTCCCAAGGAACAAATTAGACCAAATGATGTGCACAGTTTGCAGCAGCAGCAGCAGCAGCAGCAGCGTTTGCTTTAGTTAAAAGGATTAGGAGGCGGGTGTTTAGCGCGAGCCATAGCAGTCAGCAGAAGTGCACCACCCACAGAAAGTCGAAGGCGCGACCGAAAAAAACAGAGGGGGGGGGGGCGGGAAACGTGGCAAGCGGGATTTTTCCAATGCCAAATGAACTGTGCGCGAGAGCAGATTAGAAATTCCAAAAAAAATAAATAAAAAGCTCAAACAATCGTGGTGCGTGGTGTTACCTCAAATCAAAGTCAGATCTCGGTCTGCAGACCTCGCGGGGGGCGAGGTCTGCCGAGTGGCGAGGACATCGGCGTTAGCGCCCGCTCCCTTCGCTCGCCCCGTGATGAGCGGTGCCGCCGCCGAGTGTGTTGTTGCCTAATTCCCTCTAACTACAGCCCTGTGTAATCACATAGCCCAATTACCCCCACCCCGGCCGCCCCGTCTTCTCGCCGCGTAATTAGCTTTCAGCCGCAAAAAAAAAAAAACGGAAAGAAAGGAGCACCTCAGCAATTGTGCAGCCACTCGCTCTTTCTCCCCGTCTCTACCCATCTCTCCCAGCACTCCACCTCTCATATCATAATGGTCCCCGCCATTTCAATCAGATGGATTTTAATCGCTGACACTGAGGAGGATAGGGCCCTCGTCGCTGGTACCTCCCCCCCCGCAAAAACAAGCAACCCACCCCATTTTAAAGCTTACGCTTGTGAGACAGCCATCGAGGAGAGCCCTTGTTGAACCGGGAGGTCTTAGTTTGATATTTACAAAGGATTTAAATCCATTTTGTGGATGCGCGTGCCGTGAAGGCAGGATCTAGTTGGACGTGCTCGAGCGAGGTGCGAAACTAAAGTCATTTCCATGCAACTAAATGGATTAAAAACCAACCCCAACATACTAACTGCATTGAGGATTTTTGTTTTTGAGTGTTAATCGTTTAGGTGCTTGTGTTTGGTGGTGAGATTCCCAGATTCAAAAAGGTGTGGGGGTTTGTTTTTTTTTAACACATGTGTTGACGATTCAGTTGATTATCAGTCTGTGACACTCACTTCCTTTTTTTGTTTTGCGCGTACACAATGCGTGAAAAAAGGATCTTAAACATTCCGGTAGAGTTCCTTTTTTTATGATCCTCAAAGGATTTTTTTTTGGTTTGCTTTTATGCCTGGACTGTCTTTACTGAGATTCTCAGTACAATACAAAGTAATAACGATCATGACGACAGGGTCAAACCGATCCACAAACACACACACACACACACACACACACTATCTACACAGCAATGCTTGGTAACACACAAAGTGAGCTGGCAAAGAGACGGGAAAGACCAGAGACTATACACACCTGGCAGGAAGCGATCACCAGGTGAACACAATTAGGGCGGGGCAGACCATCACGTTGGCGGGAAAACAGACAAAGGCAGGAAGGGCTCACCGGACACGAGAGGGACATGCCACGACTATCAAACTAAAACAGGAAATGAATAGACACACGTGAACAGGACACTTTTTTGATTACGTTTTATCATTTGTCCGAAAAAAAAAAGAAAAAAAAAAAGGGAAAAAAGGCTGAGGGTACACATGAACATTTGAGGTCAAACAATTATTTCGAGATTCCAGATGTCCCCAAAAACAAATCTTAAACCGACATTTTCCAAGACATTCAGACCCAGCTTCTGAGCTGTAGTTCAGCGAGATTTCGAAAAAAAAAAAAAAAAGATCGAAACCCAGTGACGGAAAGGTCTCGCAGCAGGCACACAAAAGTTTCGTTTGTCACTCAGCGAAGGAGATGCATTGAGCTAAGTGTCTACCGCGCACGCACGCACGCGGGCAAAACGGGGAGCGCGAGATGAAACCATTAGGAACTTATCAGCGGCGTGAAACGCTGCTCGCGGGTACGCCGGTAATGTGACACAAACGCCACACCTCGGGTTGTCGCCGCCAGCGGCTCCAGCCGGGCGAGTCGTTTGCTCAGCCGCACAAGTGAGCAGCCTGTTAATGACACAGCCCTGACATTTAACACATAACGAGGCGCTTCATCCCAATCTCCGTCGGAGGGCGAGTCGCAGGTGGCGCGAAGACCTTTCGGCCCGTAAACGGGGGCCGAGGCCACGGCGGTTTGGAATTCCTGCTTCTTGCCGCCTCTCCTCCCCCCGCACACCTCTTTTGCCTCTCAACCAGTTTGTTCTCTTATCTCGCCGTGTCCTGAACGAATCGATGAGGCGCTCCCTCAGCCCAGGGGTGTACGCCGGCAAGTGCCTGCTCCCCGAGAGGAGATTTGCCTTCGGCGGAATTCAAAACCAAATGAACCATGGGCGCTAGATGGGAAACTAAAGGGGTCAAAGTTCATTTTGGAGACGGACGCCAGCGCCGTGGCCACCGCAGCACCGGAGGAAGGAGCCAGGGTCGCCGGGGCTTCATCCTAACGGGGACATGGAATGTGTGGCTTGATTTGCATAGTTCCTATTTTTCACACCCGCATCGACACAGCCGTGTCACGGAAAAATGGGCTTAACAAATATCCAAGATGGTTCCCGTTGATAACAAACCACGTATCCGTGGTACAACCGTGGTGTTTATCTTTATGGGCCAAAAAAAAAATGGTGATAAAACGTTTCATGAACATAATCATTTTCAGTGTTTTTACTGGCTCTCCCTTTTCAAAGACGCGGGAGGTATTTAGAGCCCGGGTGTGCGACGTCTGGGGGAATAAAGTGGAACTGTTGCCATAATCATTTGTTCTTTCAACACAAGTTTCCACTGAGTAATGGTTCCATTCGCGGGAGGATAATCACATTGGCAAACTTTGTAACGACGCACAGCTGATGTCCGCGCCTTTTTGGTGGCGTAGCGATCGAGAGCGAGCCATGGACAGATAGACACGAGAACGGCGACACACGCCCGGAACACGAAGCGGCATGGCTTTGTGATATCATTACTTTTCTCAACGGAATAAAAACAAAAAAAAAACAGACACAAAAAAAAACCCAACAACAACGCGGGTTAACATATTTCCGCGATGGATACGCTCTTTCGGTTTCAATAGATTGTGTTTGCGAAGCAGCCGTTTTTTCATTAGCGCCTGTCACTTGCGAGCTCATTTACACGGCGTCTTGCCACATCTCGCGTACGACAAAAAAAAAAAAGAAAAGAAAAGGAAAAAACACCACTCGGCAGTAGTAGGAGGGTCGATCCCCTGCTGTCGTTAGCCCCTTTGATATCGTTCAATCGACCCCTGAGCGAGTGGGACGCAGATCTTAAAAGGGGGCTTTCCCTCCCTTATCTTTTAAGCCGGTCCAAATCTGACATTTGGGGGGCATTCAGAGAGGCGCGCGGCAGCCGGTGGCCGCGCGCATCTTGCCGAATCTGATCCTACAGCGTGTCGCTCCCTATGAATGCAGTTGCTCTCAGCAGGGTTCTACCGGTGCGCTGCCTTCGATGGCGTCCTTTTATGCTGTGATAAAGATCACGCGGAGGCGGAATGGATTCGAGATAAACACTCCTACTGGGGTCGGGTGAGTCCAACAGACGTCGGAGGTTAGAGGATTTTTTTTTTTTTTTTTTTTTTTAAGCTCGGCGATTAAAAAAAAAAAAAAAAAAAAACCCATGCGAAACCCGCATGGTCTTCTAATAACCTAGAAATGGATATAATGGCGAAAGAACAATCCATTTTTGGCCCCTTCAAGTACGGTAACGTGTCACTACTGCGTCTGTCAAGTGTTTGATGGGGACTTGCTTTGTGGTTCAGGCCTGTGCCGGGACCTCGGCTCACGCGGAGGCGGAATGGATTCGAGATAAACACTCCTACTGGGGTCGGGTGAGTACAACAGACGTCGGAGGTTAGAGGATTTTTTTTTTTTTTTTTTTTTTAAGCTCGGCGATTAAAAAAAAAAAAAAAAAAAAACCCATGCGAAACCCGCATGGTCTTCTAATAACCTAGAAATGGATATAATGGCGAAAGAACAATCCATTTTTGGCCCCTTCAAGTACGGTAACGTGTCACTACTGCGTCTGTCAAGTGTTTGATGAGGACTTGCTTTGTGGTTCAGGCCTGTGCCGGGACCTCGGCCACATTCCTCCACCTTCCTCGGTCACCGTCCACATTGCGATTCCGAGCCGAGGCCTCGACGGCGGGTCAGCGGGGTCTGGCCGCAGTTCTGGGGAAGCGGCGGAAGCCCCGCCAAGCCGCACCCGCCTCTCGGTGACCCCGGACCCCGCCTCGGAGGTTGGCGCGCGGGGGCGGCGAGGGAGCTCATCCTCTTAATCAATAAACCTGGAACCCCTTAAAAATCACGGGAACACAGGTGGGATCACTGCGGCGCCGCGCTCGTCTCCCTCTCCGTCAGAGGAAGGGATTATCCCTTTTCAGCTCGGCGCGCACGCCGCTAATTTCTCCTGCCAGGTTTCCGACTTTTCACAGAATGCACCGGGGAGATTGGCTGTCTCCGCTTCTTTTTCTTTTCTTTTCTTTCCGCCTCTCTCCTCGTCGCCAGTTTCTCTCTCGCTCTCTCTCTCTCTCCTCCCTTCCCTACCTGGCTCCCTGACTGGCTTTATCTCGCCCGCTGCTGGTGGGGAACACAAACCCCAGTGTTTCTCTCTCCTCATCCTCTTTTCCTTTGATGATGTTTTACTAATTCACTTGGCGGGCTACGGAACCCCCTCTGCCTGGGACTCGGGGGGCTGCCGCGCGCCAGGCCTAAAAACAAGATTAAGGCGCATAGCGCTTGTAAAACAGGTGTTGTCAGCATCCAACAGGTGGGGATTTTTATTTTTATTTTTTCCTCTTTACCTGACGCAATCCCCGCATTATATTCCGCCTCACGCGGCAGCGGCTCCGCGTATTCAGCAGCGGGGTTTAATTCAGAGAGCTTTATTCCTTTAATCGTAAGTCTCGACCTCCAACTTTCTTTGGCCCATCGCCGACACCGTGGCCTAAATAGTTTGATGTCGCGCGAGAAATAGTTCCGCTGCCGGGAGTTGGATGGGGCGGTCCATGGCACAATGGCGTGCGTGTCTTTTGTTCCAGATAACCGGTCTTCCCCGACCAGCACCTTTGAAATCTCGCGGAGCAAATAGTGTCGTGCGATGGAGAAGAAATGTCATTAGTTTGACATTTTAACGCGAATCCTTCGGAGTTACCGCTTTGTATGTCATTACCGCCGACGGCGTCTCTGGGAAATGACGCCGCCGTTCTATGCATGTGGGAGCGAGACTGCTGATTCAGTCCATGCCTCTATAGGCTGCGACATTTACATTTAATCATGGATCCAAAAAGAACAGGCGCACACGGCGTTGCACGTTCACACCATCGCGCCCCTCTTTCCGTCACCTCGCAGATTCCATGTCTTTTTCCAGCCTTTGTGTGTTTACCCAGCGCATCGAGGTTCGTCTCTCACCTCCACTTAATTCCCACACCTGCTGATGAATTCCACGTCGTCTCTAAAATCACATAAGCCAGATAATGTACAGGAGGAAATCTGGGTTTTTTTGGGGTTTTTTTTTTTTCATGCCCGCTCAGCAAGTTTCGTTCAAAGCCAAGTGCAGGGAGGGGCGCGGGGAGAAAAGTTGGAAAAGTGTTTTTGCTTTCCAAAGGAAATAGAAGCGAAGGGACGGTCTCTTTCTTCACGTCGTTTGAGCGACTAACAAATCAAAACGTACGAATGATCCAAAGAAACACATTTTTAAGGATTGATGGATACAAAACATTTGGGGGCAGATTATGGGACCCCGATCTCAACATTTCAAGTGAGCGAAATAGAGGAGTGAACGAAATTTAGCATGTTCCGCTCGGTGTTACCCAGAGCTGAGCTGGTGTGTGTGTGTGTGTCCCCACACACACACACAGTATTTGTAAACCTGGGCCCCTGAACGCAGCCGGCATCACAAGTGTCGCGGCCGCGGGTTTTATCTATTCTTCCCGGGCTCTCCGCGCCTGCTGCCGCCGCAGCCGCCCTGCCGCGGCTGAGCTGTTTGTTTAGGAATCTGGGCCCCGAAAATTGTATTCCATCGACCATGCTCGCTATCAACACACAATTATCTGGGTTAATCATGTGGAACTGTGGCAAATTCACCTGGGGCTCAGGAACTAATGACATTCGCGTCTGGCCCTGCTTTAGTGAAAATGGCCCCAGCACCTGCAGCAGGAACACGGAGATTGCCAAAGAAAATTTGGTCTCATTTCGCCCACCTCGACGCCCCCCCCCCCCCCCCCCCCCCCCCCCCCCCCCCCCCCCCCCCCCCCCCCCCCCCCCCCCCCCCCCCCCCCCCCCCCCCCCTCCTCTCTCCCCCCCCCCCCCCCCCCCCCCTCCCCTCCCCCCCCCCGCTTCCCCCTCGCGCGCTCCCTCCGTTTCTAACCGCCCTGCCCCCTTTTGCGATCTCTCTGTCTCTCTTCCCGTTCCCATCCTCCTTTGCTCTTAAATGTGTTTATCTCTCAGATTCTTTATTTTGTTGCCTCCCCTCGCACCTTTCTCTTTCGTGGCGAAAGAATGGACGACCAAAGTCGCCTGGTAACACACAGGCGCGCGCGCGCCCCGATCCCGATGGCCGTCAATCTCCACTCGCGTAATCACATGCATAGTTCCAGCTTTGCTACCTGCATGACACCTGAGCATGGAAAAAAAAAAATTTAAAAGGTGAGCGAGGTGAAGGTGGAACACAACGACAATATCTCACTCCGGATTTGTGAATTTGTGCGTCTGGTTCCGGACAGACAGCAACTTGTGTTCTCGCTGTATAATTAGGTAAGTGATTGAGTGCAGTCAGCGGGGTGTTGATGCTCTTTCTCCATCACACTTTCCTTTTGCTCTCTTTGTCTCTCCATCACACACACACACTCAATCACACACGCCACAGAATCATTCCCACCAACTTAGAGGAAGTAGGAGTAGCTCAATGCTCATAATTATACATCAATACAAACATATGTTTCCCAATCACAGATGTCATCCATGTGTGAAATGGGTGTCACACCGTTGGAGGTCTCATTATTTGCGAAAGTGCGCGCGTGCGTCTCCACACTTCGGCTACCACCCACTACGGTCACAGTGACTATGTGATATACCTCCTCTGCATTAATCTCGAGCGGGTGGGGGGGGGGGGGGGGGCGGGGGCTCTGCATGCCGAGCGTATACTGTACTGTCGGGTTTCTATTTGCTACGGTTCTCGTTTCATACGAGGTGCCAAAACAAATCTCTCCTTTCTCGGGAAAAGGTGTCCCTCACTGCGGACGGACGCGTCGTCCCGGCCGTAGATGACGTGCTCGGTGGGTTTATTTTCTTTCACACCTCGCGTGATCTCCAGAAATAGACAGAAATGGTGGCGGCGTGCCACGGGCTGTGGGGACGCCGCTGGGGTCGGCGGCAGCTTCAAACTCATCATAAAGTCGAGTGTCTCGTCAGCATCAATCTTACTTGATTCCATCTGCGTTGAACGCGAAGCAGTAAAATTCAGCATCTTCTAAAAAAAACAAAAACAAAAGTTTCACCGAGGTCTCCTTCCCAATAAATGCCATTTCATTTCCGCTCGGGGACGACTCGCCGAGCCTTAAACATCCCCGTCTGCTCTCTGGCCTCAAACACAAGGGGATATATTTGCGCACAGACATATTTATGTGTGCGCGAAGAAATATATCCGAGGCCATGACGGAGTGGGGCTAATTGAAAAATGCTCCCCACAATAATCAAATTTAAAGCTTAGGAATGAATTTGGGCCCAAATTAAGAGGGAACATCCGGGCGCACACACACACACGCACGCACACGCACACATAAACAGTGGAGTCCGTGACATGGTTTAACAGCCTCACAGGATCCATAAAACGCCCCTGCAGGCTTCATATAATCTCTCCTTTTTTTCCCCTGCTTAATAGGAGATAATACAAGTGCGCGCCCCGATGAATCAATATGCAACAGCGGCTTTATTTTGATAATTAATACCAGAGTCGGAAATAGATTTGTGTGATTTGGCAGGGGCAGGTCTGATATGACTGGGGTCTCTCCGGCTCACTTTCTCACCCGCCACAGTCTCCGTTCCACTCTGTATCCACATCCCATTCAACTAATCTCATTCGATTTCTTTTTTTTTTTTTTTTTTTTTTTTTTTTCTTCATCGCACTAATTCTTTAACTAAAGCCTGTTATCTCATTAAAAGGCCCCGCGATGGGATTCGATGGCATCCTGACATCTGTATTCATTCCCCTCAAAATGAGTCCTGACACAAATTTAATGGAAAAAAAAAACACTCAGAACAGCAGAGATTAGACATCATGCCAAGTATCACAGAAGACAGAGATAGAGAGAGAGAGAGAGAGAGAGAGAGAGAGAGAGAGAGAGAGAGAGAGAGAGAGAGAGAGAGAGAGAGAGAGAGAGAGAGAGAGAGAGGGCAAAAAAATCATTTCGTTTTGGTTTCATTTTTGGAAGGACGGATTACCACGTTTTCTTAAGCGCCAATAACTCCACTGTTGAGTTCTAGCCTTTTACTTGTGTGTGTGTGTGTGTGTTGTGGCTCTTTTGTACTCAATCCATAAGGCGGATTGAGATGTCAAAGGTGTCTGCAACACTCAGCCAGGTATCAAATGCTCTTAAGGTAGGAATTGTTAAGACAACACAAAGAGGCCCCCTCACCCCCTGGCCCTAGATAAACCGCAGATGCATGGGAAGTGGATTCCCTCTCCCGTACGGCAACCACCCAGCTTCCCACCTCCTCCTCACCCCACCTCCTCCATTATTCCACCACCAGCGCCTCCACCACCCCCTTCTCCTCCCTTCCTGCACGCCATCACCCTCGTCAAAAGCCTGTGTCGGTTGCGGCGCTGATAATTCCCTCTGTTTGAAAAAAAGAAGAAGAAGAAGAAGAAGATGAAAGCGTTCACGGATGAAAGAAAAACTTGGATTTAATCTTTCCTCGCCGCATTTCCGCTCTCTTCCAGCGCGCGCCGTCGATCTCGTTTTTCTCGGGGGAGGGGGCGCGAGGAAGGGGGGGGAGAAGTAGATGGGAACGAAAGGGAGGAAATAGAAATAAAGCTGGGGTAAGCCCATTTGGAGCCTCAAAGCCCAGGTGAGGGCGAGGTTGCGGACTGCAGTTCAATGGAATCCGTTTACCCTTCCCAGTGCACAACACGGGGACCCGATGAAACGCTGGCCCCGGAGAGGCCACAGATAAAGGAGAAATAAAAGCCCGCGTTTCCACCCGTGCCTCTTGTGGCCCCTCGCCGCGATAAGGCCTTCGGCTCTCGGGTATCGGTGGTCACAAGGTAAGGAGGCCCGTCACTATGGAGAGATAGGGACTACAGGAGGACGAGCGAGGAGCCGGGAGAGAGAACAGGCAGAGGAGAGGTTGCGAGAGGCCGGGTGGCTCAAATTGAATCGTCCCCGTGTCCTCCGTTTGAGGCCGAGTTCAAAATTGCCACTGGACAGACACTGCCTACGCAGCAAAAGTCTCCATTTGCCAAATTTGAACATTAAGATAACCTCACGCACAGAAAAGGGGCACGAGAGGAGGGTGTGACAGCCCGGTCATGAGAAACTCAAAAATGATTTTGGCCCAGAGGGAGAATAAGGCAATCCACAGCAAAGACGAGGCGAAGAGGTTTTTTTTTTTTGTTGACCCAACACCCAGAGAACACACTCATGTCAGGGTAACATTAGTCATGTCGACGAACTGTCTGCTTTTCCTAATTGCACGTTTGCATATTGACCTGCACGTGGCGTTCCTAAGTCTTATTTCTAAAATGCCATTCATTTAAATCATTGCTTTCGTCATCACAGCTTTTAAAAGTTAAACAAAGCGCGACACAATCTCAACCCCCGCCGTCTTAGACTTTCTGTGGATGTGTTGAAAAAAACAAAACAAAACAAAAAAAAAGGCACATCATTGGCCAGAGGACACCAACGTCCTCCCGGGATGTGGCGAATGGCAGTAATGGAGGTGTGTGCTTGTGTGCGTGTGTGTGTGTGGAAGTGGGGGCGTTTGATTTTTATAGCCCGCAGCTCCACGAGCCCCTCTTCCCTCAGCCGGGGCGATGGGAGCCCATATGGCAGCCGAGCATGGCTCCGGCCAGCTCGGGCTCATATGTATGGAAAACACAAGGTCTGGAGAGGGAAGTCGCAAGGGGTCGCGCTAGTCAGAGAGGCAGCCCCGGGTGCTGGTGCAGGTTAGAAGGTCTCGGTTCAGGAGAAGGGGCTAATTTCTCTGACTTGGATGAGCAAAGGCCTGAATAATTGCGCCCCCAGGGTCGGCCTCTGGGTAATGTGGAGGTGGAGCGGAGGATACCGACGAGGACGACGGGGGGGTTTGGGGAGATATGGTCACGTCCAGCTTTAAATGGATGCCCGGTGTATTTTATTTTATTTTTACGAAACGCATTTATGCAACATTATTTGAGATTTACATTGCGTGCACACATTCATCTAACCTACAAGTTCCATAATTGGATTTCTACACCAGGCACATTCATATGCTTAGCGGGTGCAAAAACAGAAAAGGGAAAAAAAAAACAATGTGCTGAGATTTTGTGTTCGGTGGAGAACTAAGTGCCTTTTTCTCCCCTTGTTTTGTACATAAAGCTGCAATGATCTTTTTTTTTTTTTACTTTATGGGGACAGTGCAACAAGCTGTAAACCAATTTAATTGGTCGCGCTTCCTCACAAATGCTTTTATGATGAGGTGGGACAAATCATGTTGTTTACCTACAGTAATATATATATATATATATATATATATATATATACCCAGTATGTACATTTTTGTTGTAGAAAATGGTGAGATGATCTAGAAAATGTAAGAAAATAAGCTAACACAACCCTGTATACTCTTAATATGCAGAGTATCGCTCTTAAAGTTCACCAGTAGAGATTTAAAGTAAACTCTGTGCACACACACCCTCACCCACACCCACCCACACACACACACACTCCTTCAGCAGTTTCGAAATAAGCTAACACAACCCTGTATACTCTTAATATGCAGAGTATCGCTCTTAAAGTTCACCAGTAGAGATTTAAAGTAAACTCTGTGTAAGGGGGGTGGGGTGGGAGGCGTAAAAGCGTAACAGAGACGAGCCGTGTCTCAAGTTGTTTCTTGAGATGTCTTTGCTGCCCCTGTGGTAATTGTTGCAGACAGCTCTATCTAGTGAGGACAAAGACCGAGTGTGATGATGGTGGCGGTGGAGTGTGTGTGTGTGTGCGTGCGTGCGTGTGTGTGCGTGCGTGTACATGAGTCCAAGGCTGACAGCTACAGCAGCACCACATCCACTCTCGGAGGCCATATAATGAATCTGCCACGATCCTGCACTCAAAAGATTGAAACCAAGCGATATGACTGGATCTCCTTCGAAATTCGTTTCGAAAAAAGAAAAGATTACCCTTTTAAAACCCAGGCCTGCGTGTGTGTGTGTGTGTGTGTGTGTGCGCGTGTGTGCGCGTGTGTGTGTGTGGTGGCGAAGGAAGAGGAGGTGACAGAGAGACGTTCAAACGCGCTGAGGGCCAGGGGGGAAGTGAACGTGACATGCTCAGGTGTAATTACACCCACCCAGTTCACAGCGGAGATTAAGAAGAGAGAGAGAGAGAGCGAGAGCGAGAGAGGATGGAGAGGTGCGGGAGTGTCAGACAGTGAAAGAATATCCAAAGAGTCACTGACTAGCAGTGCCAACTTATCTCCCCCCCCTCTCTCTTTCTCTCTGTGTTTCTACCTTTTTTTGTCACCATCATCGCGAGGTCTCACTTCTGTTTGCCTTTTTCCAATTATCAAGGTGTGACTGCAGGCTTCCCCCCCCCCCCCCCCCCCTGACTGCAGGCTTCCCCCCCTCCCCCCCCCCCTCCCAACATCCATCCTTAAAATATTATATTAACTATACTGAACTTGGAGAAAACAAAAGTCATCTCAGCTCTCGTTTGAATGGAAAATTGAATCCATTATCACATACACCATTCCCTAACGGCCCCAACGCGGACACTTTGCATTTTGCTCCTACTGCCTGTAAGACACCATTGCAAGGACTTGGGAGAAAGTGATTTAACCTCCACGCCAAACGTAATCCTGAGACAACACTGCCCTCTGGTGGACACGGCATGTTACTCACACACACACACACACACAGCACAAGCTTTCCCCTGAAGAGGCCTCCAGTCAGAAAATGGATTATGACAGTCTAATTTATTATTATCTGCCTCCCGCTGACCCGGCGCGCCCCAGCTTTCGAGCTGGCGTCCGCCTAGCGACAGTCAGGCCCGCTCACTCTCAATCTATTCCATCTCTCGACACGCACTCCGGCAGCCGGACACGCTCGCTCTCTTTTGTCAAAAGTGATTTATCAGTTGTAATAAAATAAAAAAAATCAAAGCGAGTGCATTGAGGTGTTCATCACAATGGGATCTGTTAAATAGATTAGATTAGTGACCCCCCCCCCCGCCCCCTGTCTTCCTGTCAGACTGTGAGGCCAGTGTGGTTTTTATATTTCAAAATTAAAATTGAAGGAAAAAAAAAAAAAAACGAAGTTTAAAGTTCAGCCGTTTTGTTTTCTCTCTGGTCCCTCCGGATAACCGGGCCGACCAGGACGAAAAGCAGGCCAGCCAGCAGGCAGAAGAAAACGGCGGCCGGGGCCAGGAGGAAGGAGGGGCCGTGTTGGACGCCGAGGTGGAAGGACGGGCAGCGGGACAGGGCCTGGCGGAGGGCAAACCGCTCCAGGGTGTCCAGCACCTGGACCCACATCAGATACATCAACACCACCGCCAGCAGACACAGGCCTGAGAGGCACACACACACACACACAAAGATTCACAATTTAGTCCAAAGTGGTCCAAACAGGTCACGCATGATAGCTTGTGTCATTATCATTATTAGGATCACGTGGCATCTTTGAATATTTACATTATATATATATATATATATATATACAGTATATATATGTGTCTGTGTGTCACTGTGGGAGCAGATGTTTTCATGCTATAAAGTTGTGTAACCCATTCAATCCCTCCTCTTTTTGTTGAACATTGAGTATCATTTAATATATATATATATATATATTTTTTGGTTAAAGTTTAACCAATCCATGAGGACATTGCAACTTTTCTGGTCACGTTGCTTTGTCGTTTTCATCTTATTGTTCCTATTGCGCCAGCTAATCTTTTCTTCTGTGATTCTACTACAATTGCTGGGGAGGACAGTTGCGATGCCGTTGCGCGCTGCACACAAAGATGTTTTGTTTCAGTTCCATGGGGAAAAAAAAAAAAATCTTTTATTTCTGCTCTTAAGTGGTGCAGCTCTTGGTCAACGTTATGTTTTCGCTCACTTCCTGAGGAAATGACTTTTAATTTGTTTTTGGTTTTTTAGGGACTTTTCAGAGAGTCAACTTTTCCCTTAATATCGAATCTTTGTCACAGACTGGCATCGCCTTTGTTTTTGAGCAGATGTCAGCTCATGAACAAAGTTTTTCTCTCGGCGCGGACGCTTAAGCACAAGATTTATGGTCAGTGACAGCGACGACCTAAAAACGGTTTGGCTGCCATGACACAACAGCTGTGTGAGACTGAAGATATTGATAATGGGCGACGGGTGTTTCTCAGAGTCAAAAGTCCATCCTGTTGGCTCTTTTTCTCTCTCCGGCGCTTTTCTACCAAATATAGAGTTCAAAAATGTCCGAATATCATTCTGAGGGGGGGGAAGAAAGAAAGCTTTGGAGGAATTTGGCCAGGAGCTGAAGTGGAAACGTCTTGAAGATAGTAGAAAAAAAAACTAAAATGGGGCAACGAAAACACACACACTGATTCCAAACACGCACACACACACAAACAAACACACAGTGCAGAGAGACTGATGGTGTCTCCTGCTCGCTCGCTCGCACATGCACATGCACATGCACATGCACATGCACATGCACAGACACATGCACAGACACACACGCACACACTAGCAAGAGCTCAGACAAGCTGAGGCCTTATATGAGCTGCACTCAGCTGAGGCCAATGTCACATAACGACGGAAGCAGCTGCCAGCAATCAAGCACAAGGATGCTAACGGTTTTCTTGTTTTTCAGCTGAATTACATAAAAAAAAAAGGTATTTAATTATGAAAAATACTCAGCATTACTTTGAAACCATTTTTTCTACCAAGTCATTTTTTTATTTGAATTTTCCCCTTTCATTACATACTTTTGCCCACAGCAGCCTTTCGGATAAATGGCATGTAGTTACTTTCGATATGACCTGTTGAGCTCTAACCGATCTATTTTCAAAAAGTGTCTATTTCGTTTCATTACAAGCAAGAGTGTCCTTACCGCCGCAGAGCAGAAGGGCCCCACCCGCTTTGAGGAGTTTTTGATTGGTGAGGGAACCGGCGCAGATGACGACAAATCCGCCGATGAAGACGGCCGCCGCGCCACCGACGAGAAAGATGCTCCAGAAAGTCCTAAAAACTGAAAGACAGACGAAAACGATGTGTCGTGATTCACGAAGCATCACAATCGTGTGAGAAAAAGAATAAAAAGTATACAAACCAATGGCAGAGCGGTGTTCATAGGGTTCTCTGGGTTCTAAACCGTGCGTCTCCAGCAGAGATCTCAAGGGCTCATAAACAGGAAATGGGAAGAGGAAGGCAGCCTGGCAAATCTTTGACGACGGCTGATTTGCTGCAAAATACCCCAAAAATATTTACGCATCACTACATGCCAAATTCGGAAGTACAGCTGCATGATGCCACCCACCGATCCAAAGGTCCCACACCGAGTACTCGTGGGAGGTGACCGCGAAGGAGCACCGCCAAAACAGACCTTGGTGATAGAACCTCACCACGTCTGCAGCCTGGTGGACCAAAAAGAAAAAAGGAAATCGAATCAACACGTTGGAGGGGGAATGCTGTCTTTCAAAAAACAGAACAGAATAGAATAAGCGGAATAAGAACAGTTGCAACAGAAACCACCAAATTTGGTTTTGGATGGAAACATGCTTTTCCAATCCATCTCACCAAAGCAGGGCCTTTTTTTTTTTTTTTTTAACAGAACACAAAAGCCTTTATGTTGAAAATACTCCATCGGTTTTCTACAAGTATTGATCGGCGTTGAGCGTCCACTCTCGGGTCACTCACCCCACGTCGGTCCCCCGTCCCTCTGCAGGACTCTGCAGCCAGCAGCCAGTACTCCGTCCCACAGGAGAGCAGCGTGAGCAGAAACCCTAGTGCTCCAGAGAAAGAAGCCAAGAAGACGAGCACCTTGGTCCTCTCGGCGGGAGACATGTCTCCCTCGGAAGAAATCACAGTTTCCCTCTATCTTTGCTCATGAGTGAATTCGGCACAACAGAACACGCGCGTGAAAAAAAAAATACAGAAGTGTGTGGACAGCATGCCCCCCCCCCCCCCCCCCCCCCCCCCGCGACCAATCGAGATGCAGGAAGTGGTGTCGGATGAAAATAAATGTTTGCCTCATGTGTTGGTCTGTTGGAAGAGATACAGTTACAGGACAGGGGGTGTGGGGAGTTTACGCACGAGAATAGCTGTGATGGGGGAAACAGACGCCATTTGCAGGACACACACGCACAAAAGTGTGGTTCTAAAAAGTACAAGTTGGGAAACACTAAATATCTCCTTGGCATTTATTGGAATGCCAGCATTGAAATCCAGATTTGGTACAGTACAAGGCTATCCAGTATAACTGAGGTCTAGGCAACAGTGACGGTCCACCAACAGTCTTTCAAACTGCATGTCCATATATTAACGCAACGTTTTTTTGTTGTTTTTTTTTGGAGACAGGTTGTTCAAGAGGTGATCAATACAAATCCAAAAAAAAAAAACAATAAAATAGGGCACAGAAAAGCAACGCCGCAGGAGAAGAGAGGACGAGTCATCTCGGTGAGTCCTGGAAAAATAATATTTCAACGGATACATATTTTCTTCTCCCTTCATTCAAATGAACGTTTCTTTCTGGTACCGAGGAACATAAAAAAAACCCAACAACCAAAAAAAAAAAACACACCCCGAAATTAAGAAAAAATATGAATATTGCGCCTGCCTTTTTTTTTGTAGTTCGTTTTTTTCCTATTTTACAATATGTCGTTGGACGTTTGCACCCATCTGATGACTTGAATAACCAACAAGGTGCCTGACTCAATGATGTTGGTGCAAGTGATCGAGCTTCTTGAAACAACCCCTACGTTTTTTTTTGTTTTTTTTCTAAGAGTACATAACATATAGCAAGAACCCCCAACCCTTATACACAGAGAAGTGCGTTTATACAGGACTCATGATTAATAACATTAACAATCCTGTGAGGAGAAAATAAGTACATATACGAGGCACACTGAAATGAAAGATTTAAAGATTTATCACCTATTATTAACCTACTTGCGGTAAACATTTGATTCGAGGATCCTTTGGGCCGAGTGTCCTCTTTCCTCCAAATTTGTGAGGATGTTGCCGTTGTTGTTTATTTTTTTATTAATTTATTTTTTTAGTTTTTTTGGCAATTCGTTTGGTCCACTGTCGCTCCGAATCCGAATGAACAGGCCTGTCGGAGCATCCGCGCAAAGGCTCATGGGACTTCCACAGCGTGTGAGGTCTTGTGGCGCTTCCTCCGTTCGCCTCGGGGCCTAAGACATGACTCCGAATACGGGGTTGTGGCGACAGATGCTCGGCCCGATCTCCTCGTAATCCTTCTTGGTGTGGCACACTTGGTAAAACTCCGGCTGCAAGGAGAAAAAAAAAAAAAAACATTTGTCAAAAAATATCTATCTGAGAAGGCGCAGGAGGAAAGATGACGTGTTGTTTGAGAAGCTGAAAGGACCCGTTAGACACTCACAGTAGACGCCAGCATTGAGCCTCCGAACCAGACGGCGTATCTCTGCATGTGATGAGTGACTACTTGCACATCAATGGGTTTGGGCTGCGGAACACAAAACGATTCACACTTCTTAGAGAGAAGCCAAAAACTTTTGCTGCATTCAAGTGCCTCGTTTTCCAAAATACGTGAAATGACAAGTAATCTTGATGTGTCACAACAACCAGATATTTTCCTTGCTTGCCAAACTTTTAAATTGGTTTATTGATTTATTTTGGGACGTTGATTATTCATCCTTCTCTTGTGCTGCAGATTTCTCACCTTCAACTTGCCGCCACTCAGCTCTTCGCTTATTTTCAGCCGTGCGTCCACGGTCCTCTTGAGGTCCCTCTGCATTCGCCTGCCAAAGTCCCTGAACATGGTGGAGCCTCCAGAGAGCACGATGTTCTGTGGCACACATGCACACAGTAAGGGACACAAAACACGACACTGAGCTAATGCATGCGTATCTGTCATGTTTGGTTTGCAGGGGGGTTTCTGTACCTTGTACAGGGGACGCCTGACGTCGATGGGACAGTTCTGGATGACTTCATCCACCACCTCTGAGATTGGCTGGGTGAAATCTGGGTTGGCAAACTGGAAGGAACAAAAATAAAAAATAAATAAATGAAAAAAAATAATCTGATGAATCAGTGGAAGAATGATGATTACTACACACAAAATTTCCATATATATATATATATATATTTTTTTTTTTTAAATAAATGAAAAAAAATAATCTGATGAATCAGTGGAAGAATGATGATTACTACACACAAAATTTCCATATATATATATATATATATTTTTTTTTTTACAAATAAAATAAACCTAAATTGTATATTACTTTTCCATTTCACCAATTTCCTGACCATATCTTTAAGAAAGTAAAAAGTTTATGAAAAAATGTAATTCCAAATTTATTTATTTTTTAAGTAAAATACATTTTCAAAGTATAGGCCTTAAAAATATCTTTTCACTTTAAGACTACTCAATAATAAATGAATATCTTGTTAACACCCTTGCTGGATAAAGAAAGTGACACTGAGCATCAGGGACCGGAAGATAAACACGTCTGTCAGCAGCAGCAGAATGAACATCTCTGGAAAATATTCCATCTGTACCTCAGGATGGAAGAAGATCTCCGGCCCCAGGAAGCGCTCGTAGCCCACATCGATGGTGAACTCCTTCTTGGATACGGAGTTGATGCCCGTGTACTGTTTGATCCACTTGGAGCCGTCTGTGTCGTACTTGTTAAACTCCTTCACGAGGTCGGGGCAGACGTAGCTGAAACGCTCCTAAAATATACAAAACCATATCATTCAGATGTTACTAGAATATGCAGGTGTCATTGGAAAAGAAAAAAAAGGGCTAAACTTGTTTCTATTGGATTGTTTGGAAGTCATCATTTAACAAATCAATTTGAGCAGTTTCACTGAGGCGATAATTTCGATGTCAAAAAAATGACATTCACAATGAAGCAAATTTTGCAAATAACAAAGCGTACATAAATAATCAACACAGTGACACAGGATTGACCTGGGAACATTAATGTTTCATATGATGAGCCTTGAGTTATGAGTTTCTGTTGCTCGCTGACCTCTAGTGGCCAAACTTAGTGGTCCGTGACAATGACCACCTCCCGTGACATTCCTATTTTACAAATTATTATTAGTTTAGATATTTGTGGTGGAATAATTTGTGTGCTATAATATGGACAGCTTTAGACGTATCTGGCACAAGAAGAGCCAGCTATGTCAGTATTTAAATACTTTGGCAGGTGGCATAAGGTTGTTGACAGAAGGAAAACAGAGTTAAATGAGCAAATATGACATTATTATTAATAATAATTTCTGATCCTGTTTTCTTAAATTCTGACAAATGTATGTTCTTGTCTTTGTTGTCGTTTCCCTGATTTCAGACCAAATGACTTTCAGTAGGAAAAGTGTCTTAATTTCACATTATATAAATATTGAATTATATTTTTTATAAAAGCTGAAGTGCCGGGGTTCCCTCTATTATTAAGCAAATAAAGAAAGTGTGCTTCTAGGAAGAAAACATGTGACAGAAACTGGATCAAAAGGATCTTAATTAACATATCGCCATATTTGTTTTATGTTAAATACTGAAGAATAACTGTTTACTCTTGGGTGGAGCATTACTTTCACATTTTAAAACGGTAAGAAACGCAGGTACGAACTGACCTTGACGGCTTTGGCCGTCTCCAGAGACTGCTCGGGGGGTATCCCCACCTCTCGTTCCCTCAGCAGCTGTTGGATGAAGTACGTGATGTCTCGACCAGCGATGGGGATGTGCTTGATGCAGCTGCCAATGACGTAGCCTTCAGCCTGGAACAGGAACGTGCGTAAGGTACAGAATGAGGGGGGGGGGGGGGGGGGGGGAGGCTGTGTGGGGGGGGGGGGGGGGGGGGGGAGAGACCACAGAAAGAGAAATAAAAAGTAGAAAAGAGTCACCTACCACGGGGATGACGTGTGTGACTCCGTCCCCGCTGTCGATCACAGTCCCCGTCAGTGTCCGCTCACCAACCTGTCTGGATGTCCAGGAGGCAGCCAGCGCCAGGACAGCCTGATGCAGGAAACGCAAACTTTCATTTAAAGAAAAGAAGTGACAATAATTCCCACATAAAAAAACACAGGCAATAGGGGCAATATTTATAAACGCAGGATGACGACATTGTGCAGTAAATTAAGAGCAAATATTTAAAGGGCCTGCGAAACTTAAAAGGAGGAAGTGAGTAAAGATATGTCACCATTTCAAACACACTCTGACTCACATTCTAGATGTAATACTAGGCAAAGGCCGCGGGTCTGGTTTCACATTGTGTGTCGACGCACAGGGAGTGCTCGGGGTGAAGGCATTTGAATTCAGTCCAAATGACGGAGCTGGGAGGACTCACCTGAACGGCGATGTAGAGACCGGGGACGTTGAACGACTCAAACATGATCTCTGCCGTGTACTCTCTGTTTTCTGGTGTGTTCAGGGGAGGCTCTGTCTGGGGAGAGTGAGCGGATACACAGCGTGAACACAGTGTGAATGTAAGAAGTTGAAGACTTGAATTGTACCGCGGGAATTGACAGTATTTACCCAAGAAGTTGGTTATATGAAATCTTTAAAAATAGATGAATACATGCAACTCAATGATTTGCATTTCAGGTTGTCGTCTTCGTAGTTGTGTGCGTTGTTCTGCTCTTACCAAAAGAAAGTAATGGTCTTCAGGTTCTGCCCGCAGATACTTGAAGATGATCTGCTCCATGAATCTCTCCATCAGGTCCCAGTCCTCCACTATTCCATGACGGATGGGCCACTAAAAAGCGAGCAAAAGAAAACGGTGTAAACCACCGATGGCCCGGTGACGCAGCTTCACATCGGACAACCACATCTGAACCCCGGATCGGCTCCGTCTACCTTTGTTGCATACGACGGTTTGTCAATGGCTTCATCTCCAATGAAGAAGTCCAGGTCATCCACGCCCTTCATCATCCGGCGCTGAGCCTGGTCCCCGACCTTGGCCGATTCTTTGATTGCGATACCTGAAGAGAAAGAATTGCGAAAATGAATGGATTATAACCAACCCAGATAAATCTACAAATACACTCATCTGCTCATCTACTTGTATATACTGGCGGTGAAGGTCCTGACAAAAGTGCCCTGAAACTAAGATTGGGCAACATCTGTGAAATATTAACAGTAAGAACTTTTAATGTCACGGAATTATTGTATGCCTACTTAGGATGGAATTATTATAAGTGAATGTCTTATCCTCAACACATTTCCATTGAGAGGATCAAACAAACGTATCATTAAATAATAGACTCACATGAAGGTATGATGAACTGTGGTTCTGTATTTCCTGCATAACCAAGCTTTGTGTACCTGAAAAAAACGAACACACTTAATGTTGAATTTCACTTTGTTCCCCTTTGCGCTTATAATAAGTCATGAATCTGAATAATAATCTTGCAAACAGGAGGATTCTCCAGGAAGTAACATTATCTAAGCGGTAGCTAGCGGCTACATGCGTTGATAAGGTACTGGGAGGGGAAGCAAACGAATCAGACAGAAACGTTAACGTCACGTTTTGTCCCACTAACACAGTTTTTTTTTTCACTGACAGAAATGCGCAGCCGAACGGCGTTGGCATCTTAAACGGCAGCAGGGCGTTAGCTCAAGTTTGACAGCCGCTTGTGCTCTCAATGAGACGCTAATGCTACCTAGCATTTGGTGATTCCTCACTTACCCTGTGCCACAGTCGACAACACAAGCCGGCAGCCGACCAGCCATGCTCGCTCTCCTTTAATCTACCTACAGGAGTGTGTATTATCGGCCTGATGTGATCGGATCTCCACCGTAATCGGTTTAAATCAAGGCAGCCAGAATTAACAGTACTAGGTCGATTCAGCGAAAGCTTCCGGGTTCGGAAAGATTTTCTTCTAGTGCGGAGTCAGCAGCTTCTGAGGCGCGAGACTGCCCCCGAGTGGATGGGAAGTGTTAACTGCAACCAAGTACTCGATTGAAATAGATCCAAATAAAGTATGAAGTAATGTTGAAATAAATATAGGCATTAAACAATCCTCAACTTAGCAAGTCTCCTTTCATATAATGTGTCAGGGCAGGAATTATTGACAACTGCATGATTGATCTACATTCAAATGTATGAATCTAATAAGAAAAACAATGTTTACATTGACAAAACCATGTTTCAATTGTGGTAACTCTTTTTTTATATATATATTTGCTTTTTCCCATACAGCAAAAAAATAGCGATCGACCTCGTCTCACCCCGCTGACTCCACAAGATGATATCACGATTTAGGTGCCACCGTAGGTCAGACAACATGGTGCTCACCCTCCACGACCGCGTGGAGAGCCACTGATAAAGACGATATATGAGCAGGGAGCAGCTTCAGGGCTTGATTCTCGCTCCATAGCACCTCACTACAGTACAGTCGATCCCAGGGCCTTAGAACATTGGCCCCTCTGGCCTCAGGCAGACTCATCACTCACACAAGAGTCTCTCCAGCACACTGAGTCTCGTCTTTAGGCCTCTGGCTGTGCCGCTCCTGATACAAACAGTCCTGTTCTTCTTCACTGTGGCGACACTTGAAAAAAATAAATCTCTATTGAGAGGTGAAACCATTTGTTTCAGCCCACTATCAGACGTCCCGTTCACATCAGAGACAAATGACACAAAGCACAAGGGCTGCTTTTTTGTCCCGCCTTTCTTTTTTTTTCTTTTTAAGTAAAAGACAATCGCATCTCATAATGACAGAAGTTATCCTATCAGGTGGATTTTCAAGGTAACTGGTTCTTGACAAAAGAGATTCAATAAAAAATCAATCTATTTCATCTTATTAATATTTTTATTATTATTCTAGGCCTTTGGAAAACATGAGCTATGACCCTAGTGTTCATGTTTGCACATTTAATTTTATTTAATTTTTAAAGATGGTCTTTCATCACCATCATGTTGTTTTTTCTGCAAGTGCTTCATTCTCCTGAACTTCTCACAGTTTTGACCACTAGATGGCGCCAGTGCTCCGTCTAAGAGCCAACCGAGACCAACCATACATACAGAACATGAGCATTTGTTTCCAGCTGCACCATCTCACCTCCACTGAGTCTCTTTTGACCCCTCTGTAAAACACCCTCCCTGAAATGGATTAATCAGCATGGGATTCCTTTTTTTTTTCCTTTTTTTTTTACAACCACTTCTCATTTATTTTGCAGGTCCTCGCAGAGGTGCAAAGCACCAAACACTAGTCTGATGCTTGTTAACTTCCCCACAGCTGCAGATTAATATGCTCTCTAAACCGCGGTAACTTTGAGGGGCTTTAATTGTGTTTACTTTTGTTTATGGGACCTATTTACAGCAATGAACGTTACGGTACACTAAAGTGGACCGGGGTGGAAATTAAAGTCTGGCGAAGTAGCTTTATCAGTTTGGATGCTCAGTAATAAAACGTTGAAGAAGTTCACGCGTTCCTCATTCTCATTCATACTCTTTCGCGGAGTTTCATTTTATTTCGCTGTTTATTCAATAGCAAAAGTAGGTCTATTGATAGCTGGGTTAAAACTTGTCATTTATGATGAATAACCATTATTCTTGGATTAATATAAACAAATCAATTATCAATTAGGTTACATCAATTTAAATGGGTTCAACTTTGATTGGTTATAACTGCAATCTTCATATTCACAGTGTCTCCATAGCTGGACTGAGGGAAACTGACTCTCTGGAGGTTTTCTGGTCTGGTGCCTGTGCTGGTCCTGTGATCCGTCCTTGAAACAATTCCCGCGCTCACCAGAATAAATCATTTCCTCCCCATATTTCTGACACACTTTGCCGACACAGTAAACAAAGTAAATGACTCGAGGTCCCTCATCAACTGGAGTATTTTCACCAGCAGGGCCCAAATACGAGTGTGTTTGCGTGCACGTCATTAGAGCGAGGCAGAGGTGGGCCTTATTATTTTTAATAATCTCCTGTTTTTGCTGCTTCTTAACCCCCCGGAGATCTTCACTCGGCACTTCCCCTCTGTGATCAGGAGTTCCTCCTCCTCCTCCTCCTCCTCCTCCTCCTCCTCCTCCTCCTCCACCTCCTCCTCCACCTCTCTGTTCAGGCTTAATGATGCCCTGTCAGCCAGGCTAGGCCTCAGACTACAGGATGCTTTTTCTGCATTTAAGTTTCTATTGTCTCACACATGCATCTCATCTCAGTGACGTCCTCGTCCTGACATCCTTATTTAACAACTCCAATATAATGTTGCTGATGTCACTATTATAATGATTTGTCTGTTTTATTTAAAATCTTGTTGTAAATTCCATCGTTGACACTCGCACGGTAAGAAATCAGGGAAGGTAGGTGTATACTCAGTTGCAAAAAAATAACACAGCAGAGGCCGCGTGCACAACATAACTGTCTCACGGACCTCACACTTTAACATTTTACGGGAATATTTAATTTCTAATTTGGTGCTAATTACTGTCCGGGGCAAATCGAGACAGTGTTCATTGGGATACTTCCAATTAATTGTGAGCACAACCTGGAGAGTAGTGGAGTCAAGTATGTTGTAAGTATGTGTGTTAAGTGGCTAGCTTTTTATCATCTACACTCAGATAGAATTTATATAGGAGAACAGATGTGGGAAACAAGGAATGTATTTTTAATGAGGTTTAAATAGTGCTGTTCTTTTGAGAAAACCGCAAAATACTGAACTTTAATGTTGTTACTGCGCTCTTTCTCTTCTTTTTTATTGTTATTTTTTATTATTCAGTTAAACGTTAACGGGGCCGAGCCATTAAATTCCTTTATAACAAAAGGTGCATGGGTTGGAGCTTTGGTCGCTGACCGAAAAACATGAAATCCAGCCGCTCATGAGGGGTCCATTTCTCTGCAACATTTATTTACATCGCACGTCAGCAGAAATAGAGTTACTCTTCACAGAAGACCAATCCAAAAAGGCTGCCAAGAACATTCATCACCTGATCCATCTCTGCCCCCGACTGTAAATGTGCCTTTTCCTCCCCTAACTTTGCCTCCGGCAAACCCGAAACATTCCCCGAAATAACTTGCAGAATATGTCCCCAGATTAATTTTAATAGGGAAACTAAATCACGTTAATGCGACGTCGGCGACAAATTGAAATCATCAGGTGGAACCTCGGTTTTCTTTTTTTTTTTTTTTGGTCGGCACTAAACCTTTAATCACGCCTTCATTTGTGGCATTACACGGCCGGGGAAGGTCTGCACCCTTGTCCACAGCACGTCCACTACATTTAAACATGACTCTGCACAGGTCGAGCACAAACATAACGCAGTCACTTCAACAAAATGGACGGAAAATGAATATTTTCAAGAGCAATCTAAAGGGGACCATTTCCTAAAATGCCCAGCTGAACATGGGAATATGATCCAAAGGTGTTCATCGCTGTAATATATTTTAAATAGGGCAGCGGCTACATGCATCACTAGCTATGATTCGGACGTGTGTGTTAAGTCTTCTTATATACAATAGTAATGGGAATTATGCCTGATATCACCCGTAAGAAGATGTATTTGTGCTTATAGCTTGTTGTTATACCGCTCTATGTCTACGTAACACATTGTATAATTGACTTTACCATATCTTTCCATGTTTTGCTCTCAGACAGTTCAATATCTCATTTTGCACTATGAAATATTAATGTCTCCTCGGCATCCGACGCAAGCTGTTTGCGTGGAAGAATTGACTCGACCCATTCCAGGATCGAGCATGAATTAGTAAACGGTTTGAGCATCCTTCATATTCGTCACGATGAAACGACAATAAATACTGTGTGGCAGTGGAAAATATGCATAAATATGAGGATAATATGCTTGCAAGAGAAACTGTGCCTTTATCATTATAATGCACGAGGAGTATAAGTACCGTTAAAGTTTTGTAAGATCAGTTCAATTGTAATTGATTCAAAAAATGTAAAAAAAAAATAATCAAAATAAAAATGGATCAATAACAGCATCAGAGACAGTGCTGTGTCCAAGCGCGGAGCCCGCAAAATAAAAAGCCTAAAAATATAATTGTACAATAACTTCTACCTTTTACAGCATGTACAACAACTTCAACGCTCCACTTCACACAAAGCAAAAAAAGTAATAATAATAATAATTGTAAAGGTGGAATATCCTGCGGCTACATCCTCACAAGCTCTACAAGTGCGCAGGAGGACGGTTTGCCAGGTCTGATTACACAATTACTCAACAAAAAGCCGACAAAACATTACAAACCGCCCTGTGGTGGCTACTGACGCCGCCTACGTCAGCGGGAGGAGCGCGAGCGGCAGCAGGGCAAAGTTCAGGAGAGGCCCGTGGGCCGGCGGGTGCGCCGCCGACGGGACGGGCCGCTTCCGCTTGGGCCCGTTGCAGAGCGGCGTGTTGCAGCAGGAGATGCAGACGGAGTTCAGCCGGCCCGTGCAGAACTGCTGGTAGCCGGAGGAGGCGATGAGGCAGGCCCCGGACGAGGCGCAGGACTTCCGATAATGGGTTCCTGTCGGGGAAAAAAAAACAAAGCGACCGTGACACGTAAGAGAAAATATCAATCGGACTGAGGGGAAGCAGTGATTTATTTCCCCTTGCTGTAATTAGATTGCTTAGATCGAGGTTGATCATACAATGCCGCAGCGTTTCACAGCTCTATAGGGTTTTTTTTGGTTTTTTTCGGGGGCTTTCGACTTCCTGTCCACTCTTATTAACCAATGTTTGTCACCGAGCTGTATGTTAGTCCAATTTATGCTTCGTATGACGGAACCCAAACTCGTATTCAGTGGCGCGGTAGCTTTTTTTTTTTTTTTTTAATGGCACTCCTGAGCCGTGGACCGCGTATATTGGTGCTATTCGTTATGGCGTTTCCATCCCGCGCTACGCCGGGTGTTTTATAATGTATGTGGTTTCCTTATTGTGTTACTTATCTTTGGTCCACAAATGGCATTTCTTCGCACTGGACAGGGAGAAGTAGGAAAAATAAAAAGGAGTTTTGATTAAATCAAAGTCGGATCAATTCAGCCTCTGCTGGCACAGAGGGTTCCACTTTGTGGGAACGTTTTGGTTTTTTTTATTGATGAAGGAGGGGAAAAAATGCACTCCTTGTTTTTCGGGGCACAGGCGCACACATTTGTACGGGGAAAATGAGCTCGCGGAGATTTGGCTGGCCTCCCTTCAAAAGTCCAACCACACGAGTGTGTGTCCAACCTTCACGCGTCCTCATTTTCGACATGTCAAACGGAGTGGCCCACCTTCCACTGCTCGATATCTAAAATCAAAGTAAATATCGGAGATGTGTGACGCCCCGCATCCACCAGCAAGCCTGTTGAGGCGCGCGGTCACAATCAACGTTCTCGAGACACAAACGCAAACAAATGGCTACAGGTATTTTCTCCCCATCTTAAAAAAAAACAAAAAAAAAACTCTGAACGGCTGAAACCAAAAATGCCTAAAAAGTGCCGCGACTCCAGCTCAGAGCGAACGGTTGCCGCGGTTTCGGCGCGACATGACGTCCACAACACAGCGTCCAAAGAGCCGCAAAATGGCCGCGTCTCAGGTTTCCCCACGGTCACCTTTCCTCTGCGAAAAAACAAAACAAAAAAAAACGAACACTGGCTCTCCGCCCGAAAACTTCGGACCCACCTGGCCCCGCGCGCTCCACTATCAATCATCTAGTTTCCGATCGATAAATATGAACAGCTTGAAGTCCTACACCGCCGCCGAGTCCGCGTGATCCTCAAAAAAGCTCAGTTTTATTCTCGGAATATAGAGAGACCTCGATCTACGTCAGCTCCCCGAAACACCGCCAACGTGATTGATGACCAGAGGACGCCCGAGTCCAATTATCTTAAATTCAAGGGAGTGTGGTCATTTGTTCGGAGAGTCATTCAACGCTACTCCGGCTCTCACGTCAAAGGATCTGGATATATATATATATATATATATATATATACACACACACACACACACACACACACACACACGTTAACCAGTAAAGTTGGAGAAGTGGAGCCATTTAATGGGTTCAATTGTGTTAAAAAAAAAAAGCATCACACCACAATAAACTGCAACCAAAAACTCACCGTCAGGCTTGACCAGCACCTCCTTCTGGCACATGTCCTGTACGTTGACGGTGCAGTTGACGACGTACTCCGGCGTGGAGCAGTCGTGGTGCCTCATCTCCTCACACTGGTAACACTGGATCTGAAGGGCGTCTCCTGCCCCGAGGAAAAAGAAGTCTCGTTTTTCTTCGCTCCCGAAAGTTGTTTTTTTTTAAGTTTAGATACGAGTTGGAAATAAGTCGCTTTCGAAACGTGAAATAAAGTCTCACGGTATTTCTGGGGAAAATAAGCGCTATGGAAATATTATTCTTACCTACAATTCTTGTGTGTGTGTAACTCGACCCCCTTAAGGACTTAAACCAGCCGCCTCAAGCCTGCAGCTGGTAAGCCAGGCTCAGCCTGGAGGCTGGAAACGCCTTATATGGCTCAACAATTCAACACTTTTCATTTGCAAAAAAAGAGCGTCAACCAGCAGCAAGAAGTTCTCAAATATTTCTAGCCAAAAAAAAAAAAAAAACCCAAAAAGCAAATTAACCAAAAACACAAAATCATTTCCTCTAAGATCGATATCCTGTGATTGCGGTATTGAAAACATCTTCCTTTCTTCCGCTATGTCCTGGACAAATTCTCATTCTTATGTGCAGCGTGCATGATCTGAACATTTGCTCACTCCACATGCTTGAAACGCCTGTTTCTCCGAGTCGGGGCATCGGAGGGGGTGTATGGATTTCGGTTGTTTTTTTTGTTTTTCTTTCGTGCAACTGCCTTGGATAATGGTCCAGCTCCGAAGAAGAATAATGGCACTCCGAGAAGAGTGCAGCGTCATCGTGTCTGTCTTCGCCGCACCCCCCGCTCCCCAACCCCGATGACATTACTCGCACAAGGCGGGAAGCATGCAAATCCATAGCCGGGTCTAATCCTCGGCGCTTCTCGCCTCTCTTTATGGGCAACACAGAGGTGATAGATTCACACCGTGAGGTTAGGATAAGCTGTAAAGAGGCGGGAAACGCATGTCAGCAAAACTCGGAGCGCTCCCTCCCCTCCTTCACTCGTGTATTTTTACAGGTGACAAAGCTCCATCTCATCACCTCGGGGTGTCTAAAGTGTGAGCGTAAAGAAGAAGAAAAAAAAGCACACACGGTGCTTCTCGTGGCTGTTGCACACTTCCTGCGAGGCTCATGAAGGCTTTTTCTCGCGGCCTACCACCCCAGGGGGGCGGGGTCCGGGTGTCCTTTGTGCGCGTCAACCCTGCGGACAAGGCAAGGCACCCCCCGCAGGAATCAAGCTGTGAACCCCCAAAACAATCGAGAGTAAAAACGGCAAAGTATATACGTCTGCCGCGCAACATCCACGTGCACTGATCTGGCGTGACGGGTGAAGTTGAAGTGTGTCCATTTTATTGGACCTCTGAATGCGTTTTTTAATATAGAGCTGCAAGGGGGGGAAATCGATGATCCCCACGCTTAAAGGTCCTTTAATAATGTGAGTCAATGTTTATTTAACTGTTGTTTCACACGGGCACTTTATCAAAACATAAAATGTCCTGCAATCACACCCGCTCACTCTTTCCCAGTAAGCCGGGCAGGATATCTGTCCCCACTGGCAGATATCACTGGTGTAATTATTGAAATGGCACCAATCGTTAATCTTAACTCCAGCAGCGCCATGGAACACAACTGATAAAGGTCCACATGCAGCACACCACAACCCCGGCTTAATGACTTTAAACCAAGCAAATGCCTGGCACCTCCATCCATCCATCATCCAAACGGACAATCGCGAAAAGCCAGAGAACTCCTTTTGGGGGGAATAACCGTCAAACTGGAGGGTAGAATCCAGCTCCCGGAGCTCAGCTTATCAGTTTTGGAAATATTGCTCCAAATCTTGCTCTTATAGACGCTCAACAGAAAACGGAAGCCGATAAGGAAGAAGAAGAAAAAAATGCACCCAGGTGTGGGGCAATTGCGAAACCAATATCTTCCCATCACAATCCCGTGTACTATAATCACTGCAAGGAAGAGGAACATAATCAAGGAAGAGCCGCATCCAGTTTCCTACCAGAAAATAACAAGCTTCATTCAAAGCAAATACATGCAAACAGAAATTAGAATCTCATGTGCGGCTGATAAATATGTGTAGTCATGTTTTAGGTGTGTTTTGGGGGGCTTGGATTGCTGTGCCACACTGATCCTCCTCTGTGCGTAATGGCATCGCCAGAAGACGCAGCACGATCACTGATCACCGCCTGTTACTCTCCGAATATTCCTCAAGTTTCCGCCGCCCCAAAAAAGTCTATCAATCTAAAAAGAGTAAATGCTCGTTTTGTTCTTTTTCACATGTGAAAATCCAATCTCAGACACGGAGAGCACGCGCGCCAGAAAAAAACAACAAAAAAAAACAAAAGGCGACGGCTGTGTTAGGAACGGTCTCAAAGTTGGGAACGTATTTTTGGTAGTTTCTTTTTGGAAACAGGTACATGTGGAGTTCAAATGGTTTCGAATTTAAGTGCAAAAAGGAGCATTCCATAAATCATACGATGGAACGGGGCTGAGGAAACGAGATTCCAAAGGCAGACGACGCGGAGCTGCACCCACCTGCGTCGACGAGGACTCCGAGGAAAGTCGCAAAAGCCAGAAGACGCATTCTCTCCAGATTGACGCCGGCCGAGGGGACATGAGACCCGGAGCCGGCTCGATCACATCACGGGAGGAGGAGGGCGGAGGAGGAAACCTCCCGGCATCCTCTCTGCTGCAGGCCGAGGTGCGCGCAGCGGCTCCGCAGGCTCCGAGTGAGGCGCGAGACCCGAGCAGCCCCGGAGCCCATCAGCAGCCCACCACGTGACTCCCAGTCCAACCTCACATCTCACTCCGCTTGTCTGCGTGGAGAAGGGAAAAAAAAGGGATGGAGGATTTTTTTTTTCTTTGGTTCTATGGCCTTTTAATCCAAAAAAAATACGCCCACCCCTGTTCCTTATAACATAGTATTATATAGCATATGTATATTCAACATCTCTTCAGTGCGCATTTATTCCCCAATAATTCCCTCAAACCATATGCTGGCAATAGCATATTCATTTCATTGCCCTTTATTACCCCCCCCCCCCCTTTTTTTTTTGCATATTTATATTCTTTAAGAATAATCATTGTATTTCTTCTAAGTTCTAATTGCTGTCCTATTAGTGTTGCTGTGCGTTTATACTTCTGTAGGCCATATTGTGTCGTCAACAATGACTTTGGTGACATGTTATTAACCCGACGCAGCCTGCTTCTTCTTCTTTGACAGATTAGTGTGCACCGATGAATGATAGCCTATATTTTCGAAATTAATTCCACTTTCCTTTAAAAGCTTCCACGTCCACGTCACTGTTTTGTGATCAATACAACGTCCACCCCATCATCGGCTTATTCCCAGTACTATATTATGGACGCGTGTGGAGAGACGCAGGGAGAGACAAATCATCTGACCGTGCATAAAGTCATTGTGTTCATTTACACGCACATAATTGAGCATCAGGGGACTAATGACGTCTCCTGCTGACAGACTGTCAGTGGGAGGCAGCGATTACCCATGATGCCCTCTGGGTGAAGGTATTCTGTTCGACTATGCAGGATGAATGAATGAATCCCCGGTGATGTCTTCTCCCAGACACACACACACACACACACATGCAGAACATGCAGCCCAGGTTAAAATAGGAAATCGTTTCTCACTTTTATTTAGGAAATAGTTACATAAAATATAGCATTAAAGTCTAGTGTAACAGACAGCATTGCACACAGTAATAATAATAATAATAATAATAATAATAATAATAATAATAATAATAATAATAATAATAATAATAACAATAATAACAATAATAATAATCATCATCATCATCATCATCATCATTACCAAAGTAACACTGCTGGTAGCCATTTCTCTTTACAAAGGAACCAGGAACATTTAAGGAGCGAGGTGAAGCAAGACAGTCACACTACAGTCCGACAGTACAAAATGTGGGTATAAATACTGGACATCTAGAAAAATACACAAGTCCTCTTCGGACTCTCTTCTTACAATATTAACAGTTTCATAGAAAAAGTGAAACACAGTCGGCTCCGATGATTAGCACCAGCTGGTCAAATTCCAGATAGAAATTTGGCAGAATGTCAGCCTAAAGTTCGAATATGTCTTTCAAATAAAGTGATAAAATATTTTAGTATTAGCTCTTATTGTTCAAAATAAAGACTTAAAAAAAAAAAAGAAAAAAAAAAGAAAAACAACAAATAAACTACAAGTTATTTTCAAACAGCAGACTCAAAACCTCGGTAGAATGATTGGCAAAAAATTTACATATTTTTGTTGTTGTTTATTTTACACATTTGCATATATCAATCAGCAATGCCCATTCTGATATTAACGTATAGCATATCTTTTTTTTATATACAACATAATATACAACTATAAACGGAAAAATTGAGGTTTGGAGAGTTCAGGTTGTCCGTGCTACATGAGAGCAAAAGCTAGACAAGGATTTCGAAGTTTTCGTTTGACGAACGAGAAACGAAAAGGTAAAAAAAATAAAATAAAAAATGACTGAGTGTTTGTATTTTCCTTATGGCTGTATTTTAAGTCGTACAATCTACATTAGTCCAGTATGTTCCCTGAGCTAGCAACGATGACACTGGGCGCTTCGAGCCAAAGCGTTGATCGTCCGCTGACACACAGTTACAGTCATTAATGTACCGCGTGGAAACATAATATGCTTTGACATCGTGAGAAAATCTCCTGTGAAAAGCCAGCTGTGTTAGCCGCGCGGTTGCGCTAGCGCCCGAGAGGCCGCGGGCGGATTGGCGTCCTTTTCTTTAAATACCGCGGTAGACAAAGTGGACCGAGATGAGCCGGGCTTATTATTGTGTTTGGTGATTCCACGTTGGCTGTTATTTTCTGCAACTTTAAGGGGCCATGTACTTAGCAGCAAAAACATTTCATGACCCCTTTGGGTTTAAAAATCCCATTTCCTCGTCAACAGGAAACTAAATGGAAGCAACGTTTTTGAGTTATTTTTTGCGACTGTACATAGAGACGGCCCCGCTTCATCGCTGCTCCAATAACTGCAAATAAATTTCACTTTACACTCCTTACAAACTTTGTACAGTATTTGTTACAGTGCAATGATAAGAAGTTCCCCCAGCACGGGGTGGGGAAAGGTAACTACAAATTGCAATGAGACAATATCAGGTATTGCCGTCCGGTCCACACCACCCAGAGTCACACTACTCAAAGTCCGGGGGTTCGGTGTTTGGGTCGAGGTTTAGTCCTCATGTCCCCAGCTCCGCTAAGTGCTTTGTGTCAAGAAAACCTTAGTCCAGTCTGAGTCGTTTTCACGACCAGACTCTGCAGTCCCGGTGTACCCTTCAGCATCCAACCAATGAACTCAATTTCAAATCAAATAAAAAATAAACCTGAAAAAAAAGGCGGGAAAAAGAAAGCCAAAGTGGCCCCGCCTTTCCGCCTCAGGGGGGATACCCTAAACGTCGTTGGATCCGTGGCTGGTGCACGAGGAGAAGCTGTCGTACAGCGAGTCGCTCAGGGATCCCACCGGGTCGGCCCCGGGCTTGCCGCACAGGCTGGAGAAGGAGGGCTCGTCCGTCTTGCAGCAGTCCTCCGCGCTGCCTCCGGCGTCGGGGTGGCGCCGTCCGCCGAGGCCCGAGTCGGGGTAGAGTCCGCCCCCGCAGCTGCTGTGGTTCAGCTGGTTCAGGGACTCCAGAGAAAGGTCCAGAGAGCCCGGCTGGTTTCCACCGGCCGGCGTCTTCTCCAGGGGAATCTCCTTCTGCAAAAAAAAAAAGACACAGATCAATAAGAAGTTCAAAAATCCATAGTCCGCTGCCTTGTGATTGATGTTAAAACAATCTTCCTCCGCACCGGTGCTTTAAAAATATACTGCACTCCTTGGCATTTATTGTCGAAGTCTGACATGGCACCGTGAAACTCTTGCTGTTTGCAGTGTTGCGCTGGGAAGCAATAAGACCCGACGCCACTTGAGAGCGTGACAGTGATCTATATTGAGATTTTTATCACACTCGTGGACCGAGCGGACGTCCTGGGTGTTGGCAGGCAGGCATCTCCGTCCCCGCCCCCACTCCGCCTCTTATATTAAACATAACGGAACAGACCGCTTTATAGATTACAACAATCAGGGCGCTTCTACTCTAAGAAATATGGTCAACACCGCTTCGCATTAGCAGGAGTAACTCCGTTCCCCGAATGACTTGTGGCAGTTTAGAAAGTCACGCATAAACATGATTTTATTGTGGGTCTGACCACCGCACACAATTATGTCATCTCATTTTGAGCCTCCGGGGGGACAGAGCGGCGATAAAACTCCACAACAAAAGTGCAAAGGCCCGCATGAAGCAGCTGCTGCCCGGTGCCAAAGCGCGGCTAATGATACGACACAAAAGGACCTAAATATAGTCACTGGTTGTTCGTGACGTGCCGACACTTTCATTATTTAACATTATTTCTACTGTATGCTGCAAACAGCTCCCGGGGGGGGTAGTTATTGCGGCAATCAGAAATTCAGAAACTCTCCTCCGAGCCTCTAAAGACTCTCAGAGATTCCAGCCACGCAGAAGAGCTGTTTTTGCAGGGGTAAGTACACACAGCAATATACTGTGTAGGTATGTATATATACATTGTGGAGGGATTCAAACAATCTCGAGGACACATGGATCATTTTGCATTATGCTGTGAGGTTCATCTCCCTTCAGGCCTGACAATATGCTACTCCACAAAAAAAAAAAAAAAGCATAAGCGCATGAACTAAAATAAAGCACATGTTTGTCTCCATCAAATGTTCTGGTGAGGACCATCTCATTTGGTGTTTGTTTGGTAAGGTTCCCTTTAATGAAAAAAAGAGCAGCCCACCATCCGAAATATGGTCCACACCTCCTATTTATCATCCCATTTATCTTGCTTCTCCTGGATTGTTACAGGCGAGAAGAATCTTTATTTGCAAGGTAACATTTCAAACAGCTTAATATGTCATTTTGCCAGGATCCGTCCACTGCCGCCGCCATCCTGCAGTGTCACCATTTAAACGGCCTAAAATAGCTGCGGCTCTACATATTTGGTTCGTCAAGTCAACTTGGATCAATGAATTTGACGGTAGGTGGGTGGCTGCGTGCGCGTGTGCGTGTGCTACTTCGAGATTTTCAACTTTGCAGCCTCAGCTGGTCCTCGTTACTTTTCTCTCTCTAGTTAATTGCGTTCACCTGTCAAACCCCAGGTGTAAACGATCCTGTGAGTGCAGGCCTGATGAAACCAGCTGGTATCTAAGCTCAGAGTGCGGGAGGGCGATGAGAAATACTCTTATCGTCAATCAACAATCGCGTTTCTACTGAGGTGTTCCTTTTTGAAATAAAAAAAAAATTGATCAGGAAGCATCCGGCAGGTAAGATGGAAACTTCCACGAGTCATTCCTCTGATCTGAAACAGTGTTGGAGCACAATGGAGCATCGCACACACCACAGTGTATCGTTCACATGGAAAAAAAAAAGAAGCAAGAAAAGGTATCAAAAACTTACAATTGAGGTAAAAAAAAAAAAAAATTGGGAAATTGGTCAAATAGGTTTTATGTGATTCATGACTCGGGTGGATTCAAGCTGGATATGTTAATCCGTGCCGTTACCAGACGTCACGTCTTCGATGAAAACAATTCAAAAGTCCAATTTGCCTCACATATGTAGTTTTCTAACAATGAAAACTACTTCATGATGTTACGCCGTATTTTGATGCAGAATCAACCTGCTTTGAGTATTTCAGTATCAGCCATAAAATCCGTCTTTATGTGAATGTCTGGTACTTGTTTATATTTACATTTCGTAATTACTGTGTTTTTTTTGGTCATTCCCTGCTCTGGATTCAAGCATGTAGCTCAGCTCAAGTACTTATTATATTATAAAAATGTCTGCTAAGCTCTCTCTCTCTCTATATATGTATATATATAATTTCAATTTAAGTGATTTTGGTATTTAAGGAGAGTTTATGGGGAGGATTTATCACCTCTAAAAGAAACGGAAACGGGGCTGAACTGGAGCTTAACGAAGACTCCATTAGCGCTCAGCACAAGCTGAGGCATGACAACGAAGAACTCCAAAAATGTAGATTCCGCGAAAACATCTGTTAACTAAATGACATCAGCTAAAGGGTTGAATGGTTATTACAAGCTGTTGATGTGAAATACCACTAAATGGGACAGTTTACGGAGATTGCATGATGTTCCATCGCCGGTGGATCGCAAACCTCCCACTCTAAATTTGCATCGCAATAAGGGCAACACTGAAAACAATCACGCTCTCTAATGAGAGATTTTGTTTGTTGTCCCATACAGAGTGTCATCATCTTTCATGTTATTGTTGTGCAAATTACATGAGGCCTAGTGAGGACGCTTGCTATGCTATCAATCCATACATACATATTCCCGCTGCAGATTATTTATTTCTACGACGATATTGTTACAGTTTTTGGCCAAAATACGCTGATTTGTTTGCACACTGCTTTTCTACCCAGGCCCCCCCCCCCCCCCGGGATTTTTTTCCCCGCCCGCCCCCCCCCCCCCCCGGGAACCCCGGGAAACTCCCAAACGTCTGAGATGCGAAAAAAAGGCGGCGAGGCAAAGAGTCGGTAAGCCAGTTAGGAATGAAAGAATAGATACATTGAGAAAAAAGTTAGTTTGTGAGAGGACTTGACTTACTTTTCAAAAGGAAAACAAAACAAATGGGGGGGATGGAAGAAAAAGCGTATAGGGTAGAAAAAAAACAAAAAAAAAACAGGAGAAGTCAGCTATGAAGAACAGAAGTTTGAGAGAGGGAAATAGACAGAAAGAGAGGCAGGACTGATAGGACGACGAAGGGAAGACACGTGGGAGAAAGAGAGACTTGGGAGAAGGAGAGGATAGGAGGCGGGGGGGGGGGGGGGTCGCCGTTAGCAGGGCTGTCAGGTGCTGTCAGGATGATGAATGGGAGGCCGGCACGGGGCTGTGAGGGCTCTGATGGGAGTCGCTGAGCTTTACATCACTCTCCTGAGTGTTTGTGAAAGGTTATTAAAAGCGCTTAAATCACCCCCGGCTCGGACACAGGCGCGCTACTGGCCACGAAACTCCCCCCAAACCTCCCCCCGAGGATCAAAAGCTCCGGCAGTGGCACAGGTAGGGACGCGCACGGCGAGGGGGTCGGGAGGTGATGACACGCGGATGGATTGTTCGTTTTTCAAGAAGAATAACGCAGGCTAACCGGGGTTCAACAGCTGTCATCCATCATTACAGCCGGTTCACAGCATCGCGGTGCGGTCGGCGTCTAAAGCAATGTCAACTTTGCAGAAGGAGACAAAACTTCTGGCCATCAGGCAACCTGGAGAGTGAGTTATGGCAGGTATATATGTATTGGTTACAATTGAAGGATGCCTTCGGTCATTTTGGTTACAGTGAGCCTTCAAACTCGCGTCTTTCGGACAAACGGAGAAGGACAGCGCGAGCGTTTCCGAGAGTCAAATAAATGTTATGATTTAGCTTCAGAATTGAAGAAGCGGTTGTTGAGTTGAGCGGATGCTGTGAGCGTTCAATGTCAGGCAAGTCGGAGGATGAGACAAACAGAGGTCTGTAACGCTTTGGTTATCTTTAGTGTGAGCTAAGTGTCAGGAGCGCTCCTCGCTGCTCGGTTGCACCGCCGCGCTGCTGCCTGTCCTTCGAGAATTCCGAAAACAAACAAAAAAAACTCTCTGGCGCTGGCCTCGCTCCCAGAGAAATCGCAAGGGCTAAACTCTGATAAACAGAACCCCCTCCTCGTGTAATAACATAACATTTTCTTTTTGCCCGGCAAGGTCAAATGGCCCAGGCGGCGGCGGCGGGCTGAAAGGGATTCAGTCTGAAGTGTTGCTCAAGGACACTTGAGCATTGTTTACTTGCTGAATCACCACAATCGGACACGTAGCGTGTCCACACAACATTGTCTGCCCCTTGCTCCAGTCCCATTAAAAAACAAAAAAAACGCATTTTAGTCTCAATCAGCGCCGATAAGGAGCAGGTAAACACATTCTGCTTCCCGCCCAGAGATTTTGCATAACTAGCTCAAATGAAGGGGCGTGAACGCAGAGCAACATAGTCGAGATGTGGTCTTTGTGCACAGAGCGAATTTGGCTTCCTCGCCCACCTCTCAAACCCAATTGTTTTTGAACTTGAGTCAGAGCCGTTTATTTCTATATTTCTTTCCCAGAATATGGATTTTTTTTTTAACGGATCAGGGTGGGTGTCGGGGCAGTGTTGGCCCCCGCCCCCCTCCCCCAGAGCTTGGCCGCGCAGGCTGGAGGCCATTTCATGCTCTCTGATCCTCATTTGTCATTCAGCGGCGTTAAATACTCTTAGGCAAATACCTGCTGACACGAGAGGGCGAGGCGATCGAAAGCAATTAGGCGGCGCTTTTTTTTTTTCCGGCGGGAAAAAAAAAAAAAATCTGCGAACAAATTCCAGTAGTGGAAGGGAAAACCCCGGAGTTAAGCATTTTCATAGGGAGACTCGAAACTGCAACCCAACCACACCGCACTGCTAACAATTATATGTGTTCATGTGTACTTCTCTCAGCCAGGAGAGATTATTAATTAGGTTCAATTCTTTTGCCGTCATCCATATTTGACGGACTTTTTGTTTCACTTCAGACCGCCTCTGTTGGGCTTCCGTGAAATGAGGAAAACTGATTTATTCGAGAACAATCAGCGCAGGTCACTCTGCTTAATCTCTTTCTTTGGAGGGGGGGTGCGCAAAAATCGATACAGGGTGAGACTAAGATGACTTCCGAAAAAAAAACATCAAAGCTTTCTCCTCCTGCCAACTTGGTGACAGAAATTGAGTAGAACCACTTGAAATACTCACGCTGAGCCTGTCTCCTGCTTTGCCGTCGAGGGACGACTCCTCGTGCAACAGCTTGTACTGAGAAATCCTCCTGCCGTCCAGCTCCAGGTGCGAGAACACGTCGTGTTGGTAGTAGTCCATGATGGACAAGGGTTTCTCCGCGCGGCTCCTCTTCAGCGTCTCCTCATTCCGGTCGACTGCGGGCGGCGGGGACATTGAGACATTTAGAAAAAAAAAAAATGAAGGGTCTAAATCAAAGGCATTTTCAAAAGCCCCAGCCGCACCTGGGTCGCTCTTCTTGGGTCTGTTGATCAGGGTCCTGTGCGGCGAGCCCAAAGGGCTTCCGCTTCCCTCCAGTTCGGTTTCGGTGTCACTGCTGCTGCCCGAGTATGTGCACACTCGCAGGGCTCTTTCCTGTTTAAAGCGGGGGGAGCAATTTAACAATACAGTTAAAGAGCATTTACAAAAAAACCGCGGGATTGAAAAATAGTGAATAGGGATGAAAAAAAGCCTTTAAGTACAGCATTGGCTTTGAAAGAAAAGATTTTGTGGAAACATTCACAGTTTTTTCTAATAATCCTATTCCATTTTCAAACATTTCACACATATTGCATTTGAGAAAAAAACTTACACCGGGAATATCGTAGCCGCTTGTTTTAATCTTCCTCTCTGTGTCTTTCTCCCTGTCCTCTGGGGAGATGACGCTCGGAGGAACACAGAGGCTCAGCCTCTTCGTCCTGACGGCGTCTATGAGTCAAAACAGAAAAATGTCACTCCCGGCGGTGTGCGGCGAACGACACACAGAAATACACTCTGCCTCGCGCACATATACGAACGGAGCCGCACAATACCCGAGCTGTCAAACATTAATGCTGCCCACCCTGCGGACTCCTGGCAGTCCAGATATAACCGCTCTCAGCTGTCTCTGCAGAATGACGGAGCCCCGCTTGGCGAATTATCACTCGGCCGGGCCGCCTCTCTCTCGGGCAAACGCCCGCTTTAATTGTCTCTTCGAATTCAGCTACATTACAATAACACGGGCCGCCTCCGGCCACCGCTCCGTCTCCATTTTTAAACAGTCTGCATCTCGGTAATAAAGGCCCCTTTCACCTTCTACTTCTCGCCTATTAAGGTAGCAAACAATGCAGCAGACGCTGCGCTACTTTGCCTGGCTTCGTGGCGCTACTTAATTTTGATAAATATGCAGAAGAGAAAGTGGTTCAAAAAAAAAAAAAAAAAAAAACGATAAAGAGGCGATAAATACATTTGGGTCTTTTCTCATAACCTCGTCTCCACGGCAGGAAGGAGCTGACAGCTGTGACTCAAAGTGCTGCCGCTACAGTGCCGGCACGGCACCGAGCTGAAATAGATGCGGGCTAATGTCGTGTAAGCGTAAATCCCCGGGCATGATGGCTCATCCCCGCACGTTGCCGTGGCTTCAATCAGCCATCTGACTTCGCCACATCCCCAGTCCAGCCGGCACTTTATGATCTCTGTCGGTGCTGACACGGTCATCTGTTTGCATTTGATAGTTTCCTCAGGGGCATAAAGGGGGTACATAGGGTTTTCTTTCGAGGACACCGTGAAAGGTTTGCCATCTCAGCTGAGATTCCGAGCTCTGCATTAGCTGCAGAATCCAACTCAAAACGACCCACTTAAAACGGCGACCCACCAGTTGAGAACCACCGCTTTAAAGGACATGCGCCACAATTTATCACATTTCTCAGGGACAAGCCGTAGCTATTAAAGACGGAGCTACTACACAACACTGCCGATGATTCTGACTTACCTGAAGTTGCCAGTTTGGGCAGGCGGCTCTGGGTGTCCCTGTCGTTGCTGCTGCCGAAGGTCACAGCGGGGTCGGACAGGGAGTGACCCATGCTAGTGGGGGCATGCAGGCGGGTTTTGGGAAGGGAAGTCACGTCGGGTTGAGAAAGGTCTGGGTGAGAAGAGGAAGGCTCGGAGGAGCCCACGTGGGACACCCCACCGGGGCTGGATTCAGATTTAGGGATGTGGCGACCGCCGGCCCGGGTAACGGAATCGGGGAGGGGGAAGGTGCCGATCCCGCTGTCCAGGGTTCTCATCTGGCAGCCGGAGCCTAAAGTGACAGGGAGAGGAGTGTGACGTCTGGGACAATCGGGGGTTGGGGGGGGGGGGGAAAAACGCGGAAAAAGGGGGGGGGGGACAACGCGGTAAAAAGAGAGGAGGGTTTTGGATTCACATGCAACGGAAGGGGTTGTGAGTAAAGATCACATCTGTGGTGGGATCAGTAAGACGTAGCCGGTAGGAAAAGAGAAAAAAAGACAACGTTTTTATTTGACATTCAGGTAATTATATAAGAAACTCTTTAGAAACATTTCGAAGTCCTCACAGTAGTGACAGATAACATGGTGCGTTACAAGAAAGCACCCGCTGGGAGCAATTCTGAACGAAACCGTTTTTGCTTCTCGATAACTTGTCCCTCAGACTAATCAGGGTGCATGCTGGGTTATAGACAGGAGACGGAGAGCAGCGACAGATGGGCGTTGTTTGGAAACCACAAGTTTGCGCATCTGGGTCCAGGAACAGATGGAAGACCGTTTTGCAAAAAAACAGGTCCTTGTAAATGCAAATGTTAATGACCAGCGGGTACATCGGCCAACTTTTAACGGCGTGCAACTTTTTGCTGAGAAAGAATCGGGATATAAAAACAAAACATGCATCGTTTCATCCTCTCTGTGTGGCTGTGGGCAAACTTTTGTTGAAAACCCAGTTCCGTGCCATTATACTGTATCTTCCACTGTTTGCCTTGGAGATGATGAATCCCCCCCCGCCGAAGCCCTCCGTTTTGCCCCCTTAAAATATTGGTGAGTAAAAACTCTTAAAGCAGAGCGGCGCCTCTGTGTTTTCTTTTTGTTTTGTTTTGTAGCGGTGGATCGATATTGAAAGGCTCTCGATGGGAACCGCAAACACACTCTCCTCACGAGCGTTTCCTTCTAAATAAAAACTTCTCTCTGAATCCGGATGGGAATTACAGTTCGGTCTGGGAAAAAAAAAGAAAAAAAAAAAAGATTTCGCATGAGTTGTAACACGTTTTCAGAATCAGTTTATTCCTTAAAAACCTTCACGCACTGGCCTGAGCTTAAACTATTGATCCGTTCTCTCTTTGGATAAACCATTAGCTCTCTCCTGGTGCCAATCTGCAGAAAATAAATATCGATGCAGTCACAGATGAGGGAGTTTGAGGAAGTTATATCTATGTACTTTTTGTTTCTCATCCTACATCGTCTGCTGTCATCCAACGCCATACCGTACAAACAGAACCCGTGAAAACGCGTGGGGACGTACGCACGCACCAGGTTTGTTGCGCAGATGGCTACTTTAACACGCATCCGCTCTGAGGCACTCGACAGCGGCCGCGACTAAGGAGTACAAAATAAATAAATTAAAAAGTAAAACAAAGTTTTAAAAATGCCTGACGCGGAAGACGTACACACAGCGCGCACATATTATTTGTGTCGGCGAGAAACAGAAAAGCGCCATAGATTACGCGGCTGTATAATTGAATGCCAAGCCTGGCGGTTCAAAATGCCCTCTATAACCAAACTATAACAAGGTCCACAGTAATTCTACCCCGAGGCAACAACAACTGGACATAATCTAGTTTTTTTTCATGAGCTCCCTATCCCTCTGTTTACGACCTCCTGGGTTTGACGGGGGAGAGAGCCGGTTTGTTCATACCTCCGCTGTGCGAAATTGGCTTTATGCGACGAGGAGGTGTCAACGGGAAAAAGGAAAAAGTGGCATCAAGGCTGGCCATAATCTCATCTAGGGGATATTTGTGTGTCAACCCCTTCAGTTGAAAATCAGCATTTGGCAACAAATTGCACAGCCAGATTTACAGTGCGGGGAGTGGTGTCCGATGGTTCGCGAGAGTAAAACAATCTCAAGTGTCACTTGAATGTCTTGTTTTTTTTCCTTAGGTTAAGGAAGTAACTTTTTTCATCTAGCAGCTTGTGGTGGCTTGAGTGTCTTTTCGGAAAAAGGGTAGAAGGCAAGTTTCGGTAAATGAAATGAAAGTGTAGCAAATTTCAAGTACAACCACCAAAAGCCCTGCAGATATATAGAGGGTCGTTCTGCGCTATGGGCCACCCCAAATGTTATTTATCGTATCTTTTACGAGAGAGAAAAAGAGAACACTTCGAATTTACAATAACTGACCGAGTGAAGTTCAAAAGTCCGCATAGCTTAGCCGGAGTTGGCCGGAGCTCCTCGCGTCGTAAAAAACTCGCTGGCCGTAAACTATTCCTGCGATGGATGTGTTTGTCTGGCATTAGGCGCGTGGACGCGGCACTTCAGAGGAGACGTGACATTAAAGCAGCGCAGAGGAGCCACGGCTGAAACCTTCATGAAACATTTAATTAATACCGCGTCGGAGTGCTTAGCTGGCGGAATATAAAGAAGGTAGCCTGTTAATCAGAATACAGAAAACAATTAAGCATTTTATTTCGGAGTCTGCGGCTCTAACTCAACATGAGCCCTGCGAGAAGTGGCGCGAGCCAAAATCTTTTATTTATTTATTTATTAAGTGAAATGACCCGATTAGTCAGGCCCCTTCTGAGCTAAATCTTCAAACTTGCGAAGCTGCACGAAACTGAGAGCCCGCTTCTGGTTCTGTGGAGATTATTTCCACCACAACTCAAGTCTTGAAAAACAAACACATTTGGTTTCAGCCTAAGAGGCGGCAGATGTGAAGTTTGAGTCCATTTAAATCACCGCCATGAGTATGTTTTGGACAAAATCTGTGCCAGCTACGATGCAACTACTTTTTCCTCTTTTCTGCAAGATAGAAACAGTGAACGGAGTAAAGTCGAGTAAAAATCCACCGAGTGTCTATGTGTGGGGTTGTGTTTGCGTCCAACAGATCCAACATCCTTTTTGATTATTTCATTTCTGGCTGCTTAATGCTGCTCTCACTTCAACCACAAGCTGCTATCCGAAACGTCCTGCCGCTGCCGAAAAATGGAAGCACAAACTTTGAAAAATAGCAAATTTGTGTGCCTGAGACCGGAACTATAAACATAGCTCATGGTAACTCATGTAAGAAGAAGGACCCTTTCAGCTCATCTGGGGTTTACAGACAGTGGAGTGATATCACAAAATAATATGTCTCCAATAACCGCCTGCTTGGCAACTGAGTGACACACGCACTGCAGGATACACCCTCTCCATCCCCTCACGGAATGACATACTACAAAAGGTACGTCTGTTACGCCGCAATAACAGCAATCATCATCCCAATCCCACATATATATATATATATATATATATATATATATATATATATTGTTTTTAACTTATGTAGCTGCTCAGGCATTGTACAATATGCACACATCAATCACACGACGAGGCTGTCAACGTGCCGTTTGCAGCCACTGCTATTTCCCCACAGTAATGGCAAGTCTGGCAGCGAGTGGGGAATGAGTTGGCGGAGGAATGGAGTTGTCAGTCACATCAGGAAATCACAACTGTAAAGAAAATGTGTTAATGCTCTGTTGCGCCGGTTGGTCCGTGATGGGCAGTGACAGCTTTTCATAAGCCAGAGGAAGAAAAAAAATCGGGAGGGGGGGGAAACAAATGTGAGAGGCGCTGGTTCAAAACGGGCCGGGGTGAACTCTTAGCTCAGCGGAAATGATAGAGCCGAGGATTGTTTTTGTTCAAATGTCCCAGTGGTCATAAATAACCTTACCTATCATGTGATCTTGACACGCGGTGTCCTGGATGCGTGCCTCCTCGTTTTCAGCCCTCAGGTCGATCCTCTGCGTCATTATAAGGGTCTAGAGTATTAACGGAAATGCGAGTTAGTGCTATACCCATCAAAAGGCAGATATATTATTCTGCAGCACATAAATAACATGCATCGTGTGCCTCTGTCTTTTAATGTGCTACCTTATGTGACTTCTATCCATTTGAGACAATGTGCAGAAAAGGCAGAATGATCAGGATCCGATGTGCTTACGACGGCGTAGTTGTATTTTATAGCTTTCCAGATGAATAGACAAGCTTCGTGGCATAGCGTTCAAAAAGACGTGAGGTGATTGTCATACTTTCTGGCCTTACTTTAATTGGGTAATTTCAAAAAGAAAAAAAGAAAAAAGGAGAAGTGGTTTTAGGGTGATGAGAGGGGGCCTCGTATCATAAAGTGTCACTCTTTTGTCGCAATTCTGCGGGGAGAAGATAGAAGCAAGGCTGGGAGGATGGCATTAAATGGCCGCTTTGTCAAATTGAGTGCCTGTGATAAGGGGGCTCCTCCATGTTATCGAAATTCGACATCATCGGGATTACATTTCCGACAGTCTGTGGCGAGACTCTCTTTTTGTCATTCTCTCCCTCCACTCAGCCTGATCCTTTTACCTTCTTTCGCCGCCTTTGCCTTTTTTTTTTTGGCTCTCTCAAGCACGTGGCCTCTGCATCATTTGCTTGTCTTTCGACCGTCCGATAATAATAAAAAGGTATGCCCCCAAGGTCACAATTTCGGCCTCTTTCCTCGCAAAATGAAAGAATCAAGCTGCTGAGAGAAAGCTAATTTCCGCTTGCAGGGCCTAATGTCCGTCTCGGTCTTTTTTTTTAAGCCCTGAGAAACCCTCGCGGAAACAACATCAACAAGGCGGGTCGGGGGCTAATAATGCCAAAAAAAGTAGGCGATGAATTGTATGCCGAGTCAGAACACAATGAGAATCGATAGCCAGCCTTCAGTGGGAGATGTGAGGGCGGCTTTGTGAACAACGGCCCATACCGCTGAGGCGTGAAAGCCTGTGGGACTTTTTCCTACGCATGTGTGCGTGTGCGCCAGCAGCCTGTCCAAACACGCCCCCCGACTGGAGCGAGGGGGGTCGTCGCCGTGTGCGGAAGCCTGCCCGGTTCTATTACGGTGGCGCGTTTGCTCACTTACGGCGGTGTCCGGACAGATCTCCATATCGCCCTTCATCTCGCCGTGCTTCTTGGGCGTGGACATCCCAGGCGGCGACGCGGACACACAGTTGCCCTTCACAGCAGTCCTGCGAGGGAAATAAGGTTTGATGAATTTATTTTTTTAAGGTCTGTGTGCAGAGCTCCTCCTCTATCAAGTCGGCAGGTAGAAAGTGAGCGTGCTCAAAAAGAAATAGCCTCGACCCGCTCTTGAAAGTAAATCAGAAAGAGGCACGGAAATGCCACCAGATGTTTAACATCCTCCGTAAAGTTTGTCTGGATTAAAAAAAAAAATGTCAGCTGTGATTGGAAGTGTAGGAAATGTGGAGCTTTCATGGCTGAAAGATGCTTTACCTCATAGTGTACCGACTATGTGTGCGGACGCCAGCCCTAGAGCCGCCCGTGCTCACTGGAGTGGAGTCATAACTCAAACAGACAGCTGCTGTTTGTTTATCCCTCTCTCACCGAACACACCGGTTTAAGGCTCATGTTTAAATAATGGCATGGCCAATAGCGAGGCTCCGCGACGTGAAATAAAATCTGCATAGCGTTCGATCGACTTGGTATAAATCAAGCGTCTTTGTTTTTTTTACCCACCTGCCCAGGAGCTCCTTCACAAACTGGTCCTTGCCGATAAACGCCGTGGTGCACTGGAGCTGACTGGCGAGCTGGCCCATCTGGTTGTTGCAGTGGTCCATGATGGAACTCAGCTTGTTGTTCATCTCTGCCAGGCTCTGCGCCTCCTGGCCGTCTCTCTGCTGGTTGTCATTCCTCTTCTTATCCTTGTCCTTCTTTTTGTCGGACTTCGCCTGCTTGCCTCCGAGCACCGATCCGATCTTCGGCTCTTTCTTCTCCTCCTTCCCCTTGGGGGACTCTGCTTTCTTGCCCCCCAGGGCCGGGAGTTTGCTCTTGCGCAGGCCGAACCAGTTTGCCAGGGAGGGGCCGGTCTTCTGTTTGACCTCGCCGGCCGCGACCTTGCCCTGCTCCTGACACTTCTGCAGGTTCTCTTCGATTCCCATCATGACTTTTTCTTCGATGGTGCAGGCCGTGGGACTGTTTTTTTTCTCCTCACCATCGGGGGATTTGTTCGGTGAGTTCGCCTGAATTTTGAGTTCTCTGCTGAAGTCTGGCTCGTTAGCGGCGGCTGCTACGCCTCCTCCCTCTTGCGCTTGGTTTTCCGAGCTACTGACCCGAGAGGACGGAAGCTGAAACTGAGGATGAGAGGCCACTTTGGCCGGCGTACGGACATTGCTTAAACCGGTCCTTTCGCTGACGGGTAAGCTCTGCGCCTCCTTTTTAAAGGGCAAGGTGATTTTCTCCTCTTTTGCCGTGCCCTGCGACCCCTCAGCTTTGGACCCCGAATTTTTTAAATTTCTCTCTGGAAGAACGCTTTGATTATTCGACCCTGTCATGCCGCCATAGTGGCTGAGCCTGGTCCTGGGAGTATGCAGAGGGCTCTCGGCCGACCCGACGATCGGTACCTCCTGGGAGCTCTGTCTTGACAGCGAGTTTCCCCTCTCCCCTGAGTTAGTGATGATCTGAGTTCGGATTTTCCCCGGCCCATCTGGAGCGTTGACGTTCGGTTTCTCGATGTAGTTGGTGCTGAAGCTCTGGCTGCGGGCTTTGGCTCCGTTCATCCCCAGGGCAGGCTTTAGGTGAGATTTGGTTGTAACAGATATGGATCTTGAAAAAATGAGACTGCTCCTTTTCCCCTTGTTGCAGATGTCCCCCTCCTCTGGTAGGGCGGTGGCGTGCACTTCCTCTTCCAGTAACCTGCCATGAACCTCACCTTTGCTCTCCGTAATTGACATCTTGGGTGGTGAATCAATACTGTACGCCAGCTGCAAGCTGTCACATTGTGTAGAAGTGTGTGAAGTCACAGTCTCCTTGGAGACGGAGTTGATATGGTCTTTCTCCTGCTTACCAGGTATAGGTATAGAAGGACCATTTTTATGGCTGGGTGGAGATTTTAAAAATGCTTTAAATCCCATTGGGATGCGAGTCTTTGAAGCTTTTTCTACTGAGTTCGGGGACATCATATTCGAGTTGGGCGGGGTTGCTACAGATTGACCATTTTGGGGCTCTGCCTTACCTTGAGGGGTTTCCTGAAGCGCTAAGGGTAAACTGATCGATGTTTTCTGCACTGATTGGTGGACATTATCGTGGGTCCATCCTCTTTTAGTCACAAACGAGTTCTGAAGGGAAGACGCTCTAAGGGCGCTGTAGGGAGGCGGGACATTCTTTGAGCTTTTAGGTGCATTATCGGGTTCCGCCGCACACCCTGAGTTTGCAGGAGCGAGGTAGTCTTTCGTGGTCGTTCGCTTGGAAGTGCCTTTAGTGGGTGTCTGGGTCGCGGCGGGGGACTTTTGAAGGTGCTGACCGGTCTTGTCAACCAGTTTCTGAGGTGAAAGTGCAGTCCCATAACCCGCGTCCAGGTCTAAACAGTCTTTATCCTTGATGGGTAGGGTACTTTGCATATTTGGTACAAGTGAGGTGTGGTAACTCGGGGGAGGGCCCCTCACAGTGGTCAGCGTGGATTGCGGAGCTACCCCTGGTTTATGTGCTTGAGGCGACCCTTCGTAATTTGGTCTGACCAGTAAGGAGGTGCTGCGGCCCGGGGGAGGGGGAGGAGATGGGGACCTGAGTTTGATTTTGCTGGTTTCACAGTGTTTGTCGCTGGTGGGCTGCTCGCCATTATCGGCATGCTCTAGGTGCCTCCTCGAGAGATGCGGGGAGCCAGATGAGGAGCCTTTGCTCAACTCGGCCCTACCGGGGAGCTTGGAATTGACCGCCTTGGGGCTCTGCGAGAAGTTACCCGGTGTCTTGATGAACCTGGACATTTTACCTGTAGGGGAGGAGGGGGATTTCTCCTGAACAGAGGATCCTGAGTTTCCACCGCTGCTTTGTTCAGCAGTGGAGCCCTTCGACAATCTGAGCGGGGACGCCGAAGATTTGCCCCGACCGGGAATTTTTGAACCGCTGCACTTTGGACTAGTTGGATCAGTCATGGGAGGGATAGAATGGCCTTTGTTAGCCCGGGTGCTTGGCGGTTTGATAAGCTTCCTTTGAGGAGTCAACTGCATCGATAGCCTCTCCGCACTGCCCTCTCTGCTATTGTTTACTTTTCGGGTCCTAATCTGACACTCAGACGGCTTTTCCGGAGAGTCCAGAACACTGTAGTTTCTTGGATTTTCTGCCGTCTGCCTCGTTGGTCTCTCTTGCGTCACTAGCTCTGTGAAATTTGCGGCCGCTTTGCTACCTCGAACGTCATTTCGACACCCTGCACCTGCAGCAAGTTTGGAAGCGCAAAGTTCAATGGGCTCTCCTTTTGCATCAAATATTGACGAAATACTCTCTTGAGACTGAGTACATTGGGCCCCTTTGGGTTCCTTAATCAGACTGAAAGGCCTGGGCCTCCCATCTGCGGATTGGGTCCGCCCCTGGTCTCGTCGCAAGCACTGTTGTACCAGCAGCTTGGCGGCATCTCTCGACAGCTTTTTGGCATCCCTTTCCGCTTGCTCGGCGGCCTGGCTGAAGGACAATGGCATGTCACTGGACTTGGAGTTGAGCTCCGCCGGGTCCTCTGCATCAGAGAGGCGGTTGGGGCCCACTGGGTCGGGACGGTTGAAGTGCAGCCTGGATGGTCTGGTAAAAGCCGAGTTCCGACCCCCCTCGGGGAGGAAACTGTTAATGAAACTCATGAGTTTCTCGGGACGCTCTTTCGAGTCGTAGCCAGGGAGCGGTTTCGTAGCCCCAGGACCTGAGCTACTGTCCCCTCCACTGTCCTGTAAGCCCTCCCAGCTACATAAGCTCTCCGAGATGCTCCGAGAGCGTCTTTTACAGTAAAACCAGTTGTCCTTGGTGGGGATGTTATCTCTTTGACTGGAATGTGCCAGTTCGTCATCTGCGTCGTCAGAGTCATAAGAGAACCTCTTGCCCCCGGCAGCTGCGGCTCTACCCATGTGGGTGGGCTTGGAGACCCCTTTGCCGCCACTCTTGATACCCAAGGAGTAGATGCCCTCGTTGGAGTTCATGCAGTCTTTGTCGCCAGACTTGGAGACCTTGGAGGAACAGGAGGAACTCCGGTGTTTCCTCCTCTGGAGCTTTCTCAGTCCCTCTAGTATGTGGCACTCCTTGCGCCTCGTGGGCAGCTGTTCCTCCGGAGGGGCGCAGATGTTGCTGGGGGCGGACGAACCCAAGCTCAGCCTCTTCTCCCAGGTCAGAGATGACTGACACGATGGAAAAACGAAGAGGGTCAATCGTGTGCACACATAACAAATATACATGCTGTTTTTTTTTGTATTTTTCATCTTGAAAAAAAGGGGGGGTGGGGGGTTATGGAGAAAGGGGTTGCTTACCATTTTTCCACAGGAGCGTCCATCGTTCCAGGTGTACGAGCCGCTGGAGAATTCACTGCACGCGCTCGACAGGGACAACTCACTGCTGCTACAGCTGCTGCGTGGGTACATGGGCGCCGGCACCGTCAGGCTCAGCTGGCTCAGACACTTCACCACAGGTAGGCCGGCCTTTCCGTTCAACTGGACCTCCTTTGAGACGGAGAAGGAAGGCATGACAACCTGTTATTTATTTTAATGTAGTCTCGGTTATTTATGTTTTTTTTTTTCTTCTATTCTTTAAGTTTGACCAAACTGGTTTCTTGTGACTACGTATAAAGAAAATTTGATATTTTAGTTGGAATGTAGTGTTGCACATCCGAGTGCTTGACTTTATTTAATGAAATTCCATTTACAAACTTTTCAAATTTCAATCCAATGTTTCTCAGCATTTACCACAGCAGATGATTATTTCATTTGCACCCAAAAGCAGAGAGAGAAATTTGACCATGCATATTAATTATTTAAAACGAAAGTAGCCAAGATAAGAAAATAATATATCCATAATAAAATTCTATTTTACTAATCTCATATCGTGTCAATTGTGCGTATCACTTAACACAACCTATGTAAGTGAGACAGAGGAAAAGGAGGGAATGTGGACAAAGAAAAAAGAAATGCGGTTTTCCCTTGCACATTTAGATAACAATATGATTTATAACTCACATTTTTGGCTATTATTATTTCATTTCCTCGCTCTTCTCCTTCCGCGCACACACGGCACACATTAGAGTTTATCAGGTGGCATTCTCAGAGGGGTAAAAGCATCAAAAAATGGAGCTAACTCAGTCCTCAATGCATAATACATAAGGCGACAAATGGACCACTGTGTCCTATGGAGTCCTTTTTGGCGATGATGAGTCTCAATCGATGCTTTTCTGGTAATATGACAAGGATTTATTCCTCTTAGTGCCAAATGATACTGCCAGCTCTTCCTGCTGAGGGCAGGGGAGGGGTCACAGCCGCAAAGAGAAAGGTCTGTATTTTAATATCTCGTAATGATTTCTTGAAGGGGGGGTCGGAGTACAGTTATGCTACCTGGACAAATGACATGGCTAAAAAGGAAAAATATGCACTGCCCCGTGTGTTCTTTCCCCATTAGGCTTACATTAGAGGGAGAGTCCGTATTCCTGGAAAGCAAGAAGGCCTTGCTTCGCTCCGGCTCCAGAAGCAAATCTGCCGCAGACAGATCCATGATCCGAGAGTGGAGTTTCTGAAAGGCAAAAAAAGGAACGGACACGCCACGGTGAGTTTTGACTTTCAGGGGAACACAATGAGCGTCGGTCGGTGCATGATTTTTATCACCACTTTCTACGGTACAGAGGACGACATTACGTTCTTTTTGTGGCATCTCAGCAATACACTCTTTTCAATTTCAAGTTTCTTGACACTAAATCTACCGAATCATGAATGTCAAAACACGCAAAGTATAGAAACAAAATTTTTACTGTATGCGAGAGGCAGAACAATAATTTGACTGCCTTACTAGCGCCCATCGGATTCCCTTCAGTGCCGCCACACAGACCTCTGATTCATGGCTCAAAGTCATTAATGTCATTGGCTGGAAAAAAAAACGAATGTGAACAGGAAATAATTGCATTTGGGAGTAAGGGACTCCTTTGATATATATATATATATATATATATATTTAATTCCGCCGCTACTGAAGCCTCCTCTGTTATTTAACTCTTGTGCTTAAGAGAGGAGGATACAAAACCAAATGCATTTCCACGTATTAATCTCTGGGCTTAATTACACTGGGTTCCCTTTGCTGAAATGAAATTTGTTCTATAATTGTCACACACATTTGAAGTAAAAATAAGGTAGATTCAACTAAATTTCACTGCATTCGATAAAACTCTTTGCAGACTTGTAAAGCAGCAACGGTTCCATGGAAACAGATGGAAACGGATCAATACCTACTTTCAGTGTTTTTTAAGAGTAAGTACTCTTTACCAAGCTAAGTTTATAAAAAAAAACATCAGTCTCTGAATCCAATTTTCAGGCCTTTTTACAACCTGTTTAGATTTTGTGAGAAGGCAGACGAAGATTAGAGAGGATTTCTCGGTCTAAGGATATTCCAAAACTTGCACTGGAAACGGACCTGTTCTAAATTGCACAAATAATTGCAACCAAACAGTAACTACAATTGTAATAAAGTCTTTGCGAATTAAAATTCCGTCTAAGGTGGATTCGCGTGATGATTTGTCCTAGCTCGCGGCCAAAATATGCCTGATGGCGCTTCATCCCGCTTGTAATAGGTCGTTCAATTGTAATATGCCGCATCCCTGCGGCTCCCCGCTGTCCGGCCCGGGGATGGGAGTGGCTGAGGTGTCACAGGAGGCTCTGATCTTATCGTAGGGTGCTGAATTTCACCTCCTCAGCAGCCTCATCAAGCATTCAGTCAATAGTGTCAGAGGGTCACAGTGGGGGGACGGGTTGGTTGAAGGAAACGCTAGATGAAAACGGCGGGTGTGCGCTTCTTGAACTTTTTCAGGTTCAAGGCCGGCATCAAAGTCAAAAATGTTAATTGCGTAAAATTCTCATTAATGCATGCATCCCTGTAATATATCATGCAAATATTGGCCTTTTATTAACCATTAACCAGATAATGTCTGGAATAATTACACGAGTCTGGGAGCCAACGTGTCATATCAAAGAAAAGGGGCCCCCTGCTTTTGTTCTGAGGCTCTTTTTTTGGTCCTGACAGCAGCCATATTTCAAACTAATGAACATCAGCCCCGGAATAGAGGCAATAGGCAGTGGCCAAACAAATACATCAGTATTGGCACCTGTCAAACAAACAATACGCACAATGCGCACAAAGATCCATAGACAAAACCCACTTCTGCACAATAGGTTCCCCCAAATGACCCGAGCTAGGCGCTTGATTCGTCAAAGCAGCTTCTCCTAAAAGCTCCGCCTACAGAGAGCCCACTTTCCTGCGAACAGGAGATGAGACAAAGGCCGAGCTTTAATATGACAACACTGAGGTGTGGTGTGTGACGCTCATTCGCTATCTCAAAAGCTCCTCTCGGCAAATGTTGCCAGACTTGGGGTGGGGGGAAAAGGGGCTTAATGCCGTTAAAATTGCAATCGCAAACTGGTCCGGAAATCTCAAACAGATTTACCGCAGCAGCATCGAGTGCGTTTCACCGCATGAGTTGCAAAAAAATTGCACCCGCAGTAACGAGGTCTTGGGCGTCCGTGCCGTGTCCTTGGGCCCCCCCGAGGTCACTTAGGAAACACCGAGCATTTGTCCCAGTAATGGGCCACTCAATTGCCACTTGCCTGTCATATTTGATAAGCGGCATAAGTGGACGGGACTGTACACCAGTTATTTTCCCTCGGCCTGCATGGTTTAGGAAAAATAAATGGCAACGTTTTTCAGTCAATGTCAACGAGTTCCCATAAATGAAGCCTTGGCTTCTTTTTTTTCCCCCCCCAAACAGCCAAACTAATGGGGCTGAAAGCAGCGAAGGTGCACGGCGGCTGTAGTCACCGTCAAAGGCATTACGGTTTCTTTATCAGAGCAAGTCAAGATGCCCACGGGGGGGAACGGGAGAACATTTAATTACTGATAAGCAAAAAGGTCCAGAGGATGGATGGGAAATAATACACTTGTGTGGGTGAAAGCAAATCTCTCTCTCTCTGCTCTCTCAGGCCCGGGGGGGAGAAAAAGAGCGGAAATAAATGTAACTCGCCCATATTTTCATTCGAGATTCAGCTGGAAAAAACTAAACAAAGAGCGTAACCAATCCCGCACAAATGAATCGCCGGCTAATATATCCTCGTCTTCCTCCGAGTGACACGGAGAATTTCAAACGAATCAGTGACATCGGATCGGAACCGCGTGTCTATTCAGATGAATTTCTCTTTGGGAAGGGAGACAAAAAGAACATTAGCGCGGCGGCAGTGGCGAGCGTCTCAATTGACATCGGCGGCCAGAAGGCACCTTCCGGTCACCGCCGTGGCATCGTCGATATCACCTCCCCGGCGCCGATTTTTATTTTAGCGTCCAATAATGGAGCCGAGAGAAGCTGGAGCTGACTGAGTGCGTCCCGGCACCCCAACACTGGTATCATGTCTTTCTTTTTATCTACTCCATTGTATGCTGCCTCTTATTCTGCCTCCTCGTCGCCCGGGCCCCGCCGCTGTCGCACCTCTCTCCGTCTCCCCCCCTCCTCCCGTGCCGCCCTTCCGCTTATCTTCCCCTTGCTCTCGCTCGCCTCGTCCCCTTTCATCCTCATCTCTCCAGTTTCTTTCTTCTCCTCCACTCAGGGAGGAATGATGCCATCTTTTTGTTTCCCTTTTCTCCACGTCGTCAGCGAGACGACGTGGAGACAAATTACCCCCCGATGGTAATTTGCCCAATTATGGGAAATCCTACTTTTCAAACTGACCCCGGTGCCGGCGATGCTGGGTCGCAGCTGAAATTTCATAATTACACCGTGGAAATCAAGCTGGAAAGCGCGCAACTGACATTTCCACTAAATTGTTGTTTTCCAATGGGCTGAAAAGATAATCCGAGTCACTTCAGATGAGAGGGTGTAGGGTTTTAGTGGGAATATGAGCACAAAGGTAATTGGTCTGATGGTTTCTGGCTCACGAGTTTGTTGTTTTTTGCAGAATGTGAGTCGAGTCACCCCTTCCTGCACAAGATTACAGATCCGGTGCTGCAAGCATCTCTCAAAATTCAAAAGGTTTACACCCCAGTGCTCCGGCAAATCCTCAGTGTATGTCTGAATCCTCAACTAGAAAACTATAAAAGATAAGATTGTTATAACTGCACATACCCGACCACATATTGAACCGTGAAAGCCAGAAAAAACGCACAAAAAGAACAACTACTAGGGATCTGTGCTTTAAGGCCAGTGCTTCCGTCGTCCTGGCTTCAAAAAAAATAAAAAAAGACCAAAGGACAGCCTCTGATGGGGGAAAAAAAAAAGATTGCTAAAGATTGATGTAAAGGGAAAAAAAAAAAACTCAAATCAAAGTATTAGCAGTCTTCTGTGCAGCCGTCTCCGGCTGCAACCCCTGGAGCACTTTAATAACAACCCAAAGAGAAAAACAACTTCAAATGCATGCGAATAAGGTTTACAGGAGGTATGGCCAAACACTGTAGCATCAGTAGGGATTTTATAGGACTAGTGTTCTCTATTTGGCTGAATGGATCTGGCTGTTTTGGTAGATTATTTATTATTTCTGTATCCAGAGCGGCTGCGTGACTCTTCGGCTCTGCCTGGAGGAAATATTGCTCAATCAAAAACGTGAGCCCGCTTTCAACCAGCAGTCATTTCTATAATACCCCAGTGGCCCCAGCCGATGGGTTCCTCATAGGTTGACTATTGACGCACACAGAGCCGAGCGGGAGCAGCTCACCTGGAGAAGCATGTCGGAGGCCGGCTTGATCCGCTGCTGAAACAAAACACTCAGCGCCCGGTTCTGCTGCTCCAGGTCGAAAACTCGGGTCCGCAGCTTCAGACACTCCTCCCTCAGATCCTGAATGGGAAGGAGACGCAGACTTGCGTGTCAAACATGCATTCTTGGTTGTTAAAAAACGCGGTACAGCTGTGAGAGTTATAGCGCGTCGCAAACGCGCGTCAATCAAGGATGAGTCGAGAAGGGTTTCCGTAGAAATAAGAGAGACAAACCTTCTGGGTGAGAAGAGCCATCACGACTTGATTGGCCACCTTAAGCGGAGAGAGGGGGCAGAGAAAAAGAAGAAGAGTCACTGGAATGTAATGGTGGCAAAGTCTCGAGATCTTGTGGGACCCTCACATGGCTCTGTAGGCTGCCCTTGAAATGACAACGCCGCACGTTGCGGGCCTTCCTCGGCCAATTCACACCTATGGCGAATCATTACGAGTTAAACACAATGGCAGTTTAAGTGTTGTTGTGCCTGGGGCCGCGGTCCCACGGCGGCTCACACTCGCCCGCATTCAGACCGCAACGGCCGATGGAGAAAGGGCTCCGATTACTGTCCATTGATTGCCCATTAATACCCCGCGAAGCCACACCGGCTCCTTTGGGCGCGCTCGCTCTCATTTATCGAATGAGCAGAGACGGGAGTAAATATGGTGAAATGAGCCCGGGGGAGTCCCAGACCTGCCTCTCGTAAAATCACGGCGCGATCAAACAAAATAACCTGACTCTAATTGACTGGTACGTCGGGTTTGAACTCTCACTGACTGTACGACTTTCATGCGAGTTAAGTTTAAGTACACAGCAAACAAAAAAACAAGCTTTGCCCACGCACTGACATTAAGACACGCAGCTGGTCTGACATTAAGAAAAGAAAAACAAGCATCCCTTCTGTTACAAAGCAGACTTTAGGTTTTCTGTTGTTTCTCCGCGGAGTCGTCAGACAGTCGGGCAGCGGACACGCACACCCACAAACACACGCAGCTTCCATCGTTGAAACAGGCCCATTAGCAAACCCTTTCTTCCACAAACGTCAACCACGTAGGAAAAAAAGTTGACGAGTAAAACACAAAAGGGCAAAAAAAGAATAATATACCCCTAGATATGATCCATGTGGGATCCCTCCCTCACCCCCTCCATCCCACCCTGTGGGGCAATGTCTGCTCCGTCTGCTGAGCTGTTCCGGTTCCAGGACAAATTGGGCAACTCGTCCCTTCTGGCTGTGCTTCTTTCCCCGCTAAGAAGTGGTCCCCATACTCCTGTAGCCATTTCGCTAGCAGGCACAGCCAAGGGCCTGGCTGCTTTGCGCGCTCTCATGTGGCTCCCTAAACAACACTAAACAACACACTCAAGCTCCCATAAATAACCAGAGGGTCCAGTAGTGGCACCATTATGTAAACCAGCAATTCAAATCAGGATAAGGATATGTACTGGCTCACATTTTAAACTTTTTATTGAAAGAAAATATGACTGTGTATTAAGGAATAACAACAATATGCTGTTTTCACCCTTCAATATATGGTGCATTTGTGTACCGTCCGGCTAAATAATACAAGGGAGTAAACCCCCCAAAAAACTCTCTCTGGCATTCCCTGCGTTTAGGATACGAGCATCAACAAAAGGCCTTCCTGACATTAAAGGCTCCCTATGTGCACATACGTGTGCTCTTGCGTTGGTTCAAGGAACATGCCAACCTGTGGGAAAACGCGGTATGTCGTGCAGGGCCCCATTAAAACCTTGATCCCAAGCCTGTTCACACGAAGTCAGGACACACAAGGTTACACAAACATCTGGTGGGTCACATGGCCTCCTCGAAATGTGCGTTGGGGTGAAGGAGAACACAAACAGGGTGCACTCACCTCATCCAGACAGCGTTCGTACTGCTCCCGCTGGTTTTGGTTCTCCGAGGCCAGCGCAGAGTTCCGCTCCTGCAAACAGCGCACGCATACGTTCGGCAAAAAAAACTGGCAGGGACTCTTGGTTACATTCAATAGCAGAGAACAACAGTGAGGGAGAGACAGAAGTAGCAATCAAGCCGGGCCTGCAGCCAAGAGGAGACTCGCCCCGCGAAAGGTCATATGTCAACGCTGAGCCGCAAGGGCCAATAAAAAATTTAGAAAGAGCCGCAGAGAAAAAGGTCAAGGGGATGGAAGTTATGATGGTGAACTTTGGGGCGGCAGCGGGCCATTTGGAGTTTGGACCTAATAAGAATATCTTCTCGACTCGCCAATTGGCGAGGCGGTGCCCTATTGATCTCTGGGAGTTTCCAATTTGTCAGTGGTAGGCAGCATATTAGGAGCTGTCAGGCAGCCTTGTTTCTCTCACCCTCTGCCCTTTGCTAGAAACTACCGGACCCTCGATGAAAACGTGGGAAACATAATTACAATCCAAAACATTCCAATTATGCCCGGAACGGTGCCTAATTAAAAACCTGGATGCCTGGAACGCGGCTACGGGTACAAACCTCACGTCGTTAAAGAACGCTTGCCTTTCGAACGTGTTGTTTTGTGCATTTTATGTATTACTTTTTAAGATAAAAATCACACTTGGGTCTAAATCACCTCAGTTATCGAAGGATTACAATACATTGCATGCGTATTTAAAATAACACATGGAATCAGCAAAGAAAGGTTGTAACTTTTTAACGTGTTGTTTCGTCCACACGGGAGAATTTTTTTTCTTCTTCTAACTCGACATTTATATGTTATATGAACTCTCCAGTCCATTAGCTACTGTTTTGCTCAACCCGGACATACATTTCATTGGAATGTTTATTGCTTATTGACCCACAAGCCTTCATACTCCCACTGTGGTTGGCATGTAGCAAACGACGCACAAAGGAGGCCCCGACATTTTCCTCTACGGTTCTTCTAGAAACACCTACGGTAGTTTTGTTTTTCCTTTCAACAGAGGACCTTGACACAAACGTTGCCTGGCTCACGGAAACAATATACAGAAACACCTTTTCAGTTTGTGGCCTTTTAAGTCTGTAAGGTGAGGTGGTTGGGAGGGAGGGATTATCTCTGAATAGTTGAAAACTCAGTTATTGTACTTTGTCACCGGCATTTTTCGATCCCCCTTGAGTTGAAGGGCAGCGAATTTAAAAAAGGAGGAAGAGAAACCACTATGACGATTCATATTCCCCAGGGGAAAACTCACGCGCCGTGAACTGAGATTTGTATGTTATACAGCTGTTATTATAATGTAATGCACTGTTAGATGATATCACATTGTAGCGATTAAGCCTGTCCGCCTCAGTCCAGCATGAATCAAATCTGGGAGGGTCCTTTGAGCCCCTGTTACGAACCAACCGGGTTCTTCATTCCAAGTTAACCAACAGAGGCGGCCGAGCCGGAGAAATAAGCGCCGGGGCCAGCGCTCACTGAGCGTCCGTGGAAAGGTGCGGGCACCGCCACGGCACGTCCATCAACAGCGCGGGCACGACAGAATGAGACTGGCGGTTAGCGTTGAAATTAAGCCGCTTGAAACGTCACGTTTGGGTAATGCACTGCAATCGGATCGATTACGGAGACGCGTGGAGCATACTTCCTGCGGGATGGAGAAGATAACTTACAGCTGAGGAGCGACGGGGAATTACAACTGCCGCTTTGCTCTAATTAGGCTGTAGTTTTCTATCTGGGAGGATTCAGTTTAATGTTGGAGGGGGAGGGGGGGTTTACCCGAAGTGTTGTGCTTCTTTTTTACTCTGTAAGCCTGTCCGCCTCAGTCCAGCATGAATCAAATCTGGGAGGGTCCTTTGAGCCCCTGTTACGAACCGACCGGGTTCTCCATTCCAAGTTAACCAACAGAGGCGGCCGAGCCGGAGAAATAAGCGCCAGGGCCAGCGCTCACTGAGCGTCCGTGGAAAGGTGCGGGCACCGCCACGGCACGTCCATCAACAGCGCGGGCACGCCAGAATGAGACTGGCGGTTAGCGTTGAAATTAAGCCGCTTGAAACGTCACGTTTGGGTAATGCACTGCAATCGGATCGATTACGGAGACGCGTGGAGCATACTTCCTGCGGGATGGAGAAGATAACTTACAGCTGAGGAGCGACGGGGAATTACAACTGCCGCTTTGCTCTAATTAGGCTGTAGTTTTCTATCTGGGAGGATTCAGTTTAATGTTGGAGGGGGAGGGGGGGTTTACCCGAAGTGTTGTGCTTCTTTTTTACTCTGTTCTTTCTTTGTGTGTATGCAAACCCAAAGCCTTGAATCATCCGGAACTAATGCAGCTTAAGTTCCAAAACACTCTCCGCTTTCAGGTGCTTTGGTTCGATGATAGGTTAGGGAGTTAGCCTCTTGAATGGTGTAATTGGAATTATTTGCTTTGTGAGCAGATTTTTGGTGCATTGCATTTGTGAGAGCAAAAGCCTGCTTTGAGCTCGGGCCACTTTAATTTAATTTTATTTACGTACGCCTCCCACCACCATCATCCAGACGCCGCATGAGTCCACTACAGGAATGGGCAGGTCAGTCTTGGGGCCTAATCTAATTAAGTCGGAGGCTTTTAATTGCTGAAGAGATGTGAGGCGATGTTTGTCCAGCTGCTTGCGTGAAAAAAAAAAACAATCAGCATGGATGAGTGTGGCTGTGCTGCTGCTTGTTGCTCAAGGCGGGATGCAGCAGCTTAAATCCCCGAGCGCAGAGGAAAACAAACCAGAGCCGGAGTAGAGCCGGAGGCCCCCCGCGGGCCGCTCTCATAGGATGACTCTGCCCTCCGAAACGAATAAGACCGCAGAATATGATGAGCTGTCATGCTTTCAGACACAGCCGAGCGAGGACTCGGGAGGGGGGCTGGGGGGACTGGCAGAAAAGGCAGGCCGCAAAGGATAGCCATAGGGGTGGCTGGAGCGGAGGGGTGTGAAGAGGAACTGAGGCAAAAGGTAGATAGTACAAAGATAATTGGGGTGAAGCGGTTACCTCCAGGGCCTTGAGCTTCTCCAAGAGGTGCTCGGATTCGTCCCCCTCCGCTTGACTGGCATCAGGTTCGGCAACCGGCAACAGCCCGGGGCCCGGCTCCGCCCGGTTCGCCGGGAGGGAGCCGTCGTTCTCTCCGGGGCCGTCGTGCTTTTTCTGCACTTCCTCAGAGAGTTTATCCTGGTGCACGGACGAGAGAAGGGGAAATAAAAACAAGAAAAAGGGAAGGTTAGAGGGAGGGAAAAGCAGAAGAGTAAGAGAGAGACCAAAAGGGGATTTGGCAAATGCCGAACCCGAGCAGATGGGTGAGAAGGCCTTCAAAGAGAGGTTTGAAATGTTTTCCGGGCGACCGGTGAAGAGCCGCGAAAGGCAGAATTCGGAAGGGAAGAGGAGAGAGTGAGAGATATGGAAAGAAGAGGGGTGTGTGTGTGGGGGGGGCTGGTCAGATGGGACAACAAGGAGGCAGCTTCAGCAACAGCACTCCAAAACATCCCTTAATCCCTAATCATGTTCCACTTGTTTTTTCAACCCGCGCCAGTGACCTTGAGGCCCTCTCTCGTCTAGTCTGTATTACGGGGACCCTGCTCTTGCCCTTTTTGGTTTTGTTTTTTAGCCTCTCTCTTTGCCAGCTTTCTATTTCCCTCTTTTTGTCTCTGTTTTGTTTTGCTTCCTATTTTCCTTTTTTTTTTTTGGGGGGGGGGGGGCGCTTTTTCTTTGTTAGCTACTGATCGGGGCAACTTCTGGCCAGCGACTAAAAGCAAAAATAAAACACAATGAGCTCACCCACGAGAGATGATCTCATCTTTCCTGCCAGGACTCTTTTGAAGTGTGCACGTACCATATTCACCGAGTGAAAAAACCCAGCCACAGGCAGAGAAAAGTGTACATGGCCCGTGTTAATAATAATAATAATAATAAATAAATAATACTAAATAGTCATTATAATTAGAGATTGAATAAATAGCCGGTTGATCCATTGTTATTGTCCATATAAGTGAAATAGCTTTGGATTGCGGCTTGGAATTTCACATTTCACCTTGCGAAGAGCGTTCGTCACTCGCTCCTGCGTTTTATTGGCGAAACCGCGAGTGGCGCATTACTACGGAGTGTCTCTCCTCAGACACTCTCACATTGTCTCGCTTGAACAGCGAAGAGGTCTTAATAGAGGTCTTCGGAGGGAGAGAGAAGCAAAAAAGCACAGAACGGTCGGAGGAAAGGGGCGTTTATAGCATTTTACGGACTAAATCGGTTCCTAACCCTTTTTTTCCTGAACGCGCGTGCAGCCGCACGTGACCGGTCGAATGCCTTGATTGGTTTTGAGAAGCTTAGTGCGAGTAATCACATTTGAGGCCATGTCGAGATGCCATAGTGGCTAAAATGATCGTGCGAATTCCCAAACTATTTTCAAGGTTTGCTCGATTTCTACCATGAGAGGCCGTAAACAACGAACCCTTCCGGAAACGCCGAAGTAAGTAGAGTAAAGTAAACATGACAGGCTGAGGATGATTTTTCTTACATCCGGCCCCTATCGATTCGTCCCGTCACCGCACTTCACTTGCGACCTGTTTAAAGGGTCCCCCTCCGCCTCGGAGTTGGAAGCCAATGGACTGAACAATTAAGCAGAGAAAAATAAATAACTGAGCGATCAATCAATGATGGGCCGAGACATTGGTCGCCGCTTGGAATAAATTATCCGCAGGTTTTAATTAAAAACAACTAAAATGCAAGATTTGTCCTGACCGCAGCGACTTCTCCCCCTGTTAAATGTCCATTAAATTTCAATTACAGACAAATGTTAAAATGGGACATGTCTTCCAGCTTGACCGCGTCGCTTGCTCACAATGGGGGCATTAACAGACCTATAAATAGCGGGAGTTAGTTCGACTTTGAACGAGGCAATTTCTTCAGGCGTGATATATCACTGGGCACATTTGGACAAAGGACCATTTTTCACTGCTACCTGAGCTCTGTCAGATAATCGTCAAACCCGAAGACGCCTTCGGTTAATGCGAGGTTAGCTGCGCTGATGGATGTGCCTCATCCGGGCATTTATTTATTTTTTTATTTTTTTATCCAAACGCGACAAGAGAACAGGCTACTTCTCTCTTCTAATAGGAACTATCGGAAATAATGTCCTTCGGAGCGCTTTGTTTCCAGTCTGATCCAATCTCCTCCGAACATATATTAGGTTTTCAGTCTTGTTTGATTGCATCAGACAATTGGGTTTGAGGCCATGCTTTATAGTCGAACGGTTATAAGTATGCTATTTTGTTTGCTGGTGGGGGGGAGGAGGAGGGGGGGGGCTGTGAAGTCTGTGGTCTGAGAGACTGCTCATCAGAGGGTGTTAAATGGCTAGGTAATAATCTACACAGAGAGAGAGAGAGAGAGAAAGAGAGAGAGAGAGGGAGAGGATTGAGTGGGGCGGTGCTGGTTGGAGGGCGGGGTTGGAGGGGGGCGGGGGGTGCTTGTCCCTCACGCTGCCCTTTCAAGTTATTGAGTTTGTCTGCTGAACACACAGAATACAGGCACGTCGCCCGCAGCTGGTTCAGTTCGACAGTGGACTGGGAAAATACTAATAATCACCCTCCAGGGTTGCCTTCGTCCACGGCGCCCAATTACATGTGCACACGGGGCGCTACGTTCGCCGCTCACCGGCGTGGGAGTCAGAAAAGGTGGAGCCAATCGGCCCTCCCGAATTGGCAGTTAACGAGCTGATACCAATGACAAACAAATCAAGGCTAGGGAGAGGGTTTCGAGCTCTGTCAATCAAGGCAGCGTTTGGTGACCACTAGTGCTGAAATGATTTGAGCAGACAAAGAAAAAAAAAAAAATATATATATATATATATATATATGCAATTATACGTTAATATGCATAAAATACTAAACAAATAGATTAAACATGGTGCTCAAATACGCAGGGTATCAGAGGTGAAAATGTTTACCGAATGCATCCCCCTGCCTCCTCCACTTCGACTTTATGTTCCCCTTGTCAAACTGTTTTCTCCTCAGCATAATCCGTGGCTGTGCTGGGCGGAACCCGGTGAAGGGGATCACGCTGTCTGCACAGAGCGCGTCATTTGCATACCAAAGCACTGTATTCATTCCACGTCGTTTTCGAGAGACCCGACTGTCATATTTTCCCCCCGGATAAAGCACCACGTGCGTTATCGCGGCTGCTGCTAAATCCCATGTTCCTCTCCTTCCAGAAAGTATCGCGCAGGGATAAAAAGCGTTTTTTTTTTTTTACACTGGCCTCTTTTATTTGCGCTCGTCATTTTTTCCCTCCATATACTTCGGTCTTTTAGTTACAGTGATGTACAGGTAGTCATTTTACGCGGGACCCATTTTTTTTTTTTATTGCATACTCGCTCTACCAGTGGTGCCCTTTCTTTCTATTTCCCGGAGGCCTTTTTGTTTCAGCTGCCAGTTGTTGAGGACAATAAGGTGCCTGCCGCTTTTAAGGACACTGCAGTCACCGTGCGTTAACTGCGTGACAGAGAGCCACGCACATATGGCAAATAAAAACCTGTGAGGTATTATCACGATGGCCCTAAATGAATGCATCGCAGTTTTGTTTTCCTTCTGCGGTAATGCCTTGGATGATGGACAGGCAAAGACAGGCATTTTAGCGCCGCAACACTGTGCAAACACAAAAAGCCAAGGGCGACCCCAAAACAGGACCACGGCACGTCCGCAACGAACAGCATTGCTTATTCTTTCTGCCTCTGCTAAATCCCAGCAGCTATTTCTCTTAGGCCACAAGGTCGGCGATAAATGCTTTCCCTTCGCGCTACTGTACACACCCGAACGTGTTTGATTTCAATTCCGCAGGCTGTAAAAGAAATATGGCCCTGAGAATAGTTGTTTGAGTCGTTCTCGCGTAGGCCACCTTGTCCATTACCCTTGCACGGAATCGGGTGGTCGGGACGACTTTGTTGAGCTAAGCATTTCAAAGCTAAACAACAGAAAACTTAAATGTTTCCATAATATTATCTTTGCCCGCTAAGAATTTCATCCCTGCTATAATTCCCTGTCATTTCGTCTCGAAATGTTCAGATAACGACTGTTACGGTTTGGTGCTAGGCAAATAAAAAGGGAATTGAATGGAATTGAACTCGGAGCACGGGAGTTTACCTTATAGGCCTTCATGATGTCCACTGTGTCCACAGCGGTCTGCTCCAGGACGCCCTGATTCTGCAGCAGCGACCGCACCGTCTCTTCCATCCTGCACACAGAAGACACATCTCAATGTGTGAAGTTACCATATCGCAAAAGGACAACGGGAAGCCGAAGGTGAACAGTTCTAAATTCCCAGAAATGAGCCAAAGTCACAGGTGTCAGAGTCGTCCAAATGATGAGCAGATCGTACTGTAAACATCTATAATGGGATCTATTGTCATGTGGATGTATTATTTTATGAAATGGCTGTTGTTCAAAATCGATCATTATATTCCCTTTTTTTTCTTTTTTTTTTACACTTTCCATCATAACACAGGGGCCCGCAGTGAAAATGAGGAGAGAATTTGAATGAATCAGTGCCAGGGACGCAAGATGGACGAGTGGTAATTATTTTTTGGACTGAATCCCAACTTCTGCCACCGTGTGAGGAACAGTTTGTGTGAAATGTGCAAACACGGTACTTACTAACTTATTGTGTATGATTTTGGAGGCGGTTGCCGAATGCGGGCGTGCTGATGGCTTGAATTAGGTGCAATCACAGCCGCCGACGGCGAGCGAGCGACCTTGGCCCGCGGGCCCCCGGCCTGCTCGAAACAATCTGCGTTTTTTTTCTATTTTGTGCTGCCGCTGCCAGCCGCATGCAGAGCAGCAACTCGAAAAACGCTGCGGCCTAATTCCATCTATATAAGCGCCACATGCCATCGTTATCCCCGGAGCTCCAGGGTGACCTTTGACCCGACGTGTATTCGCTTTCGGATTTCTGTCAAATACAGCGGCACAGCGGCAGATAAGCGACACGAGGGGATCTCGGACCCAGCTGGGCATTGTGTAAACGGAATCGATAAGGGGAATCTGACATTCAGGTGCCACTCCGGGCGGGCAGGGAACGGCCCGCCAATGTTAATAAAGAAGCCAAAGAAAGGGCCCTGACAGTCAGGTGGGAATCATCTGAATTTCATGACTCACTTCAGACAATAGGAGCGACTCACGCAGAAAGGCTGACAAAATGTCGCGAATGGACATGTGCAGACAATCCCTTCTTTGTTTTGGCCAGTCGGCCACCCATGACCCATGCTGTGCTTTTCAGTGTGACGCGGGGGCCTTGCGGTGGAGCCGATCCCAGAATGCGTTGTGATACGAAGGTGCATAGAATGCATGTTGAAACTTCTATGTGTCCTAAAGACATTTACAGTCATTTCCCCAAAAAGAGATGTGAACATTTCCAAATCAATATCACTCCAGTGCCTGCTCGTCCTCTATGGCGCCGTGGCCCAGTGTCAAACCACTCCTTAAACCACTGCATGGCGAGTATGCCGGTGATCAGGAATCGAGCAGGTATATGTTTGATGGAAGGCTTCGTCATCAAATCATTTCCTGGCGGATTCTCGTCCGAGCGATCGAGGCCCCCCACCATCTGTCCCGGCTGAGCCATAAAGCCGAGTGTAATCAGGCCGCTGTAGCTGCTGACTGAACAGTCAGGGAGCGGCCGGCAGGCGGATTGCTCCGGCTCCCGCTTTAAATGCTGCCCTTAATCAGCACATCCTACGGCTTTGGAGTCCGGAGGCGACGACCCCGGGGGTCAAGGACTCCCCGGCGGGCGCGACAGGCATGGCAAGCAGGGCCGGTTCGTGGCCCGAGGGGATTTGGGCAGGTGACCACCCACAGCTACAGGAACGATTTCCACGCCACTTGAGTCGAAGCACGATAGCGGTAGAGGTCACGTGGATTTAAATATCTTTCTTTTTGAAGGGATTTCCACAATCCTCCAACACTGCTCTGCCACTCTGTATTCAAACTATTCCTTACACTGTGTAATAATGCTTAAGTTGTGAATATGTTTCTCGATCCAAAGCAGACGAACACTGTAAGTAAAATATAGTCACAGCCCAGTCGGGGGAGAAACAGAAATGACATTATTATGTGTGTGTAAAAATAGTGGCAAAGGACATTATTGTAGACACAAAGTCACCGTTAGCCGTTGTCGTAAATCGGGTCTTCTTAAATACAGCGACAGATGTGATGGGAGGTTGACGTGGGATGAATGTCTCAAAAGCAAAAAACTGAGCCTGAAATGAGAAATAGGGGAAATAGGCCGTGTGCATGAACACACGCGCCAACTAAGCGGCGAATGTTCAACATGAGAGGAACGTTATGGGACGTTTGTTTTTGCAGCCGGCGTGGCCGCACGTGCATACGTTCCAGACACACTTCCCAGAATGCTCAATGGGTTGGGGTGAGACCTCAGTGACCTTGACATCCTGAAGTGGCAGGACGGTTAGAAAAAGGCTTTGATGCCTCTCGGGCCCGCTGGCTATTTCCTCTTGTTTTGGTGGGAGGAGGTGGGGGGTTTGGGCTATGGGTGGGGTGGTTTGTCTGGGTGTAGCTCCTGTTTTGCAGGGTGTGTAGCATTCCTGCGCACCTGAAAGAGACCCATTGTGTCGCCTGACACACCCGGAGAGACGCCTCGCTTTCCGACTTTCCATCGGGACAAAACCTTTCCCCGACTCTGTGATCACTTCGGCAAAATCACAGCCACGACACGACGCGAAATTTGGAAATCCCACTGAAGCCACAGGCCATTCATCCAGCTCTTCTTCCGCAGATTACTTCCCCCACTCCAAATCTAATGTTTTTAACTCCGGGGGGGGGGGGGGGGGGAAGTGGGGGGGGGGGGGGGGGGTGAAGTTTGCACTTGTGCACACAAAACAGGCTTCGGCCCGAGCTACAACTTATCATCCTTTGTCTCCAGGGGGAAATTGTTTCGGACGGCTGCATCCCGGTGATCAAAATCTATGTCGCCACTGACTACAAAACCCCCCCAAAACGACTTCATTTCAACCAAATCGCCATGACGTCCTTGGAAGGAGTGAAGGTAAAGCAAATTTCCAGAGCAGTAAAGTCCTGGGAAAAAAAAAAAAAGAAAACTGAGCGAGACAAGTGTCCAGCAAAACATCCCATAAATTTAACGAAGCAAGTTGTCTTCAGCTTAAATGCAGCCAACCGAAACCTGTTTACAGGAGAGGGGCAGCTAAACGCCGATGATGGACAGCGTGGGACTCGGAGGACAGAGAGTTACTTAACATAAAAACCCAGCCTCGCTCAGTTCGATCAATCTCACTGTGCTCGCCTGCGACCTATCGAAAAACGCCATTCGGGAGGGGGAAGGACGAGTGAGTCAGGGAGTGTGTGTGTGTGTGTGCGTTTGTGCGTGTGTGTTCTGAAGGAACGTTTGTGGAGATGAAAGCAAATTCTGACTTCCCCTGCCCCTCGCGCCGCGCCGCCCCGAATATCAAACGCGCCGGTCGTCAGCATTCCAGGAAATACAATTTAAGGTCCAATCAATTTTCGGCCCCCGGGGTCCCACGGTGTTCGGCGGGCCATCGCACCCCTCTCCACCTCACACACGCACACACACACACGCAAAGAAACACACATGTGCGCAGGCTGTCCGGAGCTTTGATGTGCAAACTAACCCCATAGGCGAACAAACTGGGACATCATCGGGACCCGCCGGGGCAATTAGGTGAAACGCCCCGTGTGTCCTCTCCTGCTGTTCGCCGATGAAGAAACCTCCTCTGCCCCTTTTTCTTCGTCATTTAGCCGTCAAAAGTCAAGACTTCAAAAGAGGGGACCATTTGACATCAAAAACGTTCGTAAAAAAAAAACGCACTGGCTTTACCGTTCCCCCTCGCAGACCTGAGAGAAAATGATCAAAGGGGCCTCAAAAGTAACCAGCGTCCACTACAGACTTACCCGGTGGGGAGCTTTTGTCCGTTTTTGGCGCCGCCATTCCTCCTGAAAAGCGTCACGTAAACCGCGCAGAAATCCCCGAGCTCCGCGGGCAGAGACATCCGAACGAGCATTCCACAACCCTCCGCTCTGGCTCTGGCTCTCTCTCTCTCTCTCTCTCTCTCTGCAAAGCGACCCGGGCACATCGGCTGCAATGTGGCTCTCGGAGGATAAACTAGGCCATGCGGTGGACTCTATCCATCTATCGACAGACGCTCAGCCTCCGTGGTCACAGAGTCCGCCCGGCGGCGGAGCCCCCGTTCTCGTTTTGCTACCCGCCTCACGCGTCTCCAGCGTGTCATCGTCCCACACTGGGGGCCCCGTGCAAAGACAGTGATCCGGCAGACTGAAGACTTTCCCATATGTCCCCGCGTTAAGCCCTCTCCAGTGGAAGAAGGGCCCCTGCTGGGAGGCGAGCAGGCCCGGATGGTTTTAGATCAGGGACGGGTTAGTCAGGGGATGAAGCGCGACTAAGGACAGGGATTCCCCCCCCCCCCCCCCCCCCCGTTTTGTCACCCCCCCCCTGCCCCGTTTTGTCAGCCAGATGTCTTGTTTACAAGCGTGTGTGCGCGCAGACACACTTGTGTCGGTCCTTCACTGGTGATTAAGAGGCGTTGGCTTCGCTAAAATCAACACTTCCCCGTGCGGGGAGCGGATAAGGCAGAGGCTGCGCGCCAGGGGCGCCTCGCCGCGCGATCAGAGACCACTGCAGGGCCGGGCACAGATTTATCGCGCGTCCTCCTCGGCAAATGTTTCTCCCCAAAGGTGCCACTTTTCATTTGCGCGGTCTCCCGGCGCTCCTTGGTTATTTATCACCGCCCTCCTGCATCTTAACGTCTTTCAACAGCTCGAAGAGGAGAGGCGGATCCAGCCCTTGGTGGGGATATTTGGGCCGCCGGAATCAAACGGAAGCAGCACATTAGCGATACGGAGTCTGAATGAAAAATGAAAGGGGGCTGCCTTTTTCTACGCCTTCTTTTACCATGTTTTTTTCAACTGCACCGAAGATAAGAAGGACATCACATAAACCCATTATAAGTTGCTGCGAATAAAAAGAATTCAAGATCAGAGTCCAGCTCCAAAATGCCAAGCGATGGAAAGAACCGAGATATCGGCGGAGACACCTCGCGCCTCCTCTGTCTGTCTCTCCGTTCACGGTCTCGCTTCATCTGTGCTCTCAGAGGCCCGGGGGTTGGGCGAGGCCCTCTCAAATCGGATCTGAACAATTCAAATGATAGGGAGAACAATCACCTGGTTGCGCCGCTGAATCCAGGCCACCGGGGGCCCACGCATGACTGCCAGTCGCCTTGTCTGACGTCAACGAGGGGCCCCGGCGAAACGTCCTCTTTCCTTTTCTATTTCGCACAAAAAATGATTCCATTCTCCTTCTCAGACTCAGCAAATCACTTATGTACGCCCACCGGCTGATTGCCTAGCTTAACCCGAGAGCTAAGCCACTCTTATCCTCTTAGTGCTGTTTTGCAGAAAACCTGCGAGGAGGCCCTTTCTTTGGACGTGACCTAAATGACGGAAGAGAAGAAGAAGAAGAAAAAAAATCCCCTAAAAACAAGACAAGACCCCTTTGGTCAAAGGTCCGGCCCCAGTCTTAGGCCTGGGGGACAGTGCAGGGCCGTAAAAGTCCTCGCACATCAGTCATGCGTGTTACAGCGGGGTAGCGTTACAAAGGTCCTCAACCTTGCGACCACGGACTCTCGCCAGTGACCTTTGACCTTATCAACAAGTCTCAAATGCCAGAGAATGAGAGATCAAGGGAACAAAGCATCTCGTTTTCTCTAACCGTCATATTTCATCCCCATATTTGTCGACCAGCTGCCGTGAAAGGGACTCCTTTTTTAAATTGCGCTCGCAATTATCTGTTGAATACAATATTTAGCAGATGTACATATCTATAAATACTAGAAAGAGGAAAACAATTTGTATTATACCGACTCTTTCCAGAATTAACATCAAGCGGTTTTAGCAGAAGAGTAAGTGTTGGCTGGGTGCAATTGAGGACTAGCCTCTAAAGAGCGTAAATTAAAAAAAAAAGGACATGTGGAGAGAACCAGATTCAGGTTCTCCCCACTCTCATCCCTTGCAGCAGCTCCCAGTGCATTTGGAAGGATTTTAAACTGCAAATTCGCGATGGGCGTCCCACATGTTCACCTCTGGTCAGAGGAAGCCTTTAGTGAGTTGAATCCTCAGGAGCACGTCACCGGGAGCCATCTCCGCAGCGGGCTACGGGCCATGTGCGTTCCACATGTGAGACGGAGACGGTGGAAAGCAGCGTCCCATTGGGAGACCTCAAACATAAGGACAGCAAAGGGTCCATGACTCACACTGAGAACCGCAACAGGCCGTTAGGGAACTGGGAGGACAGAGGAGGAGGGTCAGGACAGAGAGCAGGGGTGGACGCTAGTGATCATGAAACCTCAAGTCAAACTGCAGGTAGAGCTAAACCATTTTTTCGACTTGGCAGAAAAAACATCTAGCAACTAGTTTCACAAATCTGAATCTTTGAAGTTTGCAGTTGTCCGTGATAAAAGTTTAATGTTGAATATATTCGGGTTGTGGAAAAGTCGAGGCATCCGCCGCTGAAATTTCTGTCTTCAATAAAACAGAGGTTAGAGGAATTTAGTTTGCGACTCAAAGCATTGAAAAATGGCAGCAATATCTGTTTCCAGGAAAGAAAAAAAAAAAGGGGGCTGCGGGTACTTTTGATAATCTGCGGAACAAAGCGTGAATGGTTCCCCTAAGGAACCTCTGTCTATGACAGAGAGTGGTAATCAGGACAGTGTGCCTGCAAAAAAAAAAAAAAATGATGTCACTGCTCAATGCTGGAGGCGAATTAATCCAATTATTTTCCGCTGTATTCCGGTGACAACAGAAATCAAAGGTGGATGAATTCACCGTGTGTATTTGTGTCATGGGTTCATATGTGTTACGCAACTTTCGACACTGTATGTGTCAACAGCAGCAGCTGCCAAGCAACCAAATCTATGCGGCAACCACCGGGGTCACTTTGAATTACTCGCCACTTTGGGCTTTGGGCAACAATCTGTGAGCACCGGCTTCACGAGCACGACGTGTGCACGGATGCCCTACATTGGCGAAAGCTCGTAATCTGACCCCTTGCACCGCGACTCCAAAACATTCTTAACCGGCAGAGTCTGATCCCGGGGTGGAGAGTTGAGCGCGTGTCCACAAGTGTGGGATGGTAGTGACATGGTGACAGGCGAGCGGCGCGTTGCACTTTGGCACGCGCGAAACCCGCCGCGGTTCCTCGGCGAGGAGGCGCGTGGACGGCAATACAACTAATATAAATAAACAAATGGGTGAGCCATACCGAAGCGCTTTTGTGGGCAATTTAGAGCAAGTGATGGAGGAGAAAACCCCCAAATTAGGCCCAATCAGACATAATGCCCCGCTCGTATTTGGAGAGAGCGGCGGAAATGGGCCAATAAATCCGCTAAATATGAGGGAGGTGCTCCCCAAAATAGTCCAGACACCCATTATCTATTTAACAGCCCTCCTCCTCACTGGGCAGGGGTAGGGAATTAACTTCAAAAGACCGACCAGAACACCCCCCCCCCCTTCCTGCGTGCAGCCCGTTAATGACCCCAGATGTGTCGAACAGGGGCCTGATTCATCTGGCCAAATCCAGCGGGTGGGGGGGGGGGCTTGCAATTCCAAATGCACCCAAATTAAAACACTTGGTCCAGGCCTGGCTGGATGCGTGGGTGATTAGAGGAGAGGGCATTGATCTGCAACACAGCGCAATCACTCAGCTCCCTCTCTGACTGTATTAGCCTTTGCCGGTCCAGCTGCGCGGCCAAGCAAATGAGAGTAGCACATGAATGCATGGGCTTCGCGCACACACACACACACACACACCGACACACACGCGGACAGGGTTCGGAAACTTTACCCCGGCGGAGCGTGGCTTGGTCTGAACCTGAGCGTGACTGTCCAAACAGCACGTCCAGACGGGCAGTTTACATGTTTACACCATCGGCCACTCGGACGTGCATGGTGCGCGTGCATGTTCTCGCGCGCCGACCAGGGGGAAGACGCGGCGGAGCTGTAAATCTACAGGCGCCCGTCATCGCCTGCCGTTGTTGTTAGTCGAGCCGCAAGTCTCCACGAGGCGGAGAGGATGCAAAGTCAAGTGGATTGGGTCGGCCGTGAAGGTCCCCGGTTTTGCAGATCAGCGCCTACGCGCCGCGGGTGACAGTGACTCAAACCCGGCAAGGTCGGGAGACATTTCTTTTCCAAACCTGGCAAATTGGTTTAGCCCAAATGCCTCGCGAAGAACAAACGCGCGGCAAACAAGACAGATAAGTCGGCGAATACTGGAGTGGCACCGAGATACGGAAGCCGAACCCGTTTTTCTGTCCCCGGGTGCGTGTGTGTATTTGCGCGTTTGTGTGTGAGCAGACGAGAGAGCAGCGTGCAACAAAAGGGGCCTCTTCTTTTCCCTTTCTAGAAGTGTCTAATCTCCACAACAGGCAGCGGAGGGGGACGACAATGAAGTCTTTTTAAGAGGATAAGCATGGTAAGTAAACACATTGCCACCTGAAAAAGCCGCCTCAGCCCAGAGCTTCGTTCCACACGCACAAAACACACACCACATGAAATCGCATTACCTGAAAACGGCCTCCCTCATCTTCAGGCCAGACATTAACGCGGGGCCCCCAGTGGCCCCCATGTTCCTGTCTGCTCACCGGTCATCCCGTCCGAGAGCGGTTACACAGGAAGGGGGGGGGTGCTCAGAATGTCCTTGCGGGATAGACGTCCAAATGCACAAGACGGATTGTGTTTCTGTCTCTACATTTCATTTAGCCTGTTCTCTACAGCCGCAGCGGCTGAAGGACAAGAAGACGGGAGCGGGCAGAGTGGCTCCAGGCGTCCGCCGCCCCCACCCCACATCTTTCTCTTCCCCTCCATTCGCCTGTCCGGCCTCCCAAATGTCTTTCCCATACAGAGTTTGCGGGACGTCCAGGGTGGGCCCGGGGGAGGCTGCTGGGCTGTGGTCTGGAGCCTGCCGCTAATCCGCAGGAGTTTAATGACGGCAGGCCTTGCTAGTGGTGGTAAGGTCTTGGTGGGGGGGTGACCCAAGTCAGGAGGGGCAGGGCATGTGACCCACACCAGACTTAGAACCCTACTGGTTGGGGGAGGGTGTGTGTGTGTGAGTGGATATAGGCGTGTGTGTGTGTGTGTGTGTGTGTGTGTGTGTACACCTACAGTTTGTCTGGAGCTAAGTGGTCAGTCGTTTGAGGAATGCTGAATATTTGGTCTAATCCCAGCCGTGAAAACGCCAGGCAAAATACAATTAAAATGAAAAGGAAAAAAGCCAGTTGTTCCACTTTTTGGCGATTATCCCGCCTCGCACTTGAGAGCCCTGCCAAAAAAAAAAAAGTGCGCGAGTCACAGGGCGCACAGAGGCACACACACACACACACACACACCCACAAACAAAGAGCGTAAGAAGCGGAGACTCCCCAGAGTGCGTCTGGCACAGAGAGCGACCGTCTGATCTTTCCTGCTTTCTGTTGATACGCCGGCTTGGTCCGTTTGTGTGTGTGTGTGTGTGTGTGTGTGTGTGTGTGTGTGTGTGTGTGTGTGTGTGCATGTGATACTGTAACGCGCAGCTCTAACAAGCATCTCATTACCTTTGTTTCATATATCACAGAAAACACCTCAGTCTCCCGCTGCAACAAATCTACTTACACCCCGTTTTTTGGCAGGGTCTGAAAACCCCGTTCAAAGCACTGATTTGCATAGTCTTTGATATCTTTGCTGTAACATTTGGCTGCCTCTTATCGCTCCAAAGGCTGACGCCCCCCCCCCTGGCCCGATTTCACGTCCATCTTCATTATTCAAAGCACAGGCCTCGATGAATTAACCAATACGCAAATCAATCGTTGCCCGAGGTCAAGCAGATCCCGGCCGATCGCAGAGATTGGACCTCCGACTCGCCGTGATTTGTGGGCGTTATCTCAAAAGACACGTTGATGAACTGAGGCTTTCCATTCCCCTAATGCGCAACAAATAACAAGCCTAAATCAATCGGGAGATGTGGATGAGGGCCTCGGGGGAGGGGAGGGGAGCGGCGCGGCGCAGACGGGAACACTCGGCGTCTGCCGGTTGACGGCGAGCGGGCGAGGCGGTGCGCGTGCGTACCCGTGAGCCAACGACTCGGGAAGAGCGGACGCTAGCGGGCCGAGGGTTCGCGGGAAGACACCCGCCGCTAGCCTGCTGACCGAGTTATCGCTCTCTCTTTTTTTTTTTCTTTTTTCCTTCTACTGGCTTCTAAGTGGCTAATTAAAGTGACCACATCGTGGTCCCATCTGCCGCCACGGCACAGTGCCACAGATTATTGGCTGCGACGTGAGCATGCGATTCCACTGTCGGGCCAGGCGCAGGAGTAAACACACACACACACACCCACACACACACACACACACACACCCACACAGACACACACGCACGCGCTGGCAGAGGCTCGCTCATTCACATCCAGATAAGCACTCAGCGACGCTTAAACAAGGATTAAGACAGTGAAACTAAAATCCCGTTAGCTCGTTTGAGCGGTGGGCAGCAGAGGGGAAAGGCCAGTGAACCCCCCGTGCTCCTACGAGAGTTACAAAAAAGGAAATTACAGCAATCCGGTACGATGACAATGAGCATTTTGGAGCACCAGTAGCCATCCGGCACCCAATGAGAACCATCCATCTGGGCGACCTCTGCCATGACCCGTCTCTGTTGGCGACCGGTGCCGAACCCAATCAGTGACACGCTCTCTCTCTATACTGTATAAACACACACGCACACACACAGGCACGCACACTCACAGTATATGTTCTATTTTCCTCCTTATAGAATTGCAGGACAGCCTCTCCCACATTTCTCCCGGCCTCTCTGCCAATCCGCCACTGCATCTGGCCCCTCTCGCGAGGCTCGCTCACAGAGGGAGCGTCTCCCATAAAATAGTCCCTTATTTTCACGGTAACGCGCACGGACGGCAACATATCCCGTCAAGCCAGCGCCGAGGTCACACAGGGGTGAGCTCGCGTTCAACCGAGAAACAGACAGGCGGCGCGGACAGGTGCTATTTTTCTGAGAAAAACAAGAAAACAGCTGGTTCAGGATTTCGTCATGATTTATACACCTCCAACGGAGCAGGTGTAGTCAAGTGCAAGTCAATACCAACTGGAAACTTGCGATCAACTATTACTTAACAGGTCCCGCCCCTCTGCGGTAGGACTGAAAATGCAATTAACCTCTTAATTGCATTTAAAGCCAAGCGGAGTCCGGCGGAGTGTAAACCGCGAGAAATGCGATACGGGCCCGAGATGGAGCGGGCGAGAAGACGCCGTCCAGTTTAATTCGGACGCAACAATGGACCGTTTTTAAATGTGTGATAAATCTTTGGTACGGCTCTTAAATATTTTATTCTTCCCCTGGCAGCAACGCTGCCCTCATCCCGCACTATAACACTGGGACCATTAAAATGTACAGGATTTTCTCCAGCAACTTAATGAGAAGATAAGCAGTCAATGTGAAAATCCTCTGGACTCTCTTCTGTCTTTTTTTTTTTTATCCCCCGCATAAGTATAGCAGCGAACGGCTAATTATGGCATCAACTCGGCCCTGACTCTTGATTTGCCTCCCTACTCTGTCACACCTCAGCAAGTGTGTGGCGGAGGACGCGTTTCGGGCAATAGAGGTTACCGAAAGTTCTGACAAGAGCATTGTTTGAGGACTTGGTGCTTAAATAACTTAGATTTTTATTTTTTTCTTCCCTCCTTTTTTTCTTTTATAGCCCGAGTAATGTATCAGCCCATCTTCTGCCGATGACAAGGTCGAACGAGCGGGAGAAATATTATGCAGCTGCTGAGACAAATTGAAGGAATAGGGAAAGAGCAGCGAGGATAGATGGAGATTTAAAAGTGTGCCGTTTTTCAATGACTATGGCTGTTTTATAAATGGGAGTGTGGTCGAGAATAAACATATGCATATAAGTACAATACTATAAATGAAATTGAAGCCTAGCTTTTCTTTCCACCTCCCGCCACTGATGGTGGGGGGAAACAAAAAAAACTTGGCAGCATAAGAGTGTGGAACCAGATCGAATGGTTTCCTGGGCCTTCTGGGACAATACTAGCTCCTCTTACCTGGAGAATTGTTGCTGCAGTGAGACCATCTGCGCCCGTCCCAGCTCGGACTCCTCCGTCACTTCCCGCAGACGCTTCTCGCTCTCCAGTCGCAGGCGTCGCTCTTCCTCTAGCTCGTGGATCAGCTTTTCTCGCTGCGGAAAAAAAAACAAAAAAAACACCAATTAAAAAAAGAAAATGAATCAAGAAACGTGTGTCTCTCACAGGTGTGTGGCCCAAAGGGCCCAGAGGATCACCGGTCATCATCTCCGAGTGGTATACCATAATTATGGTTCTGAAACCCTGACAGCTAAAGAGATGTCGTTTTTTTCTTCCCTGCTGACCCTGACCTCTGACCCTCCTGGAAATACCCATTAGTTGAGGAAAAAAATGTTTTTTAACTTTAGGATCATATCAAAAATACAGATATAGATGCACATATAGATTTGGTCTTTGAGCTAATATGCAATGCAGGGTTATCCTATCTTAAAAAAAGAAAAAGATACGACAAATAAAGGTGTGATGACTTTTAAGCGCCCAGATTGGCATTGCTTCCCGTGGTCTGTTGTTTCTTGCTCACAGTCAGCCTCCCCCCTGTGACCTCACATGACCTAACTATTGCTATATTTTGAGCTCAGGAGCCAGAGCTCCTCGGTAAGAAGCTGGCAAGCCTCTTTTTCGCTTAACTTAGCTTGGTGTGAGTTAACTCCTTCTTCCTCATGAGGAGAGCTTTAAACTCTTTAAGGTCTCCACAGATCGCATTACCATTTTAAATGTGCCCCTTATTCGCCGGAGACGCGTCTCTTTTTTCAAATGCACGCTTTCTTTTTTCAGCGTTTAATTGGATTCTTCTCTTTCTGATGGCCTCAGCCATCTGCTCCCAAAAGAGAGGGAACTGTCCCGAAACCTGACTTCAAACGCTGTGGGCCTCCCCCCAACGCGCTCGGTGATTTAGAGGCAGTGTCGGGTTTGGCTTCGCGAGTGAGTTGATTCGGAGACAAAAGTTGTGGAGGAAGAAACCGCTATCAGCAAAGCTGAGGGGTTCTAGCTGACAGAGCAAACGGGAAACGAGCGAGGCTGCTTCCCCCTCCTCACAAAGCCTCGCATCGCCGCCGCTGACAGTTTATGACAAAGAAATTGGCTCCGTTTTCTTCGCGGAAAGGTTTAAGTGATCAACCGTCTGTCATTATCTTGTCAGGATTATCGGCGGAGAATTGGAGGTTTCTAAAAAGGCTGCAAATTGGTGCGAGCGCCAAGTGACTAACTCCACTGTCATGGGAAAAAAAAAAAAAAAGGGGGGGGGGGGGGGAAACTTTTGCTGAATAAGAGGTTTTAATGTTACGTCTTGCATTTCATCTTTTTTTTTTTTTTTTTTTGGCTTAACAAAAACTATATCGTTCCCTTCAAAAACAGATATCAGTCCTCCTCTTCATGTTACGCGCCATGAAGGTTTTTTTTTTTTTTTCTCCAAGCGTTGTGGGGACATCTTGTGGTGTAAAAGTATATAAAAATGATGAATCCTCCCAACAAAGGTTTGGCTCTATACGGAGTGCTATCGCCAGAATCTGTATCCATAATTCAGAAGGTACGACATGAAACATAAAAGAGAACCAAAAGTAGAAAAAAATACATAAATAATGGAAAGCGTAAATGACAACAAATTTGACAGAGGTGTAATCTTTAATTTCACTTTGACCACACTGACTTGAACGCCACCAATAAAAAAAAAAAAAACATACTTCACTGTATTGTTTCTTGGCCGGGATTCTGTCACAACATCAAATTTTAACTGGGTGAATCAGTCGGGGGGGGGGGGGGGGGGGGGGGAGGGCGGGAATCAGTCGGGGGGGCGGGGGGGGGGTTGGAGAGAGAGAATATTAAAACCCGAGTCACCATTAAAACCAGTTCTGCTCCTTCTCCGGGGGCCATAAATCCAACAGCTACTATGTGGAGCGGCTCTTCACACAACGGGGAGGCTCGCCCCCCTGACAGGAGTAATGGCCACTGTAAATCCAGTCGCCCCAGAAACATAAAGCAGTACATCCCCCTGCCAAGTGCTGGACCTATATATCTGCACACAAAAAAAAAACGACGACGTCCTGGCCGGTTTTTAGTGTCTTTCTTTCAAGAAAAAAATGGGTCAGGATGAGGATGCAACAAGACAACATCCAAAAGGTTGTTTTTTTAAACTTCCCTGCAGAATGTTGCAAAAAAAAAACAATATTTACCTACATGACAAAGTGTAAAAAAAAAAAAAATTGTTTGCAACGAGGCATAGAAACAGGCTTTAATGATACGCAAACGGCCTAAGAGCTTGAAATAGCTGCTAATTACAAGCGCCGCCTCCAGCAGTCCAGTAGTTTAGCTGGGTTTCACCTAAGTGCAAACAAGCACAAAGGCCTTTTTCTTTTCAGCAACTGACGTATTCATGTGTGCAGGATTTTGGACTTGGCCTGGATTCTCACAAAGGCACAGTAGCTTTAGCGCCGATTTTCTTTTTTGTGTTGCCCACATGGCCCGACTAACGCCCAAGACATAAACCACCGACCGTTCAGTGTTTGCCAACAACCTCAATAACAACACGGGATTTATGGTCAATGTCGCAGTAAAAAAAAAAAAGAAAAAAAGGCCCTATATTGCTTTTGTTCGATATATAATTTCTGCAATTTTAACAAGGCTCCAGGCCCTTAAATCAAAGATTACAATACCTTTATGCGGCCAGAAAAATCCCTTGCAATACGTTACAGTGTTTCTACATGGCTTTTTTTTTTTTTTTTCCTACTCCGTGGTTAAAGAATATGCTAACTAAAAGCAAACTCTTTGACAGGCCCTTTTTGCAGCAAATTGCCTTTAGCAGTACCCTGGGAAGACATCAGAAAAGTCAACGCCGAGACGGGACGCGATGAAAACGTGCTTGGCAACTATATGTGGGAACATTTACTTAAGTTAATCCGGCAACTGAGCAGATAATCCCCTCTCACTCCACTCCCTTCCTGTCGTGAGCCCAGGCGGAATGGGATGCACTACCCTATTCCTCCTGTGGAGGGCAACATTTTCCTAGGATAAAACCCAACACTGGAGTGTAGCAGCTCCCACAATCATAAAAGACAGCTTTATCAAACAATAACAGGGGTTGAGGGGGGGTGGGCAATATCAAATGGAATAGGAAAAGTAATCTATAAAAGGGCCCAGGCAGGATTTTATATCGGCCTACTGAGCCATATATCTGAAACAAGCGCAGATTGGGTGTGTCAGGATTAAATTTGACCCCTGCCACAGACGAGGCCCGCTTTCATTTCCTGCTTGATACCAACAAAAAAAAAAAAAACTGTATCCATCTCGATCCGACACGCTTCATCACCGTCAACACGTGAGGCCTCTGATTGAATGCACTGCGACACGGCTATTGATTTCAATATACTAAAGGTACTAAAACAAATGAAAGGAAACGGCCGACAACACAATCCGCGTTTGTGTGTTGCGTTGTGCGTTGCGGTAGGATTGTGAACGCAGCTCAGCGGGCTGGCTAACCATGTCTCCTCTGTAGAGACTCGTACGTCCACAATTGCATTAGACGCACCGGAGCACCAGAGTGAAGCCTGCCTCTGTAATTGGACGGCATTAGATGGTAATGGTATTCATCCGAGCTGAATGACTTGAAGACGAGCCCCCCCCCGATACCCTCCGAGATCCGCGGAGGACTCTAAATTAATTACGGGGCCGCTGCCTCCTGTTGTTGTGCTCGCAATGTCTGTCTGCCGTATCCAAAAAAAAAAAAAGCTGCAGTGCAACATTATCAGGTTAGGAGCAAGGCCACGACAACTGTGTATACGGTTCTGTACTTTGGACGTCCATCTGCGACTGTATATGCCTGTGCATTAATGTAGGGCTGGGGGCACAGTTCAGGGGGCTCAATAATCACTTCATTAAACACAACCCCACAAACACACACACACACACACACACACACACACCCCAGACTGAGCTCCTTGCCTAATCAAAGGGCCTCGAGCGGATCTCTGGCTCGCCGCTAAAGCAAACATCAGGGACACAATGCACCACGCAGGTTCTTCATTCATAAATTAAACATGCCACCAGGCGGTTTGTGTGTGTGTGTGCGTGCGTGCGTGCGTGTTTGTGTGTGAGTGCTCATCAGCGAAAAAAGCGAAGACAAAAGAAAGTGTAACATGACGATGGTTACACTGCTTGGCTGGTACGGTATTGGAAAGGGCCACGTCCGAGGCAACATTAAAACCAAATCAAAAATAGGGCAGCCCAGTGGCTTTCAAATCAAATCTGACCATTTCATTTCCAGGGCTATTGTTTAGGATCTCAGAAAAGAATAGGAAGAAAAAAAAAAGGGGGGGAAGTATAACCAGTATTCCCACACGAGGGAAAAAAACTCCAAAGGTGCTCGCGTTTTCTCGGGTGACTTCCAGAAATAAGGTTGAGCCCGAGCAGTGTTGCAGTCACAAAAAAAAATCTGATCCCCCCCCCCCGCGCGTCCCCCGGGGCTCCATCAATTCAATTATCACGGAGATCCACTGCATTAGAGTGTAGCACTTCGCTCCCGGACGGCCTCCGGCGCAATAGCATATACACACACTAACCCCAGGAATATGCAAAATCATACCAGGAGCCCATTTATCATTGCCAAGAGAGAGCACCGACCACCCCACCCCACCCGAGTCATTCAGTCAACCACACACACACACACACACTCTGGAGAGTGCGGGTGAGAGGGACAGTGTGGAGATGCGATTTGAGCCCGGCTGTCAGCGCTCGTCCCCGATGAATGTGCTTCAGAGCTGGGAGGGGTGACCCCTGCTCGGGGCCCCCCGGCCCCCTGTCCGTGGCTGATAAGGCCAATCTGCAGAGATGGCACCTGAGTCCATGCCCCCCCCCCCCCCCCCCCCCAGCCCCCCCCCCCCCCACGAAACCTCCACGCTGTCACACGTCCTCCAAACAGCTGTCAGAATAAAACGCTACCGAGGTCCCTCGGCGGTGGAGCTCCTCGAGGGGGGCCGAGTCTTTTTTTCTTCAAGCCGCGAGAGCCTTTTCGAAAGCGCTTCTTTATCTGCAGCACAAAAGATGTCCGTCTCAGAGGTGCTCTTTTTTCCGCCGCGCTTTGAACGTTAATAAATCACCGTCACTGTTACCTTGGACTAATTACCACAAACTAAACAAACCGTGGCTATGCCAACTCAAACAGTGGAGCCGGGACGGCGGTTCACTCTTCACTCACCCCCAACCCCCCCCCAAGAGTGGATTGTCCAGTTTGGAAAGCTTTGGCTCAGACTGCGCTGGAGCTACATCAGTTGTCTTTTTTCTTTCTTTTTTTTTCTAACTCTCAGTTGAACAGTAGTCTGGAGGATTTTGGAAAGCTTTGGCTCAGACTGCGCTGGAGCTACATCAGTTGTCTTTTTTCTTTCTTTTTTTTTCTAACTCTCAGTTGAACAGTAGTCTGGAGGATTTCTTGTAACTTTGACCCAGTTAAGAAACTGGCTGTCTAGCCAACGCTTTCATCCTTTTTTCAACAGTGTGAAGCAAAGCAGCAGTGCGTTTCCTGGGTTTCAACCGTTCTACCCTGCCTTTAGTATTTATTAATGTCCTCTTACATGCTATATGTATATTTTATAGTTTTATTTAAAAAAAAAACACAAAAAAAAACATGTTACATCCAAAAATGTCTAATTCAATTGTTCAATGACTCAAGCAACTCAGCTCTCATAGCCAAATCCTGAGTTTATGTATTCCGTTTTATTATAGGAGCTGTAGATTCCTTCACCGCATTACGCAGCAGTTTTAACTTTAAGCTTTAAATGCAGATTAGATTAAAAAAAAAAAGATTTTTTATTTTTATTTATTAAAATGTCCTTTAAAAAGCGACTGAAGCAGTCGCTTAAAAGACGCCGAGAACCATGAGATTATGAAAACGTTTCCTTTTTTTTTTTTTCTTTGGTCATTTTCTGGGTCAACAGTTCTCTCATATCCGTGGATTAGTGACGCATAGATTACAGCTGTGGCAGTTGTGACACCAGGAGCGCGGGGGAGTTTAGGGACCTGAAACACTCCCGAGGTCACGGCGAAGAAACGGCGGCGGCGAAGGTGAAGATGAAGGCCCGGGAGGCCGACGTAGTTCGCTTGGGTTTGAAAACACCGAATGGCTGCTTTTGTAACGAAGTGCAGCACATGAAAGATTTTTTTTTTTTTTTTCTTTCACGGCTGATTCCCATCGTGGCTCCAGGGGTTGCCTTACCATATTGTTCCATCCGTTTCCCACTTAATATTCACACATGCCGCGGCTCCCTTCTTGTCTTAACTCCGTTTGCTGCGCAGAATTCAGAACACGGCGCCACCCCTTTCGGGTCCAGGCGAAAAACCATTCCGTTTATCCTTCACGTGTACGCTCCAGTCATCCCCCCGAAAAAAAACGCACCAGAGACGATAATCGCCCTCAGCGTGGCGGGAAACGACTGCGCGTGCGAATCTGTTGGGCCTCGTACCTGTTTAAGGTCAGATATCGCCTAACGACGTAAAAAAAAAAAAAAAAAAAAAAACCCAAAAGAAAAAAAGAAAAAAAAAAAAAAAAACCCAAAGAAAAACAAACGTCGCTCCCGTCAGAGCCAGATTGTTTATTTTCCCCCCCGTGTTGTTTGGACGGCTATTTCCAGCGGCCGCAATCTCACTTAACGGTTCGAAATGCCTTTTTCAATGGAAACCGCGGGCCCCCTCCGCCCTGGCCCCTGCCAAGCCTGCACACAGACTTCTGCTTTCTGTGTTTTCTGGGCTGACAGGAAACCCGGCATCCTGCCCCCCTGACACCCCCCCCACACCCCTCCCCCCGCTCAGATTGCACTTCTGAGTGGCATCAAAAGAGAGAGGAAGACGGCGAGCGGACCCCGCCCTGCACCGCGCCCTCCGAGCCCGGGGTGTGAGGGATTCCAGAGGTAAAAAAAAAACAAAAAAAAAAAAACACCTACAGCAGCGACGTGGCCGCTGAATGAGCGGTTTGACTCGAGACAGACAGGGCTTGTTGGCCCCTCGCAGGAAAACCCGCGACCTGCGCTCCGTCAACCACCGAACGGGAAATCCACTGTTTTCCTTCGAAAGTTTGCGCTCGGCGGAGCGGGGCCAAAAGCACCATGTCCAGGCCCCCTAATATAACGTTCGAGCAACAAACCGTAGACGGGGCCGGGCCAGGCCTGGGCGGCCCGCTCGACCGCGACGCATCGAACTCGCAACGAAACTCGCGTCTTGTGTGGCCCCGCGTTGGAGGCGAAATACTTTGCAGATGCTGGTGGCCAAGGCCGAAACGCTGAGATCCTCGACACAACGATCTCCCGGACGATCCGTAACAAAGAGCGGTGTGCTCCTGCGGCGGCCTGTAGCCGAGGCAGGAACGCGCGCTCCTCGGTGAAGAAAACAAAAAAGGGCGCCGTTAATGATGCCTCATGCACAGCCGTGTAACTGTGCGAGCCCAGACCCTCAGCTCGCGCTTGCGGCAGCCTGCGCGGTCATCAAGATGCCTGCATGCACGTTGTTTTCCCAAGATGCATTTGCACATTCTTCCCCCGCACGACGCACGCGGAGACGTGGCAAACCAGCGCCGGACTTCGGTGGGTGGCACCGCCGCTTTCCGTTTGTCTGATCGCGTTACACACAAGCCACTAATGGATGTAGGGAGCCCAGACCGAGGCGAAGGGGAAACAGAGGCTGTGAAAGAAAGAAAAAAAAAGGAGGCATCCCATACAGAGCCACTTCAAACGGCGGTGGCTGTTTTAATACGTCTCTCCAAAGGGGAAGATGATGAGGGGGTAAGGGGAAGGGGAGCGGGCACGGATGGATGTGGGCGTCGGGGTGTGGGGGCTCTGCGGCGGGTAAGCGGTCCCCACTTCACTCCGCCAGCACTTTGACAATTATCTCTTTGGTGCAGCAGCTCCCTTTTTTTTTCTTTTTTTCCCTCTCCAATTGAAGAACCGTGGCCGAGCTCCGAAGCCTCCCAGGAATGCCAGAAAGAGAGAGAGGGAGAGAGAGGGAGAGAGAGAGAGAGAGAAAGAGTGTGCGGGGGGACTCCGATGGGGATAATCCCAATTTCAAATGGAGCTTAGTGATATCCACCACCCCCCCACACCCTGCTCCCTTTCTTCCTCCTACCCCGCCCCCCCCCTCGCCCTCTCCTCCTGTCTGGCACAGATAACTCATCAACCTCTCCCCTGTGCCCTGAGCATGCGCCGACAGCCATTCACAACCCCCCCACGCCCTCCAAAGTAATAATTAGCATGTCATCCACTCGCGTGAGTTTGCGAGTTGGGTCTCGAGTGGAGTCTCGAGGCGTGGCGAATGATATATATATATATATATATTATTATTTTCTACGGGTGTGCTGTGGTTGGGGAATGACAAGGTTAAAGGTGTGTTTAGATCCGAATTATAGTGACGACTACAAAGTAGGCAACTCTGTGTCATGCAGGGATACCAAGGGTTCGCTCGTATCCACCCAGCCTCCGTGTTTCACACACACACACACACACGCGCACACATCGCATGCGTGAGCCTGGTGACTAAGATGTAAAGGGTCACGTAGAGGCGAGCGGGGTGCGGGAGGCGGGGGGAAACACGCACGCAAGGCGTTTCAAGAGAACGTTGGCGTCAACGAATCTCGAAAGTTGTCCTCTCCTTTGCAAAAGCCCACTTTCGAATGTCTCCATTTATGAACGGCCAAACGCGGACCGTGCCAGCCATATCGACGTTCCCCAAAGCGAAGCGATAACAATCTCTGGAAGGCCCCGGTTTCAGCTCCTTTTTTTTTTTTTTTTTTTACGACAGCAAATTCCAAGCCCGTATGGCGGCAAGAATCCGCAGCGCTGCGACGCGCTGACCATCCCTGCGCGGCTCCGGGGGCCGCTGCTCTGTATGTGACCCGCCGCGTTGACCCCCATCACTGTGGGGAGAGGAGGGGAGAGAAAGAAAGAAAAGAACAAAAAAAACAAAAAAAAGCACCCCTCCTCCGGGGGGTGGGGGGGGAGGGGATTAACGGAGGATCGCACGTAAATCTGGGCCCTTATGCGCCCTGGTTGCTCTGGGCCCGGCGCCACGGAGAGAGTCAGGTGCGGCCAGAGGCGGCGATTGGCTGAGCCGGGCTTCGTCGCATGCTTTGGCGTTTTTTTTCCTCTCCCCCCGCTCCCTGACCTCCGTTAGTAAAACAAACTCCAGCCACACACCCTGGGGTTCACGTACATAACGATGATAATCATAATCACGTCGTGCGGAACCCCGCGTCTCCTCCTTTCAAAAATTCCTGCCACTGGTGGGAACGAAACCAAAGAAAAGGCCGAACCTGCAACCCCTCGGCGAGGCCGAGTTCGACGCGACGCAACGGCCACCATCGCATGGCCACACAACCGGAGGAGTTCCCGCAAATGCCCCGCTGTTCCCGCGGAACCTCCTGGCGGAGCATCCCGCCTCCATGCTCCATGAGTGCAAGACTGTCAGCGCCTGTGCGGCACGCCTCCCTGCAGGACGGTCTGCATGGAGTGCTCGAGTGTGCGTAAAGTGCAGGAGCTCGGCGGGGCGCAGTGTGGCTGTGCGCAGATTTGCCGGGGGCGGGCAGCGCCGCTCTCGCTTACCATGGTTCCCTCGCTCTTGCTCCGTGCGACTTCCCTCTGCAGGCGAGCCACGGCCAGCTTTTCCCTGAGAGAGAGAGAGAGAAAAGAAAAGAAAAGGACGAGTGAGTCCAGGCGGAATTGGTGGGCGATTCTAATCATCGTTTTCTCCGGGGGGGCACTTGTGCCAGATTCGCATCGTCGCCCAAGGTCAAACACGGGGTCAGCGAGTGACACGCGTGCTTTGCGAAGAATTGTCGACAAACGGCCTCCGGAGGCAGTCGCGATCTATTCGGGGGACAGGCGGACTCGTCAATAAAGGCGATCCATTGAATTAAGAATCCATGATCTGCTCGATGACTAAACTCGATACAGATTCAGCATAGGCGGAAACCAAACAACGGTCCTCTCTTCCATTTTCCCGTGTCTTGCAAACAGCCGAGACCACAACGGGCCTGCCAGCCAATCGGCAGACACGCAAACACACACGCGAGCGCACACACACACACACAGAAGGGGGGGGGGGGGGGGGGGGGGGGGGGGGGGGTCGCTCGCTGACCACGTGAAACAAAGAGCTTCGCAGTTCCGTGGGGACCAAACATAGCTGGGAGGGAAACAAAAAGCAGGGCATCCTCAAGCCAGAACTTACACGCAGACGCGCACTCATAACAGACTCTACTGTACTCACACACGCGCGCACCCGCGCACACACGCACAAGTGAACTGGGCTCCACAAAGAAGCCGACTGTGCGCGTCCAATCCGTTTTCCCACGTGAGGGCATGCCAGACTTTAATGGGATAAATCTTGGCACACTGGAGCGGATAATAAAGAACGGCGTTTTTATTGCCTCTCCCGAGGTATCGCGACAACCCAAACGCGGCGGCGAGGCAGCTCCGGGACGGCCCCAGGTGGCAGCCGACGGTAGCAGCTGAGACACGCGCACACACACACACACACACACACACACACACACACACACGCTGTTTGTCGTTCTCCGAGCATCTTGGTCCGCGTGGCAGGAAGAAAAAAAAAAAAAAAAAGCTTTGTGGAAAAGGGGGGGGGGGGTGCGGAGTTTCCTCGGGCGGTGCAACATGTGTTTGGATCTTCGGGACATGCTGGTTTAGGGTCCAACAAACAGCGTTAAATTCCAATGTGAAAGCTGTTGGTGGTGTCCACGCAGCGCTTTGACACCAGCCGCCAGATGTCCTTTTAGCGATCACAGACGTATCGAGGATACTCGAGAAGTAAAAAAAAAAAAAAACCCGAGGACGCGACAACATGAACCTAATAGTCCTCCAGTACCCAAAAAAAAAAAAAAGTCATTTAAGAAAGAGGCAAAAAAACAAAGTCCCGAGGGCGAAGACAAACTTTCTCTCGCATGGTCATCGAAATGAGATGAGGACATATGCCATTTATCCGGTATACACCGCATCTACAGCTCATCTTGCCAGACTGCAACACCCCCCCCCCCCCCCCCCAGATGGCCCCCCCCCCACACCAAAGATGGAACCGTGGGACCTCGTAAAAGACGTCCATACCGCGAGACAACCACGCCAGCAATCACCTGCACATTTTTCACATTTCTCGACCTCGGCACACAAACCCCTCTCCACAATAACTCCTGACTAACGTCTCCCACTGACAACACATCATTGTTTCTGAGCGGTTTACCTGTCGGGGCGGGCTGGGAAACCCCTGGTGATTAAGCCCCAGCTGGGGTTGTTGTGCGTCTGAGGGATGAAATGTCTGGTCTAAAAAAACAAAAACAAAAAAAAAAAACGTCCAGGCGATCCGCTAAAAACACCCAGGAGTATCCCTGACCTGGTGGGGTCCTGGACTGAATCTGGCACGCCGTGTGGTTTTGTGACAAATCTGCGAGGAAGTCGGAAAAAGCCAAGCTGTGAAACAAGGGGGGGGCGTGTTTGGGTGTATGCGCGTTGTGTGTAGTGCGTCTGTGTTGGGCCCCGTGTGAAACAAGTGAAATAAATGTAAGGTGTGTGGGCGGAGGTGTTTCACTGATGCATGCATGCGTGCCAAAATTGCCCAACGCTCTTTAGTGAAAGTCTGTGCGTGCACGTGTGTGTGTGTGTGTGTTACGCGGCATTGCTCCACACCTGAGACTGACTAATACGCTCTTGGTCCAATTACACAATGTGTCCCTTTCCTATTACGGCATGGTGTGCGCTTACGCCACTAGGCCGCCCTGAGAAAAAAAAGAAAGGAGGAAGGAAGGGGGGGGGGAGAAAAAAAAAACACGGGCCTGCGGAACGTCTCACTGCAGATATTGTTTTGTTAAACACGGACCCGGGCCTGGCATTCCTCCAGTCTGTGTTATGGCTGAGCACGGGCCCTGTAAGGGGTTAAGTTTCAGGGCCACTTATGCACAGGCATGTTCCGCCGGGAGCAGCGGAGCCTGAGCTCGAGTGCACCCCGAGTTAAAAAAAAAAGAAAGAAAGAAAAATCGGACTCCAAATATAGAGCAAATTTGACATTCTGTGCTAAACGTAATTATAGTGATTGGCACGAGCAGCAGTCAAAATAACGGTAATCTGCTGCAAAACGCTCGCTCCGCATCCAATGGCGCGGAGTTGTGTTTGCCTGTATTTTGAGCGGCGTTGGAGGTCACATGAAAGCGAGGCGCGAGCCAGCATTCTCTTTGTGTGTTCACGCGCGCCCCCCCCCCCCCCCCCCCCCCCACCGTTGGCTCACTTTGCGAACTCTCGCTCAGCTGTGTCCAGGGAGCCGTCGGAAATGCCGAGGCGGGTGCAGACCGGGTATCATCGGAGTTGGTGGTGGGTCTTTTCCCCCCCCCCGATTATGATGCTGTCATTTTCTGCAAGAACAAGGGGGTTCTTATTAATGTCGCCCCAGAAAGGGTAGGAGCCCGTTTTCCAGGATAATCACGACCCGCAATGTTTTGCCAGGGAAGGAAAACAAAAGCGGTGAGGCCAGGCGATTCCAACCATGTCAGGAGGTAAAATAAAAGCTGGGATAACTCTGGCCGCTACGGAAAAGGTCAAAACACACGTCGTCCGCGACAGCGTGCTCATCATCCTGCTTTGTTTACCATCAGAAACGTAGCCGCCGTGTCGCGCTCAAGGCCCTCTCCAGCCTGTGACTCACAGAGAACGGTATACTCTTTGTCAACAATAAAAACATATGTACATATATATATACATATATACAGGTATAATACCTGTATTAGAGAGGGAGGAGGATTTTCCACAGTGGCAGGAAGTACTGGGAAAATGCCGCCAAAACGAACCAGTTTCTTTTGATTTCAATTGAGCCCTTTTCCCGCTGGACTGCGACTAAATTGGGAATCAGGTCCAGGCCTCATCCCGCTGCCTTCGTCCTGTACCTCCGAACAGGCGATGAAAGCACGGCGGCCAGACAGGCGACCGCGCAGGCGTCCCCCCCCCCCCCCCCCCCCCCCCCCACCGTTGGCTCACTTTGCGAACTCTCGCTCAGCTGTGTCCAGGGAGCCGTCGGAAATGCCGAGGCGGGTGCAGACCGGGTATCATCGGAGTTGGTGGTGGGTCTTTTTTCCCCCCCCCGATTATGATGCTGTCATTTTCTGCAAGAACAAGGGGGTTCTTATTAATGTCGCCCCAGAAAGGGTAAGAGCCCGTTTTCCAGGATAATCACGACCCGCAATGTTTTGCCAGGGAAGGAAAACAAAAGCGGTGAGGCCAGGCGATTCCAACCATGTCAGGAGGTAAAATAAAAGCTGGGATAACTCTGGCCGCTACGGAAAAGGTCAAAACACACGTCGTCCGCGACAGCGTGCTCATCATCCTGCTTTGTTTACCATCAGAAACGTAGCCGCCGTGTCGCGCTCAAGGCCCTCTCCAGCCTGTGACTCACAGAGAACGATATACTCTTTGTCAACAATAAAAACATATGTACATATATATATATATATACATATATACAGGTATAATATCTGTCCCCCCCCCCCTCCCTTTCCTGTTTTTCTCCCTCTCTCGGCCCCGTTATAAAGCTGGTGCTGAGTAAACTCCGGTTCCCAGTGACCGGGACTACACCTGGGCGCACCGGAGGCCTCGGCGGTGGAAGGGACCCGGCTGCGCTTCAGTGGAAGCCCCGCGCGTCGCACCCGACCGTATTTCCACCTTTGCCTCTTTTCGCGAGTTCATTAAGGATATCGGAGGACAAACCAGCTGAGACTAACCCTGTCCCTATGTCCCATGATGTTGTTATTAAGCCAAATAAAATAGGAAAAAGAAACTGCTTTGAGTTTGACCATTACTGGACTTGAACAACGTATTGTGCTGAGTGGACCTTTAAAGAATGTTCTTACTGAGAAGACTGTTATTGGAACTGTTAAAGTTGCGACTTTTGGTTTTGCACCAGTTTGCGATTGCACGCACACGCACACTCACACACACACACCATTTGCTGACAGACACAAACACGGCTTTCCCTGCTTCACACGCAGCACCCGCCGGCTCTGCAAAGCCCTCCCCAATGTCCCCCACACACACACACGCAGACACCGTGCCATTCCCCCCTCCGGATAAAAACCGCGTCGCGGCGTGCGGAGACAGGACCCGTAAGGGGTGGAGGGAGGATCGCGGTGCATTTGCCGACCTGAGCGGACACGTCTCCACCCGCGGGCTTTGAGCTGCGCGGTGTGAGGCCGACTGTTTTCGCGGGCCGCGTTCATCGCCGGGTTTTCGCCGGCACCTCCGCGCAATTCCTCGCTGTTCAGCACATAATGAAAGGGAGGAGAAAGCGCCGTCTCTCGCACCTATCTCCTCTTTAGAGGGCACGGCCTTGTCATCAAGTGGGGTTGACGTCCGCTTTGTACCGAAAGATGTGACCAGATTAAACGCCGCATAAACCTTTGGGCGTTTTTTTTTTTTCTTTTTCTCTCCCTTTCGGCAGTTCCTCATTCTGACATAAATGTACACACATAAAAGATGCATTAGTATAAACCACCTACGGGGGGGGGGGGGGGGGGGGGGGGGGGGGGGGGGGGATCGTTTGCGAACCGCAAAATGTCCACAGAGTAGAGTGGCTGGGAGTAATGCATAAATGTTTGGATGAGAGCTGAGCTGCGATGCATTTATGCATTAGCATCTGCGCTCCTGCTGGTTTAAGAGTCCTGGTACGCACGCGATCCCCGCGGCCTCACGCGGGGCATTCAGAGGGAATCTGGCAACATTTCTGCTCCGGCGCTGGGCCGGTCGTTCCCATCCCTAATCCTAGCTACGGCCGTGGTTACGTAACCCCTTCTGCGCCCGGGTCCAAAAAAAAACTAAAAAAATTAACACACACACACACACACACACACACACACCCAGGCTCTCAGAGCGGGACAATGGGCTCACCGAGGCGTTTGATAACTTATAACATCCAAGCCAGTGTGGCAGGAAGGAACACGGGAGTTACGTGCGAGCCAGGTCCGAGGCGAAATGGGCTGAAATTTCAGCTTTGTCTCTTGGTGGCTCCATTTATAATAAATAAAGACACATTTCAAATGTTCCCAGAACATTTGTGCACCTTGCCTTTTTTATGGCCCGCTCCTAAATGCCATCCAAGTGATGTATTGCGTGACATTATGACGAAATAAGGACATTTTAGCACTCAATGCCGAGATGGCATGAAACATCGGCTCCCAGCCGCTGAGTGTAAACATTTTCATCAGCCTGAAGCGTGTGGGGGGGGCGCCCACATCTGTGACCGCTCAATTGGTCCCCACGCATTAGGCCGCTCCAATCAATCACGGGGAAAAAAAAAGTCACCACGGCGGAGGCAAGAACTGCGGCCTGACCCGCGACTGCTACCGCCCGGTCGCCCACAGCTGGTTCCTGACCTCCTGCCTCCAGCAGCGGACCCCATCTGCACCGGAGGGGGGGGGCGGCAGCGGGAAAAGAACAGGAGCCACATGTCGGCACCTCAACTCAATCCAACCACCCAGCCAGCCAGCCAGGCTCAATGAGCCTCACCTCACCACGGCAGACAATCAATTATTGAAGAGGTGAAATGTGATGAGCTTCCGGCGCACAAAGAACACACAGGCCTGCCGATGCTGCCATGTGGCCTTGCCATGTCCTCGAGAGAAGAGGGGCATGACGCATTTTTTTTTTTTGTTCTTCATGCTTGGCCGAAACTACCTGGCAATTAGTGGACATTTTTTTTTCCTGCTGGGATTGGGAAGACACCGAACGCACGCGCGGGCATACGTCAAACGAATGGTTGCCGCGATGCCGCAAACAAACAAGGTGGGTCGGGCGCCACGCCCAGGGTCACGGGGGAAACACCCCGACGTGACTTTTCGCTTGGTCTGGGTTTTGCCTTTTAACTCGCGCAGTTCCGCGCGGGTCTCTGTCTGCACATGTGCGCGCCGCGCCGAGTAATGCAGTCAAACGGGTTGAGATGATGGCGATTAGCCCGATTTACCCAGTGTCAACAACATGCCGAGCGCTCCGGACTGGGCCTCTGTGATAACATCGGGTCCTTCAGCGGAGCCTCGGCGCCCGATAGCTTAATTGCAGCGGTTTAAACATAAAAGGGCAGGGGCCAACGTTTTGAAGTTTGTTTGTTTTTTTTTAACAGGAGCGCCTGACATTATCTCAGAGCGTTGACAGAGACTGTGTGAGAGGGATTTGTCCTCGCGTGCGCAAACCACTTTAAGGAATGATGCGAGCGCGAGTGGCAATTTGATTACGTCGTTCTGCAGGCCAGGATAAGATCCCAAATGCATCTCGGAACTTCTGAGGCAGCAGTAAATAAATAAATAGAAAAATCCGACGCGAGGAATCCTCCGAGACTCCCCGAGGAATGTGCTCGCCCAGCGAGGATTACCCCTCGCCTGGATGTCTGTCTGTCTCTCCCTAAATGTTTTTCTTATTCCGCGAGCGGGCGCCTGACCTCGATTGTGTCCGAGCCAGGAAACGCATTCCCGAAAACGGAAAGCGTGGCGCAGGAGCAGATGGGCTTTAAAAATGGCCGAGGGGGGGGGGGACCCGTGAGCACACGGATGAACACAGATTTGCAAACACTCTGGGGAGGAGCCGCGGAGGCACCCTCGCGGGGCCCTTGAATGTTTCCTGTCCAAAACATGAAAGGGGGACGACTCCGCCGGGTCAGCCGGACACAAAACGAACGCAGATATGAGCGGTGAAAGAAGCGGGGATTTCAAATCGCATGGGGGGGAAAAAAAAAAAAAAGAGAGGGAGAGACAGAACGAGCTGCACCCACCTCCCCGAAGCAAAACTATCTCCCAGGCACACCTTGTTTTGAAATCACAAAAAAAATAAATCACAGCCACTGTTGTACATAACAGGTGATAATCCCGAGGGTGTATTTAAGCTTTTTCAGGGACGCTTGTCTCGCTTGCTCACAGACATAATTGGGTTAAAGTAAAGCAGCCTTCACGCTGGACTACAATTACCTCGTGATTTAGGAGTTTACCTGGGTGTTTCAGGCGACAGGAAAAAACCCAAACCTGTTTTTCCCTTTAAAGACTTTTGGCCAAAGCTATGCGCCTGCCGAGGTATGTGTGGAGCTCTCTGAAGTCAAAGGCCGTTCGTACGCCGCGCCTCAAAACCTGGTCTGACCCGTGACCTTGCGCGCGTGGGCGGTGGGGGGGAATGGAGATGGCGTTGAGGACGTGCGGGAGGACTGTGTGATTCAGAGGCCGTCGAACGATTGCGCCAGCGCTTTCTTTGAAGCACACAGTCAACCCTGCCCGCGTCTACCGGCACCAAAACGGACACCGCGAGCATCCGAAAGGAACACGCACATGGCGAGCCACGGAACCATTGTTCCGTGGACCATTCCATGAGATCCTGTGCAAATTTAGGCAGCTGTATCGTGCACGGCGGTGACAATGCACGCGATTTAGGTCCCGCGCGTCGTGCATTGTTCTATGTGTCACACCCCGGCTGCCCCTGGGTGGAGCGGGGACTCACGTTTACTACTGTACTGCAACGCGAGAAGGTTCTGCTGACTCATGGCGACTGTGCAAAGGCTACGGGGCATTTGTCAACACACCGTTTTCATGGGGGGG
>JAFBJU010002782.1:387802-418187 GCA_016785305.1 Colistium nudipinnis
GGGGGGCGCAAAGCGTAGTCCTTTACAGAGGCAGACAAATGGCCGCTTCACATACAATAGCGACGAAAAGTACAGTAAACAAGAACGCTCGAGCCCAGGGGGCTCTACTGCTGGGTGTGTGTGTGTGTGTGTGTGTGCGCTCAGCTGTTACAGGCGTGCCCATTCAGCTTGTTGCGTCGCTGAATTTAGATTCAGATGATCATTTTGAGGCCTGCGGGAGACGACCGGAAAATCCAACCATCAATTCCACTTCCCCCAATGCGTTCCGTAGCGCGAGAGACGCGCAGACGGCGGCCAAAGCGACTCTCACGTCCTTTCCGTCGTCAACCGGCGCATCGCCATGGCGACCTCACCCTCGCACCCTGGCAATCAAGCAATTCAAAGTTACTGCACGCATTGGAATTCCCTTTAAGTAAAGAGTGTCACCCAACGGCAAAAAAAAGGCGCCAAAAGAAAAGGAGTGAGACGTAGGGGGACGAGGTTCCCCCCCCCCCATTATCCAATGATTTACGGTCAAGGGACTGAGGATCTTGAGTTTAGATGTTCCCTTCCCTCAGCGTGATCCTAAACATCACGCCGACCCCCTTTTCCAAACTTGTGAACGTCTCGCTCCGCCCGTCATCGGGACGGGGACAGAAATATGAAATAAGAGGGAAAGCTCACAAAGCGACTGCTTTGATCCGGCAGACTTGTGAGACGCATGTGTCTGCGAAAGTATGTCAGGCGGGAAGGCTGCGCACAGTAGACAAGGAAAACCGCCGCGTTATCTTGTGAACTGTCGGCGCGCAAAACGGTGACCTAAAAACAAATCCAATTGGGGGATTCAACGACTGAAACCCTTAAAAGGCTTGAATATCAGCGACAGCGGAAAAAAGGCTCTATAAATGCAAATCCAAGCAAAACAAACTCGTATTTTACGCGGGCTCTAACCGGAGGAAGCGGTAGTCGCTGCACTAAACAGCACGTTGGTGAACTCACATGGAGCGAGTTCATCTATTTCGAAACCACAAAAATGCACCAGCGCTAATGACATCACCCAGCAGCCAGCGAGGGTGTCTGGACAAAGCTTTGTCTCCGGGCAAAGAAAAAAACTCTCAGCCATCGGTAGCGTGCAAATAAAGGGCTTTTATGGCTTATAAATTGTGTTAGACCATTAAACTTTATGTTTTGTTTTTTTTTGTTTTTCCTGAGTGACATTGCCCCAAGTAGAGACAACAAGGGACCGAGATTATTATTCGGCACGTGTTAAAGCTCAGTGAAACGCACAGCGCCAGACTTGTGCCGGACCGCGCCGTGTTTCTCGGGCTCTTCAAAAATGGAAAAAATAAACCGCACAGCCTGGCAAAATGGCAAAAGGCTTAATTGAGCTATTTAGTTGTTGTGGGTTTTTTGGGGGTTTTTTTTTGTTTTATTGTTTTTTTGAGCCAGAAACAAAAACAGGTTCGTACCAGCCCCAGGAGCTGCCGGAGTTCCCACGTGGACTTCGTGGGGGAAGATAAATGCAGAGCAGGCCGAGGGGAGGAATGCATTCAAAGCAGCCTTAATTGAGCTGGATGGCCTGCAGTCACAGAAGCCTGCGAGTGTCTCAACAAGGCTCGGGAGGCCGAGATCCTGAGACGTGCCTCACACGTACACATCATTAAACCGGCTGCTTTTTCGCTCGTGGCTCCGGTGAACGCGGCGCAGACAGTGGGGAATTACATGGGAAAGTAGTCTGGACGGAGTAGCACCCCCCCCCACCCCCACCCCCCTTCGTTAAAAATGAAAGTCCCCTGGCTGCCCATGAAGGGGAAGTGCTCCCATGCTGAGGCCCAATGGGCCGGCCATTGAACAGGGGAACATTCCTCAGTAATTCAGCTTGACCTCCAACCAATATGCCGGCTGAGGGTCACCGAATGCGGAGCGCCGCATACGGGGAGGAGACGGACAGGGCAAGTTGGGAAAGTCGGACGCAAAGGAGTGAGAGGCCAAATGGACGGACGAGCGTTAGAGCGGTGGAAGGACACACAAAGGCTCACGTCACGATGATCAGCTGGGGTTGTCTTCATTTGGCCGAGTATTATTGGTCCCATTCTTCATTGTTGTTTTTTTTTGTCCAGCTAATGTATTTGGGTAACGATTATGGCTCTAATGATGCCAACTGGCAAAGCGCGTTCCACGGGAAACGTCCCAGCGCACACTTCCTGTTTTCACCCTAACCCTTTTTCACATCCATCGCTGCAGAGAGAATTTGCAGCCGAACAAAAAGCATCCCAACAAACACACACACACACACACACACACACACACTGCACTCAAACAGAACCAATGGGAGTGTGCCAGTGACTACTAAATTAAAACTAGGCCACGTGAGTGTGAGGCAGAGAGAAGATGGCAACTCGGAGAAATGGAGGCACTGCGGCCGGGACCGAGGGAGAATTACAGTTTTGATTCTATAAAAAAAAATCAAATCCCTCCACATGGCAATCCTCTTAGCGAGTAATCCCCAGGTAGGTTTCAGCGGGCTGCGGGCTCCAACTGTCCGGCGTGGCAACACATCTGCCCCGGTGGCGGGACGATATGGCCGGCTGCAGACCTGCCTCCAAACAAAGGCTGTTAAAGGTCCAAACAGACCCCGGACCGAATCACTTAACCGTCGCCCCTGGTAAGTAACGGTGATTACAGCCGCACATCCGATCCCAGGACATCCGAAAAACGAGTCAAGTTTTCAATTCCGAGCGACTGGGAGCACTGTATCATTTCCGGCTCCGTCTCAAGGTTTAAGGCCCTTGAAATCGAGGCGTTAGAGGTGACAAAGCAGAATATGTTTCCCGATGAAGTTGGACTCGTGACGCAGCGTTTGGGAAATAGTGCTTTTGTTTGGCCTCCGGTGTCGTTTGCTGTCCTGCGCTCAGGTCGCCTACGTTCGTTGGCGTTTCCGGGCCATGAAGCATCCCCTACAGAGGCTATATTTGGCTCTCGTGTTGGGAAGCACCCATTCCCAGGGCAAAGAAAAACTCAACATAAAAAAAAAAAAGAAAAAATGGCTGAGAATGGCATTCCACTCTGGCACTGTTACAACAGAGAGATGATACCTCCCAAACTCTCCCATGCTCTTATTTGTTTCTCACGTTCCCACTCGCAGCCCTGTTTTTAGAGATAACAAATCCAGACAAAAAATATTATGGAGCCAGTGTCCTCGGATGTGGCTGACAATGAGGACCCCCCCCCCCCACACACACACACACACCCTCTGTTCTGACCTGCCATGACTTATGGACACCAGTGCTGCGGCACTTTACACCACACCAGATGTGTTGCTGCATAACCGAGGGACCATATTCCCACTATCCGTATTCTCCACCACTGAGCTTGTTTCCACAACCAATTCAGCACCAGTCATTTCAGTGAGGGATTAGTGGGCGCCGGATGGACAATCTTAATCTGCCACAGAGAGAGAGAGAGAGAGAGAGGGAAGGCAAAGGAGTAGAGGGAGGGCAAGCATTCCTGCACACACAGTGCAAATCTCCTGCAATGCTGGATTGTTTTACATCTTGCGTAAACGTCGGGTATCCGTTTCCTCCTCTTATCAGTCCCATTCAGAGTGCTTCTACGCAGCGCGCCGTTGCCACTAGCAACAGGACACACGGGGATTTAAGTGCAAATCAGAGATCATGCACCACACGTGCGTGCGGCCACCGGGGTCATGAGGACCAATTGCGGCACTGACGGGACGACGAGAACGCTGAAGGCTGAGGTGCGCGGCTCCCATCCATTTGGCACGAGCGATAAGCAGACAGCACACACGCACACGCGCACGCGAGCGCGGCACGCACAATGCCACACAACCAAACCCTCGAATGAGGACAGCCGATGAGAAATAAGTCACCAAAATGATGCCGTGCGCCTCTTACCCCGGCGGAGACGCAGCATCCTGGTGCGTTCAGGGGACACGCATGGTAATCCACCAGCTCCGGCTCCCGCAGCTGCTCCCACCGCGGACGATAAAGTTTACATCCACAATGCACCACTAGCCGGCTCTCCGCTGCTCGACTTCGCCTACGCCGAAGCTTCCTCCCCTCTCTTCCTCCGACTCCTCGTCCCCTCCGTCCTCGGCCCTCAGTCTGGCAACATGCGCGGACTCTCCTCCGCTCTCCTCCTCTTCCCCTCGCGCTACATACGTCCTCTCTCTCCCTGTGTGTGTGCTGTGCTTTCTCTCCACCGACACACGCGCTCTGAGGCGCCTCTTAACACACACACACAGACACGCACACACACAGCGCTGTGTACCTCCCCCACCCCGCCTCCTGGCTTTATGTTTCCTCAGTATATTCCTCTCCCCAGTCTCTCTCTCTCTCGCTCGCGCTCTCTCTCTCTCTCCCTGACTTTGTCCCTCCTCCTGCGGGACGTTTAACATGTGTTCAGGGAGAAGGCTGTCTCTCTGAAGGTGGCTCTTTCCTCATGGGAGGTTGGGATGGGGGGTGTGCAAGGAGGAGGGGGAGTGTTTTTTTTTTTTCGTGTGTGTGACAACAGTGTAGAGGGGGGGGTTTAACTCCAACTCGGGGGACATGAACAGGCAAGCAGTAGACGGCTCGTGGTGTTCCACTGACTGGACTGGAAAAGTCCAAGTGGAGGTATGGGTTGCAGAAAGACTAGATTAGGGGAAACTGCAGAAGCGATGAAGTGAGAAATGCAGAAAACGACGAGAGACAAAGATGGAGAAATGCACGAAAAGGGGAAAGTCCGGATTGTCCAGGAAAAAAAAGAAAGACATGACGGATTGTGCAAAAAGGGACAGCTTTGGCAAACAAAACAGTCAGGTGTACGCGCAAGGGCAATGCCTGTATGTTTAATATATGCGTGTACCTCCATCCAGGCCGGGTCCTTTTTGACTCCCAAAAAGTTTGCTCCTTGAAAGCCTCTTGAATGACAAACATTGGTTGACTGTTGACAGTGTGGACATGGTTAACCGAGCATTTGGAAAATAATGACACGAGGAGAGAAAGAGGAGACAAAACGCAGCACACAAAGTGGAAAGGCTGAGGAAGAAAGGGAGAGAGAGAGAGAGAGAGAGAGAAAAGTGCTGGTTTCGGGCCTGGGCCGAGCGACGGACCCGGCTCCAGCCCATCTGCCGCAATCACAATCGGTCTCAGCTGAATGGCTGTGACAAGCTGCAGCCCGGAGCCCACGGCCTCATCCAGGCAGGACCAAGGGGGGACCAGAGGAGGAGGAGGGGGGGTGCAAGACTCTATTGTCTGCATCCCAATAGGACCAGTGCGAGAGGGGGCGGGCTCCGGAGGGGTGAAAGGGGGAATTAAAAGGGTCCCGGTGACAGGGGCGCTCAGTTAAAGAGGGAGCAAAAGAAAGGACGGGGATGACTTACGGCGAGGGGGCCATCACTGTCACCGACATCCTAAACGACACTCGCAACGCGTGAGAGTGCGGAGGAGAACGGAGGTGGAGGGCTGGGTGACTTAAAATAGGAGAAAAAAAAAAGGCGGAATGAGACGAGAGATAAATGTCCCCTGCCCGGTCGACCATTGCATTTTGGGGTGGGGACACATCCCGTCGCGCCGCTGCCGCCGGGTGTCTCGGGGAAAAATAAAAGCTGGCGGCCGCGTTGCCATGCGTCATCGTGGCACTCAGAAAGATTCATGAGGCCTGATTATTGGGCATAAGAGCAGAGATGTCACGCAGAGGGGCTAATCGTGTTGTTTTCATTTTCCATAAGTGCAGCTGTTCTCGCGAGGAAATCTGAATACACCAGACCAGCGTGATTCGATTGTTAGAGCAGGTGGTCCCCAATTAGACACCATTGTCCCATTTGGGAAAAAAAAAAAAAGACAAATGGACGGCTGAGTCAGCACTAACGCCTACATATGCCCCGTAATCATGAAATATTGAAGACAGCGCTCCGCTGTAATTTGGTCAACATGGCGCGTGTCAGAAATAGTAATTCACACAACCCCTCCAAAGAGACAATGTCCGTTTCATTTCGCCTGTGTGCGGCTGCGTTTGTGTGCACGTTTGCGCTCTACTGTACCGGTGTGTGCACTGTGCATGTGCGCGCTCGTGTGCGTGCATGGGTGTGCGCAGCCACGATTGCATCTGGAACGCGTGGGGTTCAAGGCTGCACGTGGCGGTCACCTGTGCGCATTGAGTACCGCGCTATCTGTGCGCCTGTGCGTATTCGTTTGTGCTCTCACCCTATTGCGTGATGTGTCGATGAGTAAATGCAATGTGTGTGTAAATGCGTGATGAACAGGCACCGGATTATATTCGATTTTTGTCCGATTATACTGCTGCTACCTACAAAAGTTCCCATTTGGATTTAGGGACTGATTATATTTCAAAGTAATCTGACCCGACCCTCTTTTCAAGTGTGTCCACTTGGGATCTGTGGGTCTGTATTGGTGTGTGTGTGTGTGTGTGTGTGTGCGCGCGCGTGCGTGCTTATGTGCGTGATCTGCTGAGATCATTAAGGCAGCGCTTATTGCTCTGCCAGGGGTGTCGGTGACAGACTGGGCTGTTTGGAAACACTCGGCCGCCCACACAGCCAGGCTGGCTCCACCGCTGTCGCACAAGCATGCACGCGCGCGCCTGCACACAACTACCCATTTCGCACACACACACACACACTACGGCTAGGTTAGCATTCCACAGAGAGGAGGTGCGGCGGTGAAGGGGGAAGGAGACAGGATGGTGTTGGGACAGTGGCTGGAGGGCAGCGTGCCGATATGGATTTGTTATTGGCTGCATGGTGTCCTGGGAGAAGTGGATACTTGGTTGTGGTTGTGGTTGGGTGTGTGTGTGTGTGTGTGTGTGTGTGTGTGTGTGTGTGTGTGTTTGTGCACACACAGAGAAAAAACGTGTGAGTGGAAGCACCTTTAAATGGCAGCGTTGAGTGACCTGGAAGCGTTTCGATTTTTTTTACTCAAGTGAACGAAGCCATTCGTCAATCAACTGCATCATCAACTGTTCGTCGCCGTCATCTTCCCTCCAGGTAAAAGTCTGCAAAGTTGAAAGTCTTATTTTTTTTTGTTTGTTTTTCTCCTTTTACACACGAATGTGCGAGCATCGGGCGAGGCCAGCATGCGCCACTCGAGCTCACTGCCCCCACGGCCGGGGTCTATTCCGCCGTCTAGGTGTGTGTTCCGAGTTAGTCACACGGGAGGAGGAGAAGAAGGAAAACTTCTGTTCCATCCCGACCCCCCCCCCCCCCCCCCCCCCCCCCCCCCCCCCCCGCCACCCCTGTCTCTACGGGGCCCGGGAAAAGACGATTAGTATGTCGGCTCAGACGTGATTCTGAGAACAGCTACTTAACGTCTGATACAGCGGCGGGGAAAAGTGCCGGGTGGCGAAATGGTTCTGGAAACACATCAGAGATGCTGGTGGATGTTTCCAATCCATCCAGGAGATATTTAGCTGTCAACACGGCTAGACTCTTGTTTTTGTTTTGTTTTTTAGTTTTTTTTGCGGGAGAATGCGAGTGGGCGCGTTGATGTTTGCGGCATCAAGACGAGCGCAGGAAATGCCAAGCTGTAGACAGCCGGTGTGTTTGTTTAGCCAACACGTGCCTGCTCAGGATCTCCACAGCCCCAAACGACCCCCACATTTTCCCGATGGGTCACGGTGCACGAGCCCCTTCAGAAACCATCTCTCTGTGTGTGCGCGCGGGTGCGTGTGGGCGGCGTCGAAGGCATACGTCTGTTCTTAAACTTCAGAGTGGCAGAATGAAGCGTGTAGTACAATGAAGGCGATAATGCGCCTCCGTCGTGTTTCATTAATCCGGGGGCTGGGGGGGGGGGGGGGGGGGGGGGGGGGGGGGGGGGGGGCAGCGTGGAGACTTTTCCCTCCTCGCGGAACGCAGGAAATGCTTAAAGCCACCGAGACAGGAATGGGCGGGATTAACGGCCGAGGGAGTCGGTTTTTTAATTCATCTTAAGAAATCATCTTAAAAAAAGACATGCTGCAACTCCTTCCCTCCATCTCAAAATGACAGTGCTGCTGAGAGGCGATGGGCGCTGTTGTTTTCTGTCCCGAGGCTTTTTGGTATTGTCTTTTTTTCTTTTTTTTTTTTTTTTTACAGTTCCATTTTTTGCCTCTCCTATTTATACACAACCCGACTGAGCGGCGGTACACGCCGAGGCGGAGCATATTTGGCTGTGGTGAAAGGGACACATTTGACTCCAAAACCCTTTAGCAGAGCTTTCTGTGCCGTAATGCCACCAAGCGGATTCCTCTTTAAAAATCAGACGGCCGAAAAAAATAATAATAAAAAAAAAAAAAATCGTGTGGCCAAAACAGGAATTTTGGACGTCGGTTGTACGTATGCTGTCTGAAAAACCCTGGTGGATGTGGTGTCGCTCAATTGACGATTAAACCGAAACATTTTTTACATCCTCGTTCGGGGCCCCCGGAGCAAACAGCCCTCCAGTGAGACCTCGCTCGCGTTGTAAAATGCAACGCGCAGGCCCGCAGAGGCCAATGTATGTTTACAGTCCCGACGGCGTGGGGTCTCCAAATGAATGCGACGGCAGTTTATTGACGTTTTAAATGCGATACTTGCCGTGATAAAAATAAAACGTCATAAAAGCCTCCCGTTTGGCCGCTGCAATGTTCCCATGCTGGGGTTTGACCCACTGTAAAAGGCAGCGGACAGGTCACCGGAGGCCGACATTGGTTTGACGGCGCCGCCGTGGAAGGAATGCGGTCGGAAAAAAACCCCACGTGCGCTATCGATTCGTTTATGCTTGTAAGATTTTTGGCCTTTGGAACAAAGCAGATTCTTCCCCCCCCCCGACTCCCGCGGCGTAAACTGACGAGTTGTGTCCTGAGACCTTGCGTTCCCTCCGGTGCTGCACCATCTATCTCCACCTCCACGAACCATCAGATTGGATTATAAATCTTTCGCTTCGTCCACACACCACGGGAGGACACGGCTCTCCGGTGCGATTCCCAAATGTGGAAAACCTCCCCCTATCCTCGGCGAGAGCCGGCAGGATGTTTTTGCGCGAGGTAAATAGCGTGGATGCAACCACTGTGACTCCCGCTAGCCAAAGCTACGCGGGATCCATCAACATGCCGAAGAAAGGAAAAAAAAACACACACACACACACACACACACACAGGATCCAACGACAATTAAAACCACACAGGATCTATTGCTCCTGTTATCTCAAAGCGAGGATGTTTCCCAGGGGGCTTTGCTGCGCGTATTAGTCAAAATAACTGCACGCTTTCGCCGTGCCACAAAAACGAGTCCTCGCACATTCTGCCAGCGCTTATCGTGATATCTCTTTTTTTTGTTTAATCCTTTCGTTGCACAATGGAGGAGCTCGCTGAAGTTAATAGACCTGGGTGTCGTGCGAACCTGCCTTCCATCAAGCGCGCGGCCCGCCGACAGTCGAGCAGGTGAAATCAGATAAGGGAAAACGAACGAATATTCCCAACGAATGTGTAATTAACGTGCTTCTCTCAGCGCCCGAGACTCTCTATTTAGAGTCTGAGAACTCACTTAGACAAACAATCGTAATTAGCCTTTTTTTTTTTTTTAACCAGACCCCCGAAGACCGGGCTCTGAATCACAGTTAATTGCTTCGAGGAATGCAGATAATAACCCCATTCAATCCAAATGCCGGGGATATACGTGTCACAAGTCGTATAAAACACTACCAATCCATGTTGTTAAAACCACTCCGCAAAATTGCACACTGTAACGCTGACTTTACTGTATATCCGTCAGGGGGGGGGGGGGGGATAGATCCATTATGCTAAGTGTGGATATTTTTTTTCGGCCCAGAAATAAGTGCAGTAGACAGCTGCTCAGCTTCATACTTAACCTTGAATGCATCGGGAAAATAACATAAAAGCTCCCGGTGAATGATATGTGGAGAGAGAGAGAGAGAGAGGGAGAGAGAGAGAGCGAGAGAGGCAGCGCACTGCATGTCGCTACTTAGGCGCTCTTAGCCAGACTGCATGGGAATGCGAGCGCGGCTGTGGGACGACCTTGAGGGAGCGTCAATAAAAGGCTTCATTAACCCGTTCGATTAACCTCCTCCACTCATAAGCTCCATAAAACGGATGCACGCGCTTTCCGCCGGGCTGCCGGGGGTTGACGCATGAATCAGGGCCGGCGCGTTTCGGCATTTTCCAGGGCCGAGGAGTCCGGAGCGTCCCCAGCCGGACGGACGTCGCCAAGTCCTCGTCGGGATGAACCAGAAACGTGTCGACTTGTGTCACGGGGGCACCGGCGGTGTCAGGCCAAGTGCGGCGAAAGACAGTGCGGGGTCGACGCCACACCCGGACGCGCCGTGTTCCATGCGAACAAGAGGAGAGGTCCGGTCGAGATTTCGACCACAGACTGCTCGTGATTTCAATGCAAGCTTTTCTTCAAATGAAAAAAAATATATATATAAGTCTGAAAAAGCCTTTTTTTTTTTTTTTTTTTTTTAAATGGTCCCAATACCAAATTCCACCAGAGCCAGAAAGTCTTCACGGACAGATTTAGTTACCCTCCGACTGTACCTTTGGGGCAATTTCTTTTTAAGCCGGGACTCCTGCACTGTAAAAGTGACCTCTAATGGACGGATTAGGCGAAGTCATTCACTTCAGAGGGCACACAAATATACTCGGGGAGGGTATTAGATCTCTTTGGGAGCTTAGCGTGATCAAATTATTGCATTAGACCGGTCAACTTATCCTATTAAAGTTGTAAAATGCGCGGCCCTCGCCCAAGCGAGACGGCGGAGTCTCTCGGGGGGGGGGGGGGGCGGCTGCGGCAGGGTCTGCGGCAGGCCGAACCACTTCCACCTCCTCGTCACGCAGAACAGGCCTCGCCGCATACTTCAGCCGCAGATTACGGCCTTTCATCTTCCTGCCGACGGCACGCCGGCGTCTTTGAGGCGAGCGGCGCTTTGTAGTGACATCAGCCAGGTCCGGATTTGTCGAGCTGTTTTTCTCAGCTTCTCGCTCCTGTGGCCTTTTTTTTCTCTCTCTCTCTCTCTCTCTCTCTCTCTCTCTCTCTCTCTCTCTCTCTCTCTCTCTCTCTCACGTGTAAACGCTTGCATGTATTTTTTTCTCCTCACGCGTGCCGGCGTTCCGATGCCGCTGGAGCGCGAGGACATTTGTCTCGCGTGGTTGACCTCGAAATGAGAAATTAGGTGTTTTTTAAGCCCATTTACAACCTAAAAAAAATAAAAAAATAACAACTATTACAACATTGATGGGCGGATTAAAACGCTGAAGTAATTGCGAGACGTTTCAATTTGCCTATCTGAATTATACACAGGGATTTGAGCGTACTATTGTGCGATTTAAATGAAACTTCAACCCATCAAATTCATTCTTCGCTTGCCCGCTCCGCAAGCCAACGTCTCGAATCTCCCCTTGTCCCATCGGGCAAGGACAAATGGGCAGAAATGTTTGAGCTGCTGCGGGGACATAACCGGTCAATTTTACAATTCTCCCCACAGGCAAATTCACTTACACAAAGAAAGTCCTATTACCTATAATCCCTCAGCTAAACGCACATCTGATCTGACCTCCACTTTTCTGCCCCCGCCGCGTTCGGCGCACCCTTGCTCCATGAACATGACAAATAGCTTATTGATCAGCAGATGTCTCCGCTAATGTCCTTCTGGCTCGGGCTGCAGCTGCGGCCGCCCTGCTCCGCGCAACCTGTCCCGGGCCTGGAGGATCTCCAGCTTAGCCCCCCCCCCCCCCCCCCCCCCCCCCCCCCCCCCCAGCCGGCCTGCCCCCTTCCACACCTCCCAGTCTCTATCTCCCAGTCCCAAGTGTTGGGACGAGGTGCTGAAAGAGTCGCAGACCTGCGCCATCTGCTCGGGCAGAGGTAAAAAAAAAAAAAAAAAAAAAAAAGGTGAGGACAGCCGTGTGACCCAGCCCTGCCCGGCGATGCCGTGTTTGATCCATTGAAAAACAAGGTGAACGCGAGATTCGGGGGGGGGGGGGGGGGGGGGGTGGGCAAACACCGGCTCTGCACCAAACACAAAACAGTGCGGGAAATGGGTTGGAAGCAGAGATAGAAAGATCCAATCGACATTGTGTTAATCCACGAGGGAAGATTACGCAGTCACGGTGCCTTGACACGGCAGCTTGTCCGAAAGAGGTCATGCAAACTCACTCCCCGCCCCGTCATGCTTTTCAGCGCCGGAGAGCGTCCATATGTCCTTTCCACGCAGACATCTTGAATAGGCTCACTCCACATTTTTCTTCAACACACACACACACACACACAAAGCCAAGCATCATCAGCAGGACATGTTCACTCCCAATGATATTGTGGAAAACACTTTGTGGTCGTATTTAATGAGCGCAATGCGACAAAGGGATGAATAACAGGGGGAAGAAAAAAAAACCTGGGCCAGTGTGCTACTGTACGCTGTGTCCGATTTGGCCAAATTTGGATTTGCTCCATCTGATGTTGACACTGCGCCGTGGAGCTTTTGTTTCCGTCTGTCAAGGACGTGCTCACATTGAATAGAGGGTGCGGAAAAAGCCCAGCCAGCATCCCACTGAGGTTTTGCGCTCCGTCGAGCAATGATGCTGCGAGGGCGCGGTGGGGGTGGTTGGGGGGGGAGTGTGTGTGTGTGAGGGAGGGGGGGTGGGGGTGTTCTCTGAGATGTTGAAGATACAGCAGATGCTTCTGACGTACAGTTGGAAATTATAATTAGTTAGATTGACGTGCAAACAAATGTCTGTCATTTTTTTTTTAATTCCTGAAACCCAACACCCGTTGGCTCTGGGACAAAAGCCCTCGTCTCTCGGCGTATTTGCATCCCGGAGGGGCAGAACAACGTCGGCAGAATAAAAAGAAGAGGAAGAGATGTCTTCTCCGAGCGTACGACGCGACGGGGAGTGTTTCAAATGCGTGGCAAAAGTCTGGCGATCTACTTTGCGAGGCAAAATGGACGAGGGGACGCAACCATGAGGAAATGATGTCACGTTCTGCTACTCGACCTTTCCATCCCAGAAGAGCGGTTAAAAAAGGAGTCATATTTGTATAATCGGTGTACTCGGCGGTGTGAAACTACCCCATAATACGGCACAATGAGAGACATGAATGCGGCGGGTCACTGGGTCAGGACGCGGGGATGCAGGGAACCAGAGGAATGTAAGAGCGTCTCTTTCTGCCCTTGACGGATTGATGGGCCCCATATTCTAGGGGGCTGGAGGGAGACATCCACGGCGTGGAGAGACGCTGCCAAATAAGTGGAAGGAGGCGTTTTTTTCCGACTCGCACTCTATGTTGTTGCTCAACAAAGGCCTTTGTGAAGTCATTCATCACTGTCGCCGCTCCGAAATTGAACAACACCGGTGGTATGTTGTTTCTGGGAAAAAAAAAACGAGCCTCAAAGATGGGGATTGTTTTTTTGTTTTTTTTCCAAAGCCCCGGCGCTCGCTTCATGCGCGGCGGTTTGTTTACGGCGTCTTGATGGCTACGGCTCAGGACATTCCGGAGTTGTCGCTCTCATTACTCGGTGCGAGGCGAGACGGTGCCTCGTGCTTAGCGTTGATGGCAACTTTTTACGTCGCACTTCACCTCGGGGTGGAAAGTGAGTTGACGTCACGCAGCGTTTTCCTTTTATTTTTGTTTTATTTTATTTTTTTTGGAAAACACCATTAAGGAGGCTTGTTATCACTTAGCCATGACTTGTGTGTCAACTTAATCCGGCTTTACTGTGACCTTAAATCCACAGGTCTACGAGGCGGGATGACATTGGAGGATAGATTTGATTGGTCTCTCAGTTTCTACCCGGTTTTACATTTTACTGACAATGCATAAAACCCATTTCAGGGACATTTGCATGGGTTTTTTTTTTATGATTCTATGTTATTGGAGTCTTTGCAAGTTCATGGATTCCAAACCACCTGGTCCTCTGACCCAAACACGGCTGGGTCCCCACACAGACAATTTGGTCATTCTAAGTGGCTCTTAGGTCCCTCTCGGTGACACAGAGGACGACTCCCCCGTCTTGTAAAGAGGGGTCATTCCTTTACACATCGCTTCCTTTACTAAGGGGATGCCCCGGCCTAGTAAAGGGGGACGGTCAGTGGTCATCCATCCCCTGAGCCACCCACCCTGAGACCCCTATCTCCTGGGGTCCGAAGCACCCCCCCCCCCCAAGCCACCCTCTCTGCTCACTCAGGGGGAAAATTACTTTGAGCCCGGAGCGAATACGGCTCCATTGAGAGGGAGAGAGGGCTCTACAAAAGAGGAGTGAAGTTTTAAAAAATGTGTCTCTCTTTTCTCCGGAGGGGCGGGACATCGGTGGATGGGATGCGGACCATAGGAGCACAGAGGGGACAAGGTCATTAGATTGGCATCTCCATAAGCTCTTCATTCCCATTGTCTGGGCAAATCCAGTCCGAAAGGACCTTCCATGAGAAATGTCCCCGGTCAACCCCACACTGAGCCCGCCCCCCCAACCCTCCCCCCAGCTTTTGTCTGCCACTTATTTTAGTGTGCTCCCGACACAAAAAAAGCATTTCTCAAGGACGACGTACAAAGCTTGTCTCGCGCCCACAACCACGCAACATTGTTCCGCTGCCCCTGGTTCGGGGGAATGGAGTGCAGGCAGCTGCCGGGGGGTCCGAAGCACCCCCCCCCCCCCCCCCCCCCCCCCCGGGTCCGAAGCACCCCCCCCCCCCAAGCCACCCTCTCTGCTCACTCAGGGGGAAAATTACTTTGAGCCCGGAGCGAATACGGCTCCATTGAGCTCTACAAAAGAGGAGTGAAGTTTAAAAAAATGTGTCTCTCTTTTCTCCGGAGGGGCGGGACATCGGTGGATGGGATGCGGACCATAGGAGCACAGAGGGGACAAGGTCATTAGATTGGCATCTCCATAAGCTCTTCATTCCCATTGTCTGGGCAAATCCAGTCCGAAAGGACCTTCCATGAGAAATGTCCCCGGTCAACCCCACACTGAGCCCGCCCCCCCAACCCTCCCCCCAGCTTTTGTCTGCCACTTATTTTAGTGTGCTCCCGACACAAAAAAAGCATTTCTCAAGGACGACGTACAAAGCTTGTCTCGCGCCCACAACCACGCAACATTGTTCCGCTGCCCCTGGTTCGGGGGAATGGAGTGCAGGCAGCTGCCGGTGTCCCTTCGGCAGTAAAACATCTGCCCCAATAAAGCCATGAGAGCCTCTTACCTTCGGACGTTCCGCCGCTCCTCCTCGAGCTGCTTGAGGAGCTCGTCCATGCATTTGTCGGCGTCCATGTATTCCTGCCAAGAAGGGATGAGAAAGGCAAGAGTAAACATTGGAGTCCTTGTGCAAACAGACCCTCTGAATACACATTAGGTGAAGATGCGGCCCGATTTGAACTTCATACGCCGAGCCAAATAATGATACGCATATATAACTATATATATATAGTTATATATGCGGTGGAACATCTGTTGATCCGTTGATGTGCGCATCAGATGCGGATTTTAGTCATGACTGGTCCGCGCAGTCGCTCCACTTTGCTTTCATTCAGCGCGAGAGAACAGCAAACCACTTTTCAAAAGGTGCAATTAATCACTTGAGTCTCTGTCTCTGCTCCGTGTGTGTGTGTGTGTGTGTTTGTGTGTGTGTGTGTGTGTAACTCCAGAAGCACCCCTGGGTAACTTCTAACGGCTGGCCCACGAGCAAGCCCCAGCTGTGTAACGTCAGCTGGGAATAGCCCCGCACTCGCAAAACGTGCGCTCCTGAGTTACAGCGCGGACGGAATGAGCTAAGGCCAAGAGGAGCGGGATGGAAAAAGCAGATGTCAGGATTTTCTTGGCCTCGGCCTAATGATTCGCCTCTCAGTGGTCCGACTGCATAAAGCAGAAGAAGGAGGAGGGGGGGGGGCAGCTCGAAGAAATAGGCCACATAGGCACCGTACTCGGACCATCTGGGTTTCCAGACATTGGAGGTCCACCTACGGTACACAGCGCTGCCTGTTTCGACTCGCTGCTGTCAGAGGAGTGTGGTCTAAGTTGAGGGCTCATTAATTAGACGGCGGCTTTGACAGCTCACGGCGCATCTCCTGGGGTAAACGGTTATCTCGGCGGGACAGATGCTCTCCATTGATTTCTGCAGACTGGGATCATGCGCTCGCCGAGTGTAATTTAATCACGGGGAATCCCACCAAGAGGTCACCGGGCCAGGAATCTCAGTGTGAGGGGGAAGAAAAAAAAAAAAAAGAAGAAGAGTCTGTGAGCCGTTTGTTTCGGCGCTTTCTGTTTCGACTGTAAACTAACAACAGGAACTTATTTTTCTCTATCCATTGCAGCTCCCCCATTCATTTCTTTTTCTTTTTTCTTTTTATATGGCCAGCCCATGACTGTCTATTTCTATTGAAATCTCACTTATCTCATAGTTCCCTGGCAAAAAAATAAAGCTGTTCGGTGAGAAACGAATTGATGCGGTTGAAATGGAATCCACAGGAAAATCGAGAAATAAACACGGCGCCTGTTGTTTTTGAACTTTTTCCAGAACCACCCCCCCCCCCCCCCTGTTGTGATACAGTATGAATATAGTAAATCAAAAGCATGTCCGTAAAAGAGGAGCCCGATCTGGTATGCAAATGGCATTATTGCAACAATACAATGGGAGATTTCTGTGGAACCACACTGTGAATCTGGATCCCATATAACTGCAACCGAAAACAGCAACACAACAAACAACCGCCTCAGAAACGGCCTCTTCTTTGATCGTGCCTCCAGTTTCAGACACAATCAACCACAATAATAATTTAAAAAAAAATCCTACGCAATGTTACGACGGATTCTGACCTCCCCATGAACCACCATCGGTGCCCGGCCACACTTTAAGTACTGCTGCTATCGATTCCTGGGCTGGCGAAAAGGTTCAGATGTTCAGAAGTGTAAGTCGCAGCTCGGAATATGGCCAGTGCAGTTGTTTTGTCTCCTCACCGTCTTTCTCACGCGCAGCTCTCCCACCATCCTTCTTGAAAACCAATTATCGCGCTCAATGTCAAACTCCCGCCACCGGGCTACCGTCAGCCCCGACTCGACCCAGGCTTCCTGCCGGAGTTGCCAGTCAAGGGCACTCTAGGTGACCATTAGGCAAACAGGGGCGGCGCCAACAACAACAACGGATCGATGCCGAACAGCCTGGTGCCGTATTTCCAATCTCTCCCTCTCGTACTTGACGCAGCTTTCCACGAAATAACTTTGAATCATATTTCCATATTCGCTTGAATTAGTTTGGCACCGAACCGGTGGGAGCGGCAGCAACGCCACTTATACGCAAGCTGCGCGGCTGTTAATGCTACGCTAGGCCCCCGATGTTTAAATATACCGTTGGCTCCAGCCGCAATTAATCAATAGGAAAATATGTCTCCACTGAGTGGCTGGACGGGATAAATTAGGCAGCTATGGAAGGGCTTAGCATAAAAAAAACATCAGTGTGTGCGGTGTTCGGTAGCAGCAGGAAGGTTCTCGTAAATGATTCATTTCCAAAATGCAATCCTTTTCCTCCCATAAGCGAGCTACGCGAGAAACCCAAAAACTGCCAACTCATCAACTTCAACAGTATTCCCTCCCCTCCCCCCGGCAGCCAAACAAAGAAAGAAAGGAAAAACAATTTCAGGTAAAACGTCTGTCTACGAAAAAGACCAGTAGCAACACGATGCCATAATGACTGCGGCTGCCGCACAAAGGGGAACCTTCATCGTGGAAGGCCCGTGTCAGGGGGGAAATATTTACAGGCCACATCAGACGTGAGGTAAAGCCGCCTAAGTCGGTGTTGTCATCGCGCAGACCTCCGCTAATGACAGGGGCACTGAAATAATCCTCGGCACACATGGAGGAATGCGGAGAATGCGGCATGCTTGTTGCCACGTGAAATGCGAGGGGTATTTAAAGCGGTGATTTAGAGCACGCCGCATGTGTGCGACGCCGCGCCACGTTATATCTCGCGCCAGGCATTATGCCTGACGGTTTTACGGCGTGAGTGAAAGCCGCACCGTTCCCACGAGGCCCAGGTACACCCACGTGTGCAGTGTGGAGAGGGGAGAAAAAAAAAAAACGGGATTTACTGAGCCGAGAGTTTATCGGCGGCATATTTCGCAGGAGCAGTTCTCTTGCGACTGCAACGATTCCTCACGGAGGTTAAAATGTCCTCGGAGCGGCAAGCTCATAAGGAGCGTGTAATCACCTCCAACCTACACTAAATCATAAAGGAGTTGTAAAAAAGAAAAACAAAAAAAAACAAACGCTGACATACTTCCCTTGACGGCGAGAAAAAAAAAAGCATTTGCAGACTTTGCGGTGGATGAAAGAGAATTTGCGTGGGTTCTTTTTTGATCGACATATGCCGCTTATTCACTACTTTTCAGTTTTCACGTGAAAAAGGATTTGGACCTCACAGCGGGCTTCATACTCAATAATGAGCAATACTTTCCGTTGTGAACACTTTTTGTGTCTACGCCTGGACGTAGAATACCGAAGTTGTTGGATTTATCCGTTGTGCATATTTCGAGCTGCACATGGAACTCACGTTTATGTCACAACATTTTGTGAAAATAATGAGTCGTATTCAATGAAATATTGGGGCACATATCGATTTCTGCGGTTACGGTGAGCGGGTTAGGCGAGGGGTTAACCTGGCAGATAATGTGTTTGCTGATGCTCCCGCTCTGTGACCACAGGGTCCGCGTGATGTTTATCCGGCCATGTTTACTCATGCGTGTGTGGGTGGGGGTGGGAGGGGGGGGGGGGGGGGGGGGGGGGGGGGGGGGGAGAGCCCTCATCCAGTCCCCTCTGACTGCTCGTGAAAAAACTGAAAAATTATGAAAATAACGCCACAGCCGGCACACCGCACTATCGGTTTTCTCCTCCACGTGAGCCTCACCAGCAGGCTTTGCTCTTTCACACATTCTTGAAGATTAGGGAGGGGGGGGGGGGGAAATCGCATTCTGGGGGGTGAAATCGCATTCTAGTTCAAATATAAGCGGGGTTTGTTTGGAGTTGAGAGGAGAAAGAAATAAAATAAAAATGACCCAAAGCTTAAAACTATAAAACTCTGACCTAGTTACCCGCCTGGGCCAGCGCGCATTCCTTGAAGTCTTTCTGAGCTCCCTCCGCCACCTTGATGGGGCAGTTACAGATAAGACACCTTGTGGAGGCCTGCAGTGCACGCTGGGAGTTAACGCCACCGGCCGAAGACAAGGTCACAACCCCTGCCCTCGCTATCCCCTGCACCCCCGACCCGGCACGCCAACCTGTCTCCGCCTGTGGACGGATGGCACGCCAGCGTGGCCGCTGGGAAAGCGGGGGGCTACTGTGAGCCCGAAAGGTTATGCCGACAGAATGTAAGACGCCTCTCCGTGTGTGTGTATTTTTTTTTTTTTTTTTTACGGCCTGAGTTATGACGGTGTCTCTTCAAGGTGCGGGAGATACTGCGCATCTGATACGCCTGTTGGTCTTGGCCGCCTGCCAGAGATGCAGCCGGGTTGGCTGCCAAGCACCCCTGCCATCCGACACTGCAGCATCTATCTGTACATCGTTAGCGAAGATTGTGAACACGGCAAATTTAATCAGCGTCAATGGAAAAAAAAAAAAAACATCCTCCCATGCCGCATCATTTATAACCGCCGTGATCCGATTGTGTTGACGTAACAAAGTAATCCTTTGCGACTAATCGTTTCCACGTGCGGATTTCTGGGAAGAAAAAAAAACCTGCGCCTGCTTATATCAGGTCAGCCAGCCTTTGGTTAAATTCATTAGTCTTATCAGCGCATTTTTAAGGGGCTGCGTGCTCCCATCCCAAATGGCCCTGTGTCAAATTGGATATCAGCCGGGGCCCCCGTCGGGCTCTCATATCCTCAGACCCTGATGACGACTCTGATAAGGCGGCCTTCCTTCGGCCGAGAGGGCAGCGACCCGGGTTAATACTGGTGGGGAAAGAAGAAAAAAAAGCTAGCGAGATCTGTGTCGCGTCAGCTCGATCTGTAAAGAGATGATTTAGTGTGAAGGTGGGCCAGATTCGTTTTTTTATTTTATTTTTTTTCCTTATCGTTTTATGGCCATGAAAAAGAGGACGACCGTTTCCCGGTGGTTTGATGAATCGGTGAAGGAAATGAGGCCCTTACGCGACATACTATTTGTTCCATGCCCATACGTGTCGACCTCAGTCAATGTCCCTGGGACTGCTGGTCAAGTGGATGATGAACAGCCAATGTCATTGTAGAAGGTAGTTGATGCTCGCGTACGGCACAAGGTAAGGAGGATAAAGTTGGGTTTTTTTTTTCAGAATCCTCCACTTTTAACAGCGTTCCTCCCTTAATTTATCAACCAACGAAGAAGAATCTTCATCTTTGCAGAAAATATACGAAACCGGTCAATCCCCAAACGGACCTCCGCTCGACAAATGATGCTGAAACCGAGCTTCGGGCCGTACACTGCCCAATTGTACGCCAAAACCCCGATTGACTGTAAAGTCGTGGAGCCTCGCACAGTGGCCTCATTGAGCCGCCGACGACACGTCCGCGCAACAAATGGCTCCAGTGAGCGGGATGTTCTTCGCCGGTCCCGGAGAGACCAGAGTCGGGAATATGGATTACTCGGGCTACAAAAGGGAGCCTGTTCCTCATCCAGGGAGAGTTTCAGCACTTTGGGTTATCTGATGTTCGGCCTCCAGCGGCACCCACGGCCCCCGGGCCCAGCCCAAAACATCAACACCTCGCCGCCGTCAAGAATCCAAATCCCTGCAGATTATCTTTCCAAACATTTAGATACGTCCTACTCCCAAACACACCGACCCACCCCCCACCCCTCCATCCCTCATCCCTTTTTACAGAGCGCACCATTCATGCCTGTTGGGGAAACAGTGGCAAAGCTGTTCGCGGCGCGCAACTCTCACGGGGGGAGAGTTGAGAAAAGAGGCTGGAGGAATGAAATACATCAGAACTGACATCGCCCATGCCATCGCTTCCACAGAGCAACCTGTGTGGATTTTACCCGATTTTTGATTCGAGACAAGCCGGGTTCCTGTATTCCCAAGCAAAAGCTTACATTTCAAAATAAAAGCGGGCCAAAAAAAACGGCGAGAAGTATTGATCATTCAATGTATTCAATTACTTTACACTGTTTCTTCTGCACACACACAAAAAAATATGTATATATGTATATTTTTAATGTACTATATCCGACCATCTGTGTGTTTCCTTTGCCTCTTTTTCGCTACGTTTTGAATCTCCGAAAAACACACGTCAGGGAGGAGCGGTTGAGGAATGCAGCTTTTAGGAATAAAAACAAATACACAGTGTGTCCACACTGGTAGCGATGTTTCCAGACAGGATGGGAAGGTCGGAAACGGTTAGCGCACAGGGGGCAGAAGTCGGCAGTGCGCCTGTGCCCAGATTTTACAAGCCTGGGGGCCGGGCGGTTTTATTATCATCTGGGGACCAATATTCAGCCAGGTGTACTTGGAGAGGGAGGGCGATTGGCGATGACAGAAATGAAAATGAAAACCTGGACCTGGCAACCCAGGGGAGCAGAGGGGAAAATAGAGAGGCTGCTGTCGGGCAGAGAGAAAGAGAGGGAGGGAGAGAGGGAGAGAGGGAGAGAAAAGCAACAGCAGAAGAGATAAATGCTCAACCGATGAAGACAGATTGTAAAGTGACACGGCAACCTAAAAAAAAAAAAGCATTCTGCTGTGAATTTCCCGGTGGATTTATTGCGATGTTGAATTTCTACAGATCTGTGATCTCAAAGCACCACGTGGGGCTCTGGCACCATCCGACAACTGCTCGCGACTCACCGGCCAAAGACTTCAAAGGGGATAGGCGTGCTATGTAAGGCATCATAAAATACCGCGACGGCTGATTTGGTGTCGCGCGCGATGGGAAAATTCATCTCGCCGGATGGCGTTTGGGCGGATGCGATGTGATCTGCGGTCAAGGTTTGCCTGGCTGTGACAGTTTTTCGGCCTCATTTTTTCCACCGCCAGTTAGCACCGTGACTTATTATCCAGGAGGATTATACAGTTCGTTAATCTGCCCTTTCCATAGCAACTGTCCATCACTCATCTACGGCAAAAAAGGGTTGAGCAAGCTTGTTGTTGTACAGCTGTGTGTAGACCGACGACTCAGCACCGTGGCCTATCAGAGTTTGTATTTACCAAACTATTGCATTCAGCCTGGTGTTGAAATTATCCCTCCCCAGTAAAAAAATCCCCACCCGTGGCTTCAAGAAAGCGGCCCAGCTCGCAGCGGCAAAAACACCAGCTTTAATCTTTAATTATCTGCAACACACTGTCGAGGGGCGTCTGTAATTTGAACGCAAAGCGCCACTTAAAGGAAAGTGTAAAGAGAAAGCAAAAAAAGGGACAAAGGGGGGAAACGAGGGAAAGTCTTTGCAAAGTGACAGGGGAAGGGGCACATCAGAGCCGAGGGGCTGATGCTAAGCAGATGTCGGTTGGTTCACCGGGGGGGGGGGGGGGGGGGTGGGGGGGGGGGGGGGGGGGGGGGGGGGTAGTCGGGGCTTCTGTTTATGCGGGCTGTGACAGACGGGCGCCGCACCTAACCAAGCCGCACATGCAGTTTTTTCGGGACCCCCCCCCCCGCCAAAAAGATTTCTTTTTTGGGAAATGAGTCCACATTTGAACAGGACCCTGAACGTAGCATTTCCTTCACTTTAAAGGCCCGTGCTTTATCTCCCTTCGCATTACGGTGTAACTGTATGCTTTGTGTCATTGCGCTGGCCGTGCTGGCTTTGTTCCAGCAATTTTTTATTTTTTATTTTTTTTCCTTGGCTCGTCGCTGCCGCTTCCTACGGGGGCCCAGAGTTCCGTTCAGAAACTCACCAAAAACAAATGAAAAGATACCAGAAACAACCCCTCTTGGTGGGCCTTGTTTTATGACCCTATAACTAAAGAGCCCGTGTCAAAATTGGAGAACAAAATAAAACGAATAAAAAACACGAAAAAACCAGGAAAGCGTTACCTGTCCTGCTAAAGTTCGACTGAGCGGAGAGCAGCGCGGGCAACAAATCAGAAACCAAAAAACACCACCATAGTCTCCTCGGTCTCATGACCTCAGAGCTCGCGTTTTTTTCGCCGAGGTATTTCTCGCCCGAGACACTTTGTCAGCTTCCACTGACAGCTCACGTGCATTAGCTCCAGGCCTCGGCTTTATCACCGCTTGTCCTCCGTTTAATCCGGAGGCTGATTTATCGACGCGGCGCCTGGGCGGCCCGAAACCCAGGTGCCGTGCAGATGTGGAGGCGAACGAGGCAGACGGAGGCGTCGCATTCCTCGCTCCAGAGAGCGTCGACGTCAGCTTTCCGATTCGTTTTTTTCTCCCTTCTTACTCTCCCTGTCTTCCTGCCCCTGCGGGCAGGCGGGGATCCGTGACCCAAAAAAGAAATGGCAATGTGACAAGCGGACGCTGTTTGTTTGCGCCGCTGTCATCCCACCTGCGCCACTCACGCTCGTCACCGCCCGCGCTTCCCATGTAACCGTGAAAGTGACGGCGAGCAGATCGAGATACAGTGGGTTGATTTAAACGAGAAAATAAAAATCAGAGGGGGTGGGTGGGGGGGGGGGTTGGTAAAGCCGGGGGGGGGGGGGGGGGTTGGTAAAGCCGGGAGAATAATAATGAGAAATGTGAAAAAGAGATGGGTTGAGCTGACTTTTGACCTCCACCGCGGGACTGCAGTGCAATGATTAGTATCACCGAGGCCATGAATTATTTCTGCGGCGTGGCAGACGGGGCGAGCGCAGTTTATTTTTGGCCCAGCGCGTCCTCGCAGACGGACTGTGGGGGGCGGCTGCAGCCTCGAAGAGGGGGGGGGCGGGGTGTTAACCGAAGCGGCTGGGCGCCTGAAGGTTTGAACTTTAAAAATGGCTAACTGTAAAAGAAAACAATAAACGCGCACGTGGGAGGCGGATGGGCCGTCGCGCACGCACACACACGCACACACACACACACACACACACACGTTTTCCCCTTAACAGATAAGTGCCCCCTGACCCCACCCAGTCGACCACTGAAGGTGTGCGGTGGCCTGCGTCACGAGACGGCGGTAGTGGTGGCGCGGGCGGCGTAAATCCCAGGAAAACCCCCCCGACCCTGAGGCACGGCTGGAAATAAGAATGTCCTCGTTGAACTTTACCCGATAAATAATAGATGATGCTTTGTTTGGTGCACGAACGTCTGACAATCAAAGCTGCCGGCGATAGAAAATAGTTTTGCTTTTACCTGCCCGGGGTTTTGAGATTTTTTTTTTTCTTCCTTCTTTCCCCAGGTACAGGTCCACAGAAAAAAAATCTCGATGAGAGCAGAGTTTCCCAACACAGATCATAACCGCCCCCCCCACAGGAAATCTTGGCAGAGAAAAACATCTCTGGATTTGATCTCTTTCATCCGTCTTCCCCGTCACTCACAGGCATTGTCAGCGTAAATAATCTAGATAATAGCGGGATAAGAAAAGAAGAAAAAAAAAAAAAGGAAAAACGACTGAATCAAACGCTGGAGTTCATTTGTGTTTTGTCGAAAGAAAATCCGAATTTGCCTCCTCCAACTCTGGCCGGCCAGCATTTCGACAATCCTCGCAAAATCAGCCGTCAAGAAACTCCACCCAGAAGTGTGAACCAAATTGGCATCATTCAAATTATGCTGATTTTTATATTTCAGTCCATTTCACGTCCCGGCAGTGCATGCATTTCATAGGTTAATGGCCAAACAAAGACCTCAAACAAACAAAGCGCAGCCCGTCAAGTGATCTGAGAGTCCAATTATTCAACAGCATCAAATATTTAAATCGACCATCAACCGCTTTGGAAAGCCACTATCGCGGCCTATTTCGGGGGTGGAGGGAGGGGGGGGGGCACTTTACAGTCAGAGCTCATCCAGGTTGGGGAGGAATTCCAATATGAACCCGGAGCCAACCGCGCACTGTATTTACACAGTTAATAGCACTAAATCCTTGTTATCATCTCAAGTGGAGACTTATTTTTAGCAGCCATATTTTATTTGTTTTATTTCGTCCAGATGGGAGCCGGGGGGCTTTGACATCAGCTCTGTTTCTCATTAAACCTCTCAGACAGGGTGACATCAGTGGACTTCAGTGAATACTCTGCCGTCCCAGGATTGTAGCACATTGGCCACATTCTCTGTGTTAAAAGGGCTCGGGGACGGAGTGTCAAAGGTCGGATCTGATAAATAAATCAAAGCCGCCGCTATCATAACCGCCCCGCCTTAACGGGAGCCCCATTTTATAATCGTATTTATTTTTCCTACCCCGAGACGTTTCAACACCGGAGCTCTTTGAGATCTTTTTTTTGGCGGGGGGGGCAGAACGCGGGAGTTCAGCTACTGTGGGAAAATGTCGCGGCACGAGGAGCCAAATTTCCTCTGCTTAGGCCAGCTATTTGCTCTTACAATAACAACACTGTTCTATCGTTATTATTTGTTTGTTCAGCTAACCCCTCTTTATCTGGGGCACTCGCTCCTCCCTCTTTTTTTTTTTTTTAGCCGACGCGCTCACATTCTGCGAACCCCCTGGAAGCCATTTCTCAACCCGGAGGCCTCCAACAGGCTAATTGCACCGAGGTAGCGGCATCATTCGGAGAGGTCACAATGGCTCGTCCATCAGATGCCCTCTACCCCTGAAAGCATTACCTTCAGCATGAGCTGTTTGCCATGGCATTATACGGGACATGCAGGAGCGTTCTGCATTGTTTCCCTTGTAGGTCAGAAGTTGCACTGCCCGCACCGGTTGTAGTGTTCACGGGGGCGGACAGAGGAGACATGGCTCCAGCCCGCGGCAGGCTCAAAAAATGGGAGAGTTGCCTGTCCTATTGTGGAGAGGTGCACTTTAGAATCTGAGCATCAATTGACATGTTTCAAATCTAGGAATCTAAATGTAAATAAGAAAAAAACATTTAAAAAACTTTAACGTGCTTCCAGGTGGAGAGTTTTGGGAGTTTGATAGCTCTCTCTGTTGAAATCGGAGAATAAAGATGAGACGAGGGGGGGAAAAAAACATTTTACTTTTGCCAATTTTTTGATAAACATGATGCACTGCTTCAGTTTGTCCAGTGCGGACATGTAAAAGCTAACGATCTCAGAAAAGGAAGTGGACATGTACAGCAGGCGCTTTCCCAGTGTATCAAACGCTTCTTTTTCTGCAGGGGTTGCGTTTCATGTCAGAGTTTAGGGGCCTGTTCACAACATCGGAGCACTGAGGCCCGAAAGGCACCAACTAAATCCGTCTGAATGGAAGTTGAAGAGCTTTCGCCATCATCTCATTTCGGCATCCTCTCTGAGTACTTGCCGCACATAAGAGGCCCATTTACAGTGAAATGGATCCTGAGCCCAGGCAAATGTTTTGCAGGCTCCCGGCAAACACACGCACACACGCACACACGCACACACGCACACACGCACACACGCACACACGCACACACGCACACACACACACACACACACTGGAGTCAAGCCATGCAAGCAGCAGCGGGATGTGGGTCAGGGGAGAAAAGCTTAATAATGCACTAATTCAGCTGGTTCCTCCAAAAAAAAACAAAAAAAACGCCCCGGCTCCGGCACCAGTGAGACAGGGGAAGGGTGGGGAAGACAGAAAATCCAACCAGGAAATTCCTCCAAAAATAAAGCTTGTTTGTGTGAGAGTGAATCGCAGGGGGAGGGATGAATTGCAAGATTTCACAAAGAGTGAATGAAGGCCGCTTTGCGGGGCCATTTCCTGCATCGACCAAAAAAAAAAAAAGATGATGATAATCCCAAAAGAAATGAAGGTAATGACATAATCACTGCAATCATGTTTGCGCTGCATAATTTCCCACGTGGAAATCCATCCCCCCCCCCCCCCCCCCCCCCCCCCCCCCCCCCCCCCCCCTTCAATGCAGGGATCCCCCACCTCCCTCCCCCCGACCCCCCAGCTGTTGCAGCAGATGGATGTAGGTCCGCGGCAGGGGAGCCCGCTGGCTGCCTACAATGGCCCCCTCGGTGACCACTGTGACCACACACAAAGGAGTTGACCACTCGACGCGCCAACACAATCGGGCCCGAGGGGGTCAAAGCGGTGCCTCCGTAAAAAGCCTCCCCTCATTCAATCCCGCTCACCTGAGGCTCAGTGCGCCTCGTAAAACCCCAATCACCGCTTTGATGTCTGGCCACGGAGAGAGAGAGAGAGAGAGAGAGAGAGAGAGAGAGGGTCTCGCCACAAGCCCATCACCATAAAGATGAGTTATGGACTCATGAAAGGCATACAGATCATATTATCTCCTCCAGAAAGTGACTGGGACTCAATAATGCGAATGGCTCCAGCCGGCCGGATGACTCACGCGGACAAACGTTCCTACGAGCAGATGATATTGATTCTTTGCGACGGATCCCACGAACGGCACGCGTCTTTTTTCGTGACAGAAGAGCCCGGCATCCAAATGACTTCATCTCGAGGATCAATGATTGATATCAAAGGCCCGGGAAAAAAAAAAAGCACTGTAAAAAAAAAAAAAGGTACACAATCAAGTAGACAAGAAAGAAGATAAAGAGAGACTAAAAAGTCAGGGGCCCTCTTTTCATAATCACTGATGCAAAATCGCCTCTGGAATCTAAGCGACCGGCATGTTTCCGGGAACCACGGCAATCTTCTTCTTAAATAGCATCCTGTCGGTATTATACGCTATTTTTGCAGCGTATAATTGGACCCACAGAAACGGCCTCCGCGTAATGGCGCGCCGTCAAACCGCTCCTGCATGAATTTACTTCTTCTAATCATAGTAATGGCTCCGCTTTGCACCCCATGGCCTTTGGAGATAATGTGGCCCCGTTTAAGGCCCTGAAATAACACAACCGAATACGATGCGGAATAGCAAATGGCTTCAGAAATGAAGCAGGTGTGATTTATGACCTGTAGCACGACTGGATATAGCCAGCTTTATATATATATATATAAAAAAAAGTATTTCCCAGCAGGGAAGGGATCTGCTCAGCCAGACAGCACCTGACTCCGCAAAATAAGCGAGCATCAAGGTCACCGCCTTCTCGTGGCCGGACCCGGTGGTGAGCCGGACCGCACGCGCCTCCCTCTCGCCAACTTTTCCCCTCAGAACAGAGCGCATTAGCCACGTCGGGCGGGATCGGGGTTCCCTTGCAAACGGCGGCTCATTATCACGCGGCGCACTGCAGCAGTTTGAGGCAAGGCAGATTTCATCCGCTCTCTGCTGCCGTGTTGGCACACGAGCGGGAGAAAAACATTCCGCGGAAACGGCTGGGGCTATGAAAACCATCCTCAGCGCGTTCCCTTTGCAGCACGTCAGACACGGGTAAAAGCTGCAACGAAAACGAGCAACACAGTCCTACAGTCACACCATCGCGCGCACACAAACACACACACACACACATTCCACTAGACGAGCGTGAGACACAAGTTCAAGCACTTCTGGGAAAATAGGTCAATCTGCAGCGACTCGCGTCGATAGCGCAAATAGTGCATTCTGGGAGACACGATGGGAGCCTTTAGTGTCGCAGTAAATGCAGCCTTTCCCCTTCGGATCTCCCACCTTGCGACACATCACGCAACCAGGCAGGTGACCTTTTGTTCGGAAGAAGAGAAGATGATGAAACGTGTACACAATGACTCCCCGTGTGTGTTTGTGTGTATTTGCGTGTGTGTGCAGCCAGAGCAGCAGAGTGAAAAGCAGAAGAGACAAGCAAACAGGTGAGCGAGAGTTTAAAAAGAGAAAGATGAAATGAAAGACAGCTGCGCTGCAGGGTTTCCTCCCCCCAGCATATAGATGATACACAACAGCGCTGTTGTGTTGTCTAGCTCTGCTGCTGTGAGCCGAAAGCTGCGTGTGCGGGAGCCCGAGGTCGTCAGCCACAGACAGGCGCGCGGCGGGGCGGGGGGACGGGGGCCGGCGGACGGTCAGGGCCGGACCACAGCGGGGACACGACCAGCAGGAGCACCTGGTGTCCGGCGACGACACGCACGCGCTCACATACGCGCACAAAGACACCCCAACATACCAATTGTGCCCCGCGCAGGCACTTGTGACCGCATGGGAGCACACGCGAAGCCCGCAGGTCAAGCACACACTGTCCATTTGTGTAGACTTGGGCAAAGGCTGAAGCCCACGCAGATGCAGACGCGCGGGCCCATGTCCAATATTGGACGCACAAAATATTCACACACACTCCCAACTTTGGAGCGTCGGTCTTTCTAAAATGATCAACTGCTACGTTCAACGCCTGACAATCCAACGGTAGGTTGCACCTGATGACGAATGAGAACGCCACGTCAGTAGCGAGTCAGCTGTTGGTCACCTGAATTGCCCAAGGCGCGGATCATACGTTCTTTACGTGGAATTGAGTAAATCCCTGGAAACGGGATGAAGAGGTTTCCCGTCAGATGACTCGCGCCACTGAAACCTGTTCTGCCAGAGGAATTTTGGCGACGGCCTTTGTACATCTGATATCTGATTCTCTGGCAGGTCACGCCGTCAGTTTATCATTTCAACGTGCGCGCGAGCGAGCGCGCGCGTGAACTGCTTCAAGAGACGACCACAATCTCACAGTTGCTGCAGATTTATCCGTGCGGCTGTTGGAACGCGGCGAGCAACGTGCGAACGCAGGACAGAGCACATCACCCCATACCTGCACGTGGTGAAATCCAAATCGACCACGACAACTGTACTCGCAGCCGCCCACGCCGGTCACGCCGGAGTTGCTTCCCTCTCATTAGCGGTAAAAAATCAACGCTCAACAAAAAACAAACACCTCACGCTTCCTGCTGAGCGACACGTCCGGTTCAGACACCAATGTTGCGCGTTCAGCATCGCACCAACATGACCTCGATTGGGTGCCTGCGTGTCTGTTTTGGGGTGGTAGCCATGGTGGTGGTGGTGGTGGTGGGAGGATAATGTATGCAAAGCTCCGAAGCTGAATTTGGGCTGCTGAAAGCCAATGAGGCGGTATCAGAATGAGGGCAGAGTTAATTAATCATCTCGGCTTCCTTTTCGCAGCCCTCCCGCGACTGTCCCGGGGGCTGATGCGAGTGTGTGTGTGCGTATGTGTGTTTTTGGTATGTGTGCAGGCGGGGAAGCCAGACGGGTGGTGCAGGTTGCAGCTGGCGGACATTAGCATAACGTAATGTGAGCCAGCAGACCGCTGAGCTCCTGTAAGCCGGGCACGAACCTCTCGGGGAAAGAAAAAAAAACTCAACAAAACAGGAGACTACTGACACCTGCTTTATTCCCTGACCACGGAATGAGGGAGAGAGCCGACACCGCATGTTGTGATACAGCCAGCGATTGTATACACATAAATAGTGTTGTTTGTTTGTTGTGAACCTTTTTTGTTTTGGAAAAAACAGGAAAAGGGGCTCAGCGTGTGCAAACAGCCATCAATCAAACTAAATAGAATAAA
>JAFBJU010002782.1:418330-566263 GCA_016785305.1 Colistium nudipinnis
CAGATCGGATACCAAGATAAAACATCTAAGCTGGCACGACAACACGTAAACTCACTCCCTTGTGTGCAGACGTTAACTACGTCTTATGACACACTCGTGAATCATCATCATTTGTCATTATTTGCTGCCAGGTGCGCTAACTTTCTGAACACCTGTAAATGTAGCAGGTGACGCACGACAAACGCCTCTTCAGGGATTTTCAGTTGGAATTATAACCCAGCTCCACGGGCACCAACACACACTTTTGCTTGAGCGAAAAAAAAAAAAAAGATTCTCACTCTAGGCTACCTACCCAGCACCGCACCGCAGACCGCAGTCAGAGTTAGCTACTATCTGACGAACATAGCGAAGCGCTTTGCGGTTAAGGAGCTAAATCGGTTTTCTGGAGGACACAGTAACTAGCCAAAAAGCTAAAAGAAGAGCGGATGTGTAAATAAGCATCTACAAAAGCTTGTATTATTATTGTGTCAATAAGTTATTGCACGTTTAAAGACATTATACTTAACATGCAAATGGCCTAGAACCTGTGTGGTCCTATTACTAAGAGATTTGGGTTACAATGACCACAGTGGATGACTAAGACGCGAGAAAAGACCTTGGCTTTGGCCGTCCCTGCTCTTTTTTTTTTTACCATGGCCCTGGGCAGGCTGGGAAGGCTTTTATTTTTGGCAGAGCTCGACCGGCTCTGGCCGGCCAAGGACAATCAAGTAAAAGGACTCCTGGACTTTAAGAGGGAGCCCACGTGCCAAACAGAAGACAAAAAAAAACAAAGGGTCCACTTTCGTGACCGAAATATGACGGTCAGCGCGGAACATTGCCCACAATGCCAACATTCATGCCCGCAATGCATCAGAGGGCAAAAAGGAATAAAGATATGTAGAAGTCTTTCGGGCAAAAAAAAAAGAGCTCAGTGGGTCGTTGTGTGAGCGTGCATATGTGTGTGTGTGGAGTTGGCTTGTTGTGTGTATGTGTGTGTGTGTGTGGGGGGGGGGGGGGGGGGGTAACGGAGGGGGGGGGGGGGGGGGGGGGGGGGGGGGGGGTGCTAACGGAGCTACGGGAACGATCCGAGCACGAGGAGGAGCGAGAGAGTGAAATAGGATGGAAAAATGCAATCATCCATCCCAGGGCTCTCCAGCTCCTCGTTGTGTGTGTGTGTGTGTGTGTGTGTGTGTGTGTGTGTCTGTGTGTGTGTTTTTTTTCCCCCTCCTCCTCGACGAGCCATTAGTCACTATCCCGCTTCTGTTAATGTAATTAGATAAAGGATATATGGAGTCTGCAAGCTCGGCGGAGCCATTTGTCTGCATAAGTGTGTCCGTGGCAGAGGCTGAGAAGTCCCCGATTTCCACAAAACACCTCTGGCTCCATAACTCAGCGGAACGGTGAAAGCGAGGATGGAGAGAGGCGCTTGGAGAACAGCAGATAGAGATTGAAAAAGGCAAGAAGAAAACGGAACGTTCCTGAAACCATTCATTTTATCATCACGCGCCGTGTTTCCAAGAGAGAGTACAAATCACTTATTTTTTCTTTTTTTTTTTCCCCCTGGCACCAGCCGGGATCCCACATAGTTTCCGCTCCAAAAAATTAAATAAAAAAGCTAACCGAGAGAACAGAAGTCACGGATCAAAGCGCTGGGAATCGTCCAGAGAGCGAGGCGATATTTTTAGATCAATTGCCCGTCCATGTACGACGCTCTTCTAATAAACGGCGAAAAGTCACAATCCATCTCAACCGTTCGGGGGAAAATACTCCAGGCGGGTCCGCTGATTTCAATCTGAAACATGAACCATTGCTCGCGTGTAATTAGTGGCAGTCGCAGCTTGTCGGCCACTGACCTACATATGGAACATGGCAAGACTGCACACATACTAGATACCACACACACACACAAACACACACGCGCGCACAAGAACTCCAACATTCCTATACACTTGGGATACACGGACACACACAGTGACGGCTCCAGAAGCTAAGGAATGGCGGTGAAGGATGACTATTTACCCCACAACTGTGACCATACACAAATGTAGTTTGTTTTTGCAGTGACTCATTCGTAAGTCAAGACTGCAAAATAGCGACGGATGAACGGGCTCGATTTCCTAAAACCAAAAGGTGTTCACTTTCTAGCTGACAAAAGCGGAAAAAAAATCCAATATTTTTGAAACGGGGAGAGAGGGGGGGGGGGGGGGGGCGGACAAATATTTTTGAAACGGGGAGGGAGGGGGGGGGGGGTGCCGCAAATATTTTGTCAATTTTTTTCCCCTCTGACGTACGTGAGCACAATTTATCAATTATAACAATTGTCGCCGTGGCGGCGCAAGATAAAACCGGAAAAAAAAAACGCCAACTTCCTCACGGCCCATCTGTCGTAATGTTGCACGGACGCACAGAGAGACGCACAAGCAACGAAAAAAGGTGCACACATCAAATACAAATACTTGTGCCTCACTTTCCACTTTCGACGCCCCCCCACCCCCCTCACCTCTGACCCTGGGCAATTCCTGCCTCCTGTCTGGGGCACAAGCGATGGATCTTTGGACAGACTGGGGGGAGTGGGGGGGGGGAGGGGGCAGGATGTTGGCCTGATTACCGCCCCAGTCAGACCTACCTCCAGCTTCGCACAGCCTGTCCCAGATAGCGGGGCTGGAAGGTTTTGGGGAAAGGCACGGAGCGAGACTCACCGCCAGCAGCTCCAGCAGGCGGACGTTTCCGATCCTCCCGCAGGCCGACGCGGCGGCGTCCCCGAACTGGCTCATCCCGACCGCCGCTTCCTTCTCCTCTGGTTTGCCTCTCTCACTCACTCTCTCTCTCTCTCTCCTTTCCGCTTGGTTCCACACTTCTGCCCTGGCTGCGTCTCAGCTGCTGCCTGCCACTGTGTGCATGTGTGCGTTTCGCATTTGGCGTCATGGTGAGCGCGCACGTGTTTGCATGTGTGAATGTTGGGCCGATGACGACGATGCAGCCTCGTTGCGAGTTTCTCGGCTCTATTTAAAACGGCCGAGTCGTGGCCGATTAAATCACCTGGGCAAGACCACGTGTGGTTCAGGAGAGCCGGGGGGGGGCCTATGAGTTACTTCGTATTAGTGCGTAAGATTGCTATTTGTACCTTTGAGTTCAGGCGTAAAACGTGAATATGTCAGCGGCGCGGGTTAATTGAGACTTTTTCTGTCCAAATTTCACACTCGGTCGCGCTGTGGCTCCCGAACACCGGCCGCTTCTCTTGCTGCCACTCACGGAGGCAGAGATCCAAGGCAACGTGAAGAAAGACTTGGCAGGCGTAAAGTGTGTGTGTGTGGGGTGGGGGGGGGGGAACGTGTGTGCGTGTTTGTGCAGCTGACTGGCAGAATCAAAAACTCCTTGACATTTGCCTCGGGCGTGTTTTCCTGTCTCATTCCGAGCGCGTCAGGTCAAAGTCAAACACGCCGCGCGACTCACCGAGTACTGGCTGGAAAAAGAAAGGAGATCTTGATCCTGCTACTTTGTAAAAAAAAAAAAAGGGGGAGGAGGGGGGCAGGACTTCGCTTGTCTTGGTAAAACACTTAGTTTTACATTGGACTGGTGGTTTTAACCAGTGGGCCTCACCTGAACAAGCCAATGCAGATGCATTGTGTCTTTTTTTGGTGACATGACGAAATGGGTTTGGAACAAAAATATGTGCCCATCCCTGATATGAGATGATCAAAAAAAAAAAAAAACTGTGACAGATTCCTGGTGTCCTAAACATCTGGTCAATCACGTTTTTACAGGAAATAAGCCCATAGCAGTTTCACCGGGCGGGCAGCTGCACATTGATCAATAAGCTGAGTAATCCAAAACCAGGTCCACAACAACCAATCCTACTCTTGCACAAACGGAAAAAACTTTTTTTTTCCCCCCGGCAACAACAATTTCCGGCCGACGGCGCAGAAACGGCACTGATGTTCGGTTGTTCAGGGTGCTTTCTAAACTGCCGCTTTCAAAGTCAAGAATAGACCTTGAACTTTGCGGAGGAGAAGAATGAAAGTTGAGCGTCCACGTCTTCCACCCACTACGAGAGATCGTGCCATGCAATCAAAAGCTCCGGCGCGGCGACAGAATTGATCTATTTGGCATTGTTTGTTTTACCCCTCTGTCTTTTCTTTTTTTTTCTCCCACGGATCAGCGCTCGCCGCCAGCTGCAACATTTCTTAAGGGCACAACACGGAGCATGTATCGCGAACCTCAGATTGCATGTTATGTTTCACTCGCGTGGGTTTGGTCGAGCCGGCTGCACAATGGATAATGACAGTTCTCCGCCTGGGAACGGGGAACCGAGCGAAGCTGCCCCGGAGACACTGTCACGTTCGTCTTCCCCAAAAATACCCACCCGAATCAATTTTTTCGAGGGCTCTGCCAGTCGCACTCTCGCGCTTTATTTTTGTCAACTTGATTGCCCCGTTTGTTCTCCGACCAGCCCACAAGATGTTCTGGCGTGGACGGGTTCCCGAAACTCCAGATGTGCACGAAAACACACATTTCACATTTACCCAGAATAACTTCCAATAAGCATGGGAGAGGAAAACAAGTGTTTTCATGACACGGTACATGGCGCAACGGCCAGAGGAGCAAAAATCGGACTTATCTCACAAGAGAAAGCCAGTGATTTAAAACATTTGTATTTGCATGTCAAAAATCCCAAGATTATCATCATCTATGGCTAGGAAATGTAAAAATCTAGCGCGTTGGAGGGAGGGGGGGGGGGGCTGGGCCGAGCGGCAGGTGGTGCTTCTGCTCAAACGCAGATTACACACTCACGCGCGTGGCAAGCCTCGCTGTGGAATTTATGACGTCGCACGCCGGTCAGGCCCGCGCGGAGGGGAAACGAGGCGAAGCAGGTGTGAAGCCCGGCGCCCCGCCCTGAACGCATTCTTTGCGGTGACTAATTGTTTTCCATCAAAGCCGGCTCCGCCTAGTCCTGAGACCATTTTTTTTTCTTTCCGTAAAGAGATAATTACTTTCAAATCCACTGAGCAGGCCAACGGTGTCACTGTTGCTCGGGGGACAAGCGACCGGGGTGAGGCTAATGCCACCAGTCAGCTGTGCATCAAAACCAATTTGAACCATTACACGGCGGCGGTCAGCCAGTCCACGCGGAAGTAATAATGAACATCCTATCACTGACGGAAGCAAAACCAATGTCTCCGCAATAAAGATTTTAATAATGCATCCTTTGGCAATTCAGGGATGCTTCATTTGTCAGTGAGAAGGCATCGTGACACTAATACGCATATAATGATTTTGGCGTGGCGTGGCCAGAAAATGGAATGGAATGGCGAGGAATGACTGAATGCTTCGGTCATACATCTTCAGCAAAATGAGACAGGGCCCATGGGTCAAAGCTTCAATAAGATGAACGCCGCATACGATCAGAAATAATAAAGTGAGGGCCATTACTGCGGTTCGGAACCGACAGTGAGAGCAGAGGCACGATATTACCAAAATAATGAATGCGATATGTCAAGAATGCTCCGAGCACAATTGAAAACAGGTCTCGACCCCCCCCCCCCCCCCCCCCCCCCCCCCCCCCCCCCCGACCCCTTTTTCCTTTCAAACCTATAACCCTTTGAAAGCAAAGAGGTCACCAGGTGTGAGGAGGCAGCGCTCCTCCGTGTGAACACCTGGCAGGAAGCTCACCACACGAGCCTGACCTACGACGCCCGCCTGCAATCACCCCACGGTCTCCTCAGGCATGAGCGCGCCGCGAAAAATCCATCTCGAGGCTCAATGTGGACACACAAGCTCATTTAGCGCACGCCAATGCGGAAGCACACGCCCGCGTATTCGCGCGCACAAACGCGCCATTCAGCCGTCATCCGTCCACCTGTATCCAAACAAACAAGCGGAGCCGTACGTATCAGATGTTGGTTTTTAGAGTGGTTGCTGGACATATTTACCCAGCGGTGCGGGCTAATGCGAAAAAAAAATCTCCCCCGGTTTGGGCAGGAAGTGAATCATTATGTCGCTTCCCAGACCACCAAGCGGCAGGGGTTAGGTCAGGATGAATGGAACGTGTCCAAATAATCGCACACAGGGTCTACACACACACGCACACAGCCTGTTGCCGAAGAAGTGCACAGCTGCAGTCCTCTATCTGTTATCTGTGCAGGACGCGCTTCAGACACGAGGAAAAACTTGGACGCTTGTGATGCAATTGAAAATCTTAATATATAGACAAGTCAGCCCTAATGAGAATAATGGGAATTCTTAAGCCCCGAGTAAGCGGACGTCAGTATCTACGAACCCAACGGCAGGCCCAGTTCGCCCGCATTCTCATCGGCGTGTCGGAAACCAAACATGAAAGGGCACCCTGGGATGCCAGCCGAGTGTTTGTGTGCCTGACGAGGAGGAGTGGAGCGTGGCGCCACCTCCACCACACTTCTGCCTCTCCAACCCTCGCCCCGTCTGCCAGGAGCCCGCCGAGCGCCTCCCGCCCCGGCTTGCGAGCTGGGGAGGCGGGCTTCCCTTTCCCCCCCCCCGACAGATGCAGCCTCTCCTCCTCTTCCAGCCCGGTACACCGGGGTCTTAATCTGCGCGGCCAATCCTGTTAGACACCCTCTGCCAGCGTTGCCTTGCGTCACACTCCAGTGCCAGTGTTGCATTCGAAGCTGTCGCCCCCCCCACCGCACATGATAAACAAACATCCCTCGGCGGAGATGAGGCATCCGTGACAGGTGGACGGGGTTAACACCCTGGGAGAAACTCTATTGACTACTGTGCTCGGATTAGGCTTTCAACTTTCCCTGCTGGGACAGACCTCTATTTCAACACTGCCAAGCCAAAAGACGGAGGGTTCGCAGAAATGACTGTGCGTGCCCAGGGTCTGTTTCATTCAAAAACATTTAGAACCTAAAAAGAAATTGACACGTGACGTCGTCTACGTTTGAAACGACAGCTACGATTGTGCATTTTCATTTTCCTAACGGTAAAACCATTTGAAGTATTAAAGTTAACATTTACAGCAAAACCAAATAAATGATGACACAGCTCACACAAAAGTGTTTAAATTGAAACCTGAAAACCTTGCCCCTTTCGTTTGCCTCCTGTGTTTAGGACTCTTCACCTGGCCTGAAACTTGTCAACAAGAATGAATAAAAGGTCAAATCCGGAAATCTTCGGGGGCGAGTGCGATCATGCGATCTGATCGCCGCGGCCTGTGTTATGTCGGCTTTAAGTAAAAAGAACCAAAAAAAGAATTGCATAATCGAAGCCTTACTCCGAGTAGAACAGAAACGCATCATGTTTTCACCGTCCCTTGTCCTTCTAATTGAGCTGAACAACAGCTCACTTCTTCGGCCATTGTGCGGCTCTTTATCGTTATAAACTTCCACTTGAGGACACGCTGAAGGGTTCCGAGTGTTTGATCCTGTGTGGGGAGGTAAGGCGGGCAGATAGAGAGAGGACTGTCCCTGCAGACCTCAGGCCTCTGAAAAGCTCTCTGTGTTCCCCGGTACCAGGCTCTTTTGAACGAAAAGAAAAAAAAACACACACACAGGGCGAATAGAGATCGGGGGAAACCGCGCATGTGACTCCCACCGCCCGCCGCAACTTTGATCTCCGTCGTGATTGGAAGAAGAGGGTTTGTAATTGGCCACCGCGACTCAAAAAGGGCATAAAGGACGCTCTCATCGGACGGGGGGGCGGGGGCAAATGAACGTATTATTATACAAGCTGGCACTGAGCCCGGGTGAGAGGGGCCTCGTAAGTAAAGAGGCCCCCCTCTATCAGTTTGGAGCCGAACCAAAAAGCGCTGTTATTTTTTTTTAGTTTGCGCAACTGATGACTAAACTGTCTTTGATTAAGAGACATGTGATAAACCCTTTGACCCGCGCGATAACACGTTGATATTTACAACATCAACCCCAGTGTATTTGGCAGGCAAATGCCATGTTTATGTGTTTTTAAAGCATCATTACTGAGGCATGCGGCATACATGCAACTCGGGACACGGGTCAGGGATTTCGGCGCACATTAGCGCACATCAGCATGTCGCTGGCAGCCAGCAGAGACGGTTCGCATGCCAGGCTGAGGGGGGAACGCGGGTCGGCTCAGCTCGGCCACACCGACGGCTAAAACGCTTCGGTCATCCTCAGCTTTACTCACCTGAAAGAAAAAGAACAAAAAAACACAAACCCCACTCGGGCTCCCAGCGGAATGCCAAAAAAACCCAAACTATTTTCTGACATCATGCTGCGCAAAAGAACGCCCAACGGAGAAAATGAAAGAAGCCTTTAACTCTCACAACACGTGATGTTGACATCCATAAAATATTATATAATTGCCCTAATAAAAACACAGGCTAGGCCCGGCATTAACCGGGGACTGCCAAATCTCGTTACTCGGAGGTTGGAAAAACAGACGAGTGGTTCGTATCAAAACAGCCCCGACAATTATTAAACCAATTTTACAAGCGGATGGAGGCCGCTTAGTCTTATCCACAGCGTGTGGTTGGTTATGGGGGGGAGGGGGGGAGCTGCTGGCTTTCAGACTGAAGTCTAGGGAAAAGCCAAAGTTGTAATTGCTCCTCGCCAGGCTCGTGACAGCGGAGACGGTTCCCATGAGAGGAGAGAGGAGAGGAGAGGAGGGGAGAGAGAGGGAGGAAGAGAGAAAAAAAAAGAAAAACGCCCCACCTCTCCAGCCTCTCGCAGCCAGCGAGTGTCCCGGAGCTTGCCGGGTTCCCACACCCCGTGGCCCCCGTGGCTACCCACGCGGTGAGCCCAGGTATGCGCGGTATGCCACCTGCGCAGCCAGGGATCCCGTCAGAGGCCCCGGCCAAAGGCCTGCGCTCCCCTGCCGAGAAACGTTCATTTAAACGCACGAGGCGACGTGTGAGAGTGAGAAAATGCGGAGGGCTGCCTCCCGTCCAATCGGCCCCTCAGGAGCACACTCTACTCGGGAATCGAGCTGACATGCCGAGAGAGCCCTCGTCCGCAGAGCTTGGCATCCCCGAAATACACATGGCGTGAGAACGGGGGGCCCGCGCTGAGGATGGCATCGTCGGAGGATTTCTACTGTGTAATTACACTCAATTAGTTTGAGCTGCACAGTAATAATATCAAACTTCGCCATTTGCCCGCCCCCCGACTGTGCGGGAGCCAATCGGACGGCGCCAAACATTTCTTCCCCATCCTTTTGGCTCCCGTCCTCGCGTCGTACCCACCGGGCTGAAATGGGCCGCGGCGGGGAGGAGAAGGAAATAAAAGACTCTGACGGGCTTCACCTTCTCGTTCATTTACACTTCAATTTAGCAAAAAACAAACAAATTTGTCTCTCGCTTTACGGCTTGTTTCCGGCACAAGCTTTATTGTCTCCCTCCTGTTGCCAGTGGCGACCGGGGCCCGGCGTGATGTAACAGCGTGGCAGACGAATCAGCGCGTAAAAAGAGACTTTGTGCGAGGAGGAGGCTCGACAAAAGCCAGGGGGGATTGAGCTAAACCCAAATACTTTGGAGATAAACAGGAAAGCACTACCACATGCCGTTAACTCCGCACAACTCACAGCTATGCGGCAGGCATTCAATCTGTAACGTGGAGAATTTGATTATGAAGCCTCCCCCTGCAGAGTGTTTTCAATTTGGCCTTTTGTCATCAATGATCCCCGAGCGCGATTGCACTGCCGCGCACGTTTCGAAAAGTTGTCAGGGAGCACACGGGCGTGCAAGGTAAAAAATAAGGCCAAGCTGGCACGCCCGCGCGAGGAACCTTGGGTCCACGAGTGTCACCCCGTGGTCCGAGGGGAGACGGGTGAGGCGGGAGTCGGAGTCAATATTGATGTCTGTCCAAATGGTCAGCTTCTCACCCAACACACACAAAAAAAGTGGTGGCATCGCGATGGCAAGTCTTGTTACATCAATAACACGTTGTGTCTTAAAGAAGCATATTTTGCTTGACATACACTCAGAAGCATTTTACCCTACTCGGAATTTGGATGTCAATTATTTCTATTTTTTTTTTCTTCCCTTGAAATATTTCCCCAATGCTATGCAACTCAAAAACACGGGACTTTCCCACCTAATCGAATCATGTATCCCCCCCCCCCTTCGGTTTGACAGGGCAAATGGCTTTTAAATACTTCAGTACCTACGAGCCCTTGTCGAGCTGCCAAATCTCAGCGGAGCAACATGAAAACACAAAAACAAAGTAACAGAGTTTCTCGAAGTAGTTGATTTTTTGTTAAAAAAATGTAATCAATTTACGCAGAATGCAGGAGCAACACACCGCTTGTTGACACTTCTCGCCAAAGGCCTATTTCCAAGCTTAGCCGTGTTCCTAAGTTTTCTATATCTATAATATTTCTCTGAAAAAATGCCTCTTGGGAATTGTAGTTCATTTCTTACATACAATACAATACATTTTTGCCTTTACTTCCTTTTCACGTCATCAATCCATCATCCGAATTTCAAATCTAGTCACTCCGACATCTGCCAATGAGACTGAAACCCTTGGATGAAAACATCTATGGATGATGTGGCCAAATCAACATTTTTTTTTTTTTTGCCATACTATATTTATTTTGATCTCCTGCGCGTATTAACAAATCACACCAGAGAAACTCTCTCCTCACAGAGGCGATTATACTGCCTTGTCTCGTATGTCCCCGGTCCATAAATCACCCGGGGTATTTTCGGGGTATTTTTGCGGATGTTTACCTCTGTGGACCTAGTTTATTTTTTTTTTTTATTGAAGCCCCTGCGATAGCCTCGCCTGCACAGGACAGACCCCTGACAGCGCGGCCGTGCTGAGCCGTGACCTACATAAAGCTGGCTGGCAGCAGATAGCAACGGCTCGCAGAGCGTCCACGGCCCTCGGGCTCACCGTGCACATCCCCTGCATGACGAAGAGCGTCCCATCCGTGGGCATCCACGCGATAAAAATAAACAGAGGCGCGGAATCCGCCCAGCAACACGGGCGGTTATGCAACGCAAGAGCGTTGCCCCAGTTACACCGCGAGCGCCGCCGCATCTGCTGCAGCTGCGGGGGCCGTCGCATTGTGCGCGACCCCCGGCCAGATTAGATGGGTCCGAACCCAATCTATGCCCTGTCACAGGAGAGGAGGAGCGGTCGTGAAATGCGTGGGTAATATACTGACAGCGCTGAGTAAGGCTCCACTCACGAGCGCACGAGACCACACACACACACGGAAATGCACACAAAGCCAATTACGTATACGGATGAAGCCTGTGACTTTGAGCGGCTTCAGCACCCCGCGGGAAAATGCCCTCGAACCTAGCCCGCCCGCATGCAGGAAACATATGCCGGTCGGATGCATTATACATGTGCGAGGTGGCGGTCCAGACCGCATGCCATTCAAGCTCCGTGTTCACCCAATTACCCATATAGCCGATTGATAGACGCTCGGGTTGTAAGCCATGTCATCCGCCCCCAAAGAGGAGCAGGCATAAATATTTGACCTGGTCCTCGGCTGACATGTGGCGTTTTCTCTCTTGGCGCTTTGCATGTTAGATAGACAACAAACACACAAAAAAAAGGTCACAGGGGGGGGGGGGTTGCAAAAGCTCAGCTTACGCGTCATCTGCACGAGCCATGAAACGCATGGAATGCCCCGAAATGTGTGAAAACATCTCAACGAGTCCAATGGTTCTTGCAGGTAATCTTGCGCAAAGAATAAAAGCGTGTGTGTGGGGGGCGTTTATGCCGTGATGTCAAAAATCTTCGGAGACGACTGTCCCGAACTGGTTTGCAGGCGACAGAGTGAGAAGCAGAAAGAGAGGAAGCTCATGCCCGTCGTCTGACGGCGTGTGAGAAAGCGGCCTGGTGTTGTACTTTTTTCTTTTCTTTTTTTTTTTCCCCCCTCAAATGCCTGAAAAAATAAATGTATCAGAGGCTCATATCCTCCCAGGAAAAGAGGTGTTTACAGGACAGCGGGGTTTATCAGTGCCAGGGGCCGGCGGGGCCACGAGGGCCGTCGACATCAGCGCTGGGAAGGGATGAAGAGCCGGGGTTGGTGTGGACACGCAGACGCAAACTCGGTGGCCTCGAAATCAAGTGACACGCAGCTCTTGCTTTTGTGATGTCAAAAATCTTCGGAGACGACTGGCCCGAACTGGTTTGCAGGCGACAGAGTGAGAAGCAGAAAGAGAGGAAGCTCATGCCCGTCGTCTGACGGCGTGTCAGAAAGCGGCCTGGTGTTGTACTTTTTTCTTTTCTTTTTTTTTTTTCCCCCTCAAATGCCTGAAAAAATAAATGTATCAGAGGCTCATATCCTCCCAGGAAAAGAGGTGTTTACTGGACAGCGGGGTTTATCAGTGCCAGGGGCCGGCGGGGCCACGAGGGCCGTCGACATCAGCGCTGGGAAGGGATGAAGAGCCGGGGTTGGTGTGGACACGCAGACGCAAACTCGGTGGCCTCGAAATCAAGTGACACGCAGCTCTTGCTTTTTTTTTTTCCCCCCTGTCACCACGGGCCAAGGATCCACTGAACCACCAATTGCAACACGTTGCCTTTTCCAAACACCCAACACGACAGACAATATGCGCACGCACCGAGCGATTGCATTCGTCCAACTCGGATCCGAACTTCTCCCTCCACTCTCGGTGTGCAACACAAACCAAACCACTGTGCGCGGAAATCAAATCCGCACACCGCCACCAGATCTGCGCTGGACCCCGACCAAAAATCCTCCGGGCGTCCTCATGTCGCACTATTAAAACAACCCAGCATCCTTATGCTCCCGCTGCCCCGAGTGAGAATAAATCATTCGGGGAGGGAATGAGAGGAAAAGGAAAGGGGATAAAAAAATAAATAAAATAAATTATAAAGTAAGACAAAGGGCAGATTATACTGCGAGGAGCAGTGAGTGGATCTGAAAGTACACAAGAAGACTGTGTGAAGAAAAATGTGCGAGAGGGGCAACGAGGGGAAGAAATGCAAAAATGTGGCGAGAGAGAGAGAGAGAAAAAAGAAAGCTGCATGCATGGATAGTTGAGTGGGCATGTTGAATCATAAACCCACATCACAACTATGACCTACTTTTGAGTCTCACAGCAAATCAGCTCGCCGTGCGTCCAATTAAAGCAATTAAAGCTACAGCAGATCTCACATGGGCCGATCCAGCCCCACACGGTCACCGGGCGAGATGAAAACCCGCAATGGCTCCCGCTGGTCGTCCACCGCGGGACAGCACTTGTTCACGTTCAACGAAGCCAAATCGCTGTGAATAAATTAGAACTGTGTGTGTGTGGGGGGGGGCGTCTCAACCGAGCCAGGAGGATTCAAGTGTGCCACTGCGAGCGGAGCTCCTTCCAGATTCCCTTTGAACCGAATCCAGACATCAGGATTAAATTTTGATTTTCCGTCCAAGTGACAAACGGGGGACGTTTATGATTTGATTTCTTTCAGTGGAACTACACGACGTCAATCTAGTCAGTCGTTTCCCCCCACATTTCCCCGGGGAAATAACACATATTGCTTTAATTGGTCGTAAAATATGATGTCCTACTTTTTCTCATATTGGACTTTTGTATTTTGGGTTGGACAAATCAACAGCGTGCACATATCTGAACAGTTTTGTGACGATGAACACTAATGGTGGCATTCATCAGCAGATCAATAATGAAAATAATCCTCCCATAGCCTCTCCGATTTCAGTGATGAGACACAATTTGAAAACACACACCACAAAGCGCACCACGGCCGACAAACCCGCAGCTTCTTACTGAATACTTCCCAATGGCTTTATCGTGTTTCATGCTCCATTTTTTCCATCCGTAAAAAAAAAAAAATTTAAACAAGGGATTCATTACCATTTCATCTGTGGCAAATATTCATTTGACGACTTCACACTGGCAGCTGGGAGGGGGTTGAGCTTCTCCACTCCCCCGCGCAGACACAACACTGCAGCCGCTATATACGACGGCACTTGACATTTCAAAGAGGCACTTGGAGCGCAGTCACCTTCGGTTCACCCTGGGCCAAAAACAAGTTCCCACCCCTGTGATTCCCGAGCGCGGCATTAAGCGCGATAGGTCTGTCAATCACCTGCAGCCACAGTGAGTTTCACAAGTGAATTCAGCACGGGGACTCCCTCTCTCTCTCTCTCTCTCTCTTTCTCTCTCTCTCGCTCTCTCTCGCTGTGTTTGCTTTGGCTTGAGGTTTTAACACCGGCGCTTAGCGCTATAATAGGTCATCCACACTCTGATCGCGGGAGCTTTCGTGTGGTCGGCCTGTTCCAAAAGCCCCTTCACAAAAAGTGGTAGGTTTAAGCATGAGCGGACATGGGTAGGATTGTTCGCAGCGCGGTCCAAAATGTCAACGAGACGGATCGGAGTCGGCCGCAGAGCCCTCGGACGGAGATGTACCTCATTGCCCAACAAGACACTCAATGGGAGAGGCAACCCAGACAATCCAAGGCTCGCAGACAGCGTGGGACCCAATGACAGCACCGATGAAAACACCCACTTTGAAGAAGCATTATATATATTGTATGCGTGTGTGTGTAGGTATATGTGTTCCGCTTTGAAATGTGATCAAATAGAAGGAGGTTTCCTTCTCATTTCAAAACTACTTCCAGGAGATTCCACCACTTCCTTCCAAAACGGTTTGAGATAGATTGACACAGCGAGGGGACGTTGACTTACCGGCAGGCCGCTGTCAAGAGACGATCTCTTTAACTGCTCCCCGCTCTCCAGGTGTCTGCTCATGGTCGCTCTGCCCTGCGGCGATCTGCACACCTGGGAGGCCCTGAAGGAAGGGAGGGAGGGAGGGAGGGAGGGAGGGGGAGGAGCAAAGGAGTGGGAGAAAGTCAACAAAGGGGGGAAAGAGGGAAGAAAAAAAGTCACGTCCGGTGTGGTCACGTTTCCTGCTCGTTTGAAGGGCTTTCACCCGAGGTCAGAGTCCAAAGACGAGAGCCGGCGGGTGCAGCGGCGACCGGCTATTGCGGCACTTTTTCATTTCACTTCTGGGGCCTGACTGGAGTCCGGACGAACCCAACCACCCTCCCACCCGCCGAAACCGACCAACAAACCCAGAGCTTCGGCGCCTTTTTTTTTTTTTTTTTTTTTTTTTTCTCTAGTCCTCTCCAAACAGCGCTGGGAACCAGTCCGACCTGGCCTGACAGAGGCCGCGGCAGAAGATAAACACGTCACTTCACGCATACTACTCCCTCACAAAGGGCCCCAACGGCTCTGGCCTCGCCGCGGTGTGAGCACTTCCTCCTTTGGTGAGGGCGGGGGTCAAAGGTCAGCCGATGGACACCTCGGGGGTCGGAGACCTTGTCTGTGACACTTAACTTTTATTATTATTGTGCATGGGTAATTCCTGGGTGGGTCTTTTATTGAACTATAGTAAAGATAATGCACCATCAAGCCTTTGGACTAGATAAGGATTAATAACGTAATTTTTTACTTAATTTTACGTATTTATTCCCATCGCTACATTTATATCTTTCATTTTTTTGTCTGTTCGGGGGAGGTTTTTGAATGAACTTAGCACATTTGGAATGTTGACATGATGGAGTTTGTAAATAAAGGATACGTTTCCTTTTATCGTATTTGTCATGCAATCGTGCAAGTCATAAACCTCCTTTTGTATGCACTTACTGGGCTACGCTTCGCGTACGCAACCACACTGCGCACCAAAGTCCCTATTGCCGCGGGCCACGGCTGCGGCAGCATGTGTCAAACATCCCCACACATTAACGTGACACGTTCCATCCACTGCCGATCCGCTAATTGACATGACGCCGCGAGCATCGGGGTTGCACCACCGCGTTTTCGCCCGGGCCCGATGTCATATTTCTACACGTATCGCCGTCCTCCTCCCGCCCCCTTTTCTGAATGCCCCCGGGGCCATCTAATGTCGAAAGTTGTCAAATCAGTGATCAGGATCTCTCTCTCTCTCTCTCTCTCTCTCGCTCTCTCTCGCTCTCTCTCGCTCTCTCTCGCTCTCTCTCTCTCTCGCTGGCTTTGTATTGACTAATTGTGTAAATTTGTTGCATCGGATGAAATAGTCTGGTCCATGTTTAGATTACATTCAGTTTTGGTCCCTTTCCCGTTGGAGATCAGAGGACGAAGTAAAGCCCCCAGCATCCCTTGGATACAGAAATTGCAAGGGGGTTATAGGAAATTGAGAGTGAGAATTGAGAATGATTCAAATGGATGATAGCACTGTGCCCGATTGCAGTCAGTTCAGAAACCACTGAAACCTCTTTCAGTGGAACAGAAAGTGTGAGGCAGGAGGCCGGGACCGGATGGGAAGTGATAAAGATTAGGTAAACACATTAAAAGCCAGATATCAGGGGCATACAGATAAAGGCGGCCAATAAAGCACGGAAGAAAACTCCCACGTCCGACAGTTACACAAACCCAATGACGCTTTGAGGTTTTATGCTCTTTCTCGTTTCTCTAAAGCTCCAACAACTCCAACCACGTTAGTCATCGATGGAAAAATGCATAAATACAATGTTTTATGCCTTTAAAACCAGCAAAAAGCCTTTATCTTTCCTTATATACGTTAAAGGCTCTATTGTTCGAGGCTATATTAGAGACACATTTAATCCTTGGCCATACAAAGTGTTTCACACAGAACTGGTTATCGACATCTCATCCATGAGGTATTCACTGAACAGGGTCAGTGTTTTATGGAGTTGTGGAAATGTGATTGGTTGTAAAAAGAAAAAAAGAAAAAAAGGGAAAGCAGCTCCAACGGCAGTTTTCCCTCAGAGGACAGACTCGCCGACTGTCCACAGATGGTTTGTGTTTTTCTGATTGCAGGGACACTGGTTTGGTTGACGAATCCAAATGACGCCTCATTGGATGTGAATTTTAAACACCGTGTCACGAAAAGAAATGCCCCTTTGCACCTATATTTACGACGCTCCCGGGGCTGTTCCGCAACTGCGGCCCGTTCGCGACTGTCCACCCTCCCTCCTGTTTCCCCCGTGATTTACACCGAACGCAATTACTGCTATGTTAAACCGGCGCGGTGTTGACCCACGCGGGGTGACACGCGTCGACGCCTATAGCCCGCGCGGCCCCCAGCCGGCCATCCGGCCTGTCGGCAGGCCAGCCAGTGGGGTGGAAAGGATGTAATCAAAGGAGGCCGGGAGGACGCTGACATCTGGGAGTCTTTGTGCTGTGGGCCTAATTAGATGCCAGGGTGCAGAGAGGAGGAGGTGTGGCAGGATGGTGTGTGGACAGCGTGAATACAGGCGAGTGTGTAAGTGTGTGTATGTTTGGGGGGGGTTTCTCTCTTTTTTTTTTTTCTTTTTTTTTTTACATCTGCTCCAGGAACAAGGGGAGAGCCCAGCTGAGGTCGCAGAGGCCCCAGACAGCTCCAAACTGCAACGGGGATAATGTGAGGGGCAGATTAATGATAACACTTAAAACCCATTGAGACATCGATGCTGCCGAAAGAAGAAAAAAAAACACAGACTGCGAGCCTCACGGATAAACGGTGATAATAAGCCCAGATTGGCCATGAATATGGATCGTCATGGCTACCAATTTGATACTGTTCCTTTTGTAAGCCGAGAAGAAATTAGGCAGCTGCGCGTTCACTGCGATCCTGGGCCCTTTTGCCGGCGCTATTATGTCGGAATAATGCGACGCATACAGTAGGCAGAAGACACACTGTTGCTCCAAAGTCAGATTTTCGGGCTTCCAAGTGTTACTTCCCCGGAGACAGCGCTCCGCCGCGAGTGACAATACCGCCCTTTGTACCCCATACAGTCGGCCCATTCACCCGCGCGCATTCGTCATTTCGCACTGCGCAAAGAGTGTCGCCGCGAGTAAGAAATCATTGTCACGGCGAGTTCAATCGGAGATATCGAGAGGCCTGAACCTTGGCCCTTAAAAAAAAACGCTGAAGTGGAATATGCGAAAGGAGGATCTCCTCTTATCGGTACATTTGAATAACCTACATTCGGTGTTTCCTTTGTGAAACGATTTAGTCGTGGGTTATACATTAAACTACGCGACAAATGGCGGCGTAAATATTGAATTGGCCATCTGGAGGGAAAAGAATGAAGGAGAGAGAGAGACAAAGATTTCAGACGTGCATTTAGCACAAGGTTTCAATGAGCGTTCTCATCTTCTACAAATGTTTCGAATCCGCCCCCCCCCCCCCCCCCCCCCCCCCCCCCCAAGAAAAAACCCCCCCCCCTCGCCCCATGACTAAAGAGTAACTCAGCCCTCTGTGATCAATACCCTCCACCCAACCCAAAAAAAAAGAGCAACGGCGGGAAATGCCAGGGCCTGAATATTGATGGTGTTGGTGATTTGGACATTGATTGGTGCATCCCCCCTTTTGCCCCCAGGAAACAATTCATTCTCTCTGCATGCCTTGAATGAAGGGGAGACCGAAAAAGGGGTCAGAGCAGAGGCACCCACCCCATGCCTCCCACACACACACACACACACACACACACCGTGGAGAGCGAGGTTCACCCCTTTATTTATCTTCTGAATGATTCGTCCGGATTAGCATGTCCGGGGAGAAGAATAGATGAATGACCGGGGGAAGACTATACGTTTGGTTCTCGCTTTTTTAATTCGCCCGCTGCGGCGAGGGGAGCAGGAGGGGACGTCGGAGGGGGGTGCTATTAATTTCCATTCATAGGGGAGAACATTGAAGCACGCCACTGTCTGATGTGGGGGTTTACATGTGCAGAGGTCCGCCTCTATTTCCGAGCAGGCACAGATGCTGTGTGGTGATGGGATGTTTCGGGTCCCTCTGCTGGCCGGCCTGCCTGATTCTGCCCGTGCACGTGTCCCGGTACAGTTGGCACTGCCAACTGTGGCCCCGGCGCAGCCTAACATGGAATTACTGTGTCTGAGAGCTTTGAACAATAAGCCATACTTTACGCCGGTCTGTTGTTTTAATTCCGTAAGCAAACCAGTCATTACGATGAAGGACTGCTCTTTCTTCTCTTTTTTTTTTTTTTTACATCGTGCGCTCGCGGCTGTTGCCGTGGCGCACCTATGTTCGTACAATGCTGGTAATCGTATAATGAGTTGGACATTTAAATAGGTGTCACCCTGATGCGTAAGTGAAAGGCCTGCCGTCGAGGCCAATAGGTCGCTCTAACAGTCCCTTTAAAAGGAACGCTGATGCTGCAAGACAGGCAGTTTCCATGTCCTTGTGCAACACCGATAGCGCTCTCATAAATGCTATTATTCTTTTAGTCCCATTAATCAGGGCCAGCCGGAACATGTGCACATATTTATCGCTTTTTGCGATCGTGCTGCGTGAGCCTGTGTGTCTCTCTGGCATTTGAAACAGATTATTATGGGTAAAGTATGGACTTGTGCGCCGATGAGAGAGGTTTGATTATAAGTCATCATGCTCGTGCTATAGTCGCATTAAAGTGCGCGAGCAAAAACAGCCGCTTCGTCTGCACAACCGCGTGTCTGTACACACTGGTGCTGAGGCTTTCTCTGTTTAGTTTCCAATGTCACCGTGTCTATACAAAGCCAAGGACAACCTATACATTGCCGAGTATACAACCTGTGTCCTTCACCCGCGTTGGGGGAAAAAAAAAAAGAAAAAAGAGTACAGCTGTTATAGGTGGCTTCGATGAAAACGGGCACTTTTACAACTGTATGCCTTTATTTTTCGTAAGAGCTGGAATAAAGTCCTTATTTAGTCGAAGTCCAAAAGAGCTTCTAAAAAAAATAAAAAAAATCGGAGCCATTTAAATAGATATGTACAACATGTTAAATGCAATATTAGTCATTTCATTTTAACATAAAACGCTAAAAGGCAGGGACATGGTGTGAGTGTTCATTAGGTTTTTTACAGTCACAAAGCTATGACACATGCTGCAGGGCTGTGAGGCACTTGCAAATCAGGCAGTGCACATTTTGCAATAAAGGAGACAGTTATGCGACACCGAGTTCTGCAATTTTAATCGCCGCTGTGTTTGCACGGGCTCTCATCGCCTGATGCTCCAGTTCTGTCATTTTTTGATTCATTTTTTTTTTTTTGGTTGACGCGTCTCACAGGATGTCACTCGGGGTATTATCTCAATACGGGACCGAGCCCACTTATTAAAGAAGAAAGTTGTCCTAAGATGACCGATGCGTCATTCACTCAAACTGAAAAGACTGGTTGTCAGATGTTTGCAGACATGCAAATGACTTCCTGAATTCACGTTGATCTAGATGAGGGGAAATGATCTGCTCACGAGGTGTCTGTCAGACACTTTTAATGACAAAGAATAGGCCGGAAAAATGTCTGCGCGGCTTTAAATATCCTTCAGTCAGCAGAAAATGTTAGGTAGGCTTGGTCTTTAAAAAAAAAAAAAAAGGGCATTGGAGGAAACGATTGGAGGACTGGATGGAAGGAACACAATGAATACAATGTCGTCATCCTGTTCATGAGGGGAGTCCCTGTAATTCCCTGCGCCTTTTCCCACCAGATGCGTGGGGTGCTTCAGTATACATCCTGTGAAAAGTTCAAGTTCGCTTCCTGTGGCGGGCTCTTTCCCGGCGACCTACGGCAAACAGCACGACTCTCATCTGAACTCTCCCGCGATCGCGTTTCAGGTCGAGGAAAAAGACAGAAAAAAGTATCCTCCAAAGGGCCCAGGAGTGACGCAGCAAGCCAAGAGTGGGCAGAGGAATTTTCCAACCCCTTATCAAAATACACAACCGTGCCCCCCTCCACACTTTGGTATGTGAGCGCTTTGCAGAGGGGCAGCTCACTTTTAAAGAGGACGCAAACGCGCGCGCGCTGCGCTTCGTCAGCAGGCCGCCGACAGCGTGAGAAACAACAGTGCGTCAGTGTGTGTTAACCTATGCAAATGTGCACTTCCTGTGTGTATCCTGTCACAGCAAAGTCCGGTGTCATCACACGAGTGCTGCATACGCTGTATAACTGTGCAGCGTTTGACAAACAATGCCGACTTGTTTTCCCCCTAAAACGTCAACAATTGTGTTTTGAGAGGTTTCGCTGTCCAAGGAGTGTTGTTTGTGATAACAACACTGATGTGTTTGTCAAGTTATATCGCAGGAGGACATTACGGCTCCTCAACAGACAAACAATCAGGATTTTACCCATTTTGAGCTAAGAATGCTATTAAAATGCATTTATCCTTCGGTGACTACATCTTTTAGCTACATGTTGCAGCGGGTCATATCTACATCTAGCTAAATATGATACCAATTTATATCATTATTATCATAACAATGTTTATGAAAGGCGCCATCTCAAATACACGCTGCCAGCCAAGAAGCTACGCTGCTACATCTCTCTGAATCTGAATACATAACCGCCGTATAATATTAGCTATCTAGCTTGTTTTAAGGTTGTTTCCCCTCTAGTTGTTGAAGTACAGGCTCTTTTGGTGTTGTGGACGGATGGCACAGAAAAAAGCTGGCAAATTCTTATGTTGGCGTTTCACTGAAAGTAGGCGATTAGCTAAGTGGCCACACCATGTTCGCTTGTTCTCCAACATTACACTCTTGGGTTACTTTCCTACAATTCGCTGCAAAGAAAATGAAGTGCTGCACCACGGTGAACATCATTTGTTGCTTGGCTGGATGTTGGCTTAAACTACACAGGAAAAAGTCTTTGCATTGGCGCTAAACATTTTTCAAACTTGTCAGAATTTCCGCCACCAATCCCGCCACCGCGCTGTGGACACACAGTCCAAACTTACCGCGGTGCTTGTCCTCTCCGCGGGTCTGCGTCCGGCTCTGTCTCAGAGGTGTTTTCCTCTGGCAGACAACGTGATGATGTGGAATCTCCTTTGATGGCAGCTGAAGACATACTGACTTAAATCCCCCTCCTCCTGTGGCAGGGGGGGTGGGGGTGGGGATGTGGGGGTGGGGGGGGGGGGGGGCCCCCCCAAAACAAAAGGGGGGGGGGGGGGGGGGGGGGGGGGGGGGGCACGCACAAACACAAACAGACACACACACACACAGAGTGAAGTGGGAACACACTTTGTGCGCTGCCGGTGCTGGAAGTGTGCAGCAACACCCAGTGAAGACATGTAAATAGAGAGATGGGGGGAGGAAGGGAGGGAGGGCAGGAGGGAGGGAGGAGAAGTTCCACATTACATCACCAGCAGCAGCAGCAGCTGCTGACAGGCCCGGTGTTTATTAACTAACTGCAGTCGCAACACACGCCTCTCGCACACACACACACGCACACACACACAGCTACACAAACGCCCTCCCTCGCGTTCCCGCACCACAGACACGCGGCCACGTGCAAGTTTCGCCGATTTCGCACACAATACACAATACACAATACAGGCAAAACTATTCTGGGAATCTCAAAAAGCCAGGACACGGGGTTTGGGTTTTGAGCCCTCGAGCCTTTTTTATTGTGATGGCCACGGTTGGGTTACCTGTCGTCCGTCTGCTCTGGCTCTGAGATTCGCTGACTGGCCACGAAGAGCTGTATTTTTACTGACTCACATGGCAGCGGCTGCAATGGCATTGCTGCGAAGCCGCATTCCTCAAGTGTCTCGGCTTGGCACAGTCCCCGGGCCTCCTCGCTCGGCCTGTATTTCTCTCTCTCTCTCTCTCTCCCCCTCTCTCTCTGCCTCACTCTCCTTTCTTAGCCCAACTCATTTAAATGGGAGGCACATGACTCTCAGCTTGGCTGCCAAGTGGACTTATTTAAGCCCGCCGCCAGCCACCGGCGCGCTGCTTTTCATTGGCCCCCCTCAGCAGGGCGCTCCTTAGCATTCCTCGCTGCCACCCATCCTCGTCAAGACCACAAAGACGCGGAATGGACTTTGCGTCGTATTTTGTTTGTTTTTATCGTTTCGTTTTTGATTTTTTTTTCTTTTCTTTTTTTGCAGCGTGCATCAAAAAGCAAAAATGCGCATCCGTTTGAAATGAAAGCATAATTGCAAGTTTCTCAGCTACTTCAGCTTAACCACCCATCCTCCATAACCACTGTCAACAAATGCTCCACTTCAGCCCCACGTCTCCGCTGCATTCCTTGTGGCCTCGGACGCAGTCATTTCTCCGCGATTCCACTCCGTTGTCGCATTCCTCCCCGCTAAGCTCACTGCAAATCGCAACATTGTCCGCTCGGAGAGAGAGACGGAGCGAGACGGAGCGGGTCGACCAACGTTTTTTTTAATCATTTAATTTTTTAATCGCACGTGAGTCATTAGGGAGCCATTTTCTTTTTACCGAAACCAAATGATCACAGGTTGTCCGTTTTGCTGCTGGCATTCCGTTAATCCTAAATGTCAGGAGCTAATTGAATAATAAAAAAACATAAATAAATACAAATAAAAGCTAATTGGCGTTGAAGGAGGGTAATCACAGTATGTGGAGATTGACCATGTCATTTTCACTGAGCATTTGATCACGGAAACCTTTTGATTGCTCGATTGGATGCCTGTGATGTATTCTTTTAATCTAATATTAATATTAATATTAATCTAATATTGCCCTCCTTTTTCTTTTTTTCCCCAGAGCTCATTATTTTTGCCTTCATCCGAAACCTGACGGGCCAAGTTTTGGGGCCAATACTTATCGGTCTAACGATATATTTGCACATTACCACCATTACCCTCTGTGAACTAGTGTACCGGAGCGAACGGGCTCGAGTATCCCGTTTGAGGGAAAATGAATCCTCGCCGAAACGTCGTCGCAAACACACATCGGCGCCCCGAGAGAGCGGCAGCAGAGAGGTCGTGGCTAAATGACCCTCCAGCACAGGTCTTGACCCCGCAGCGCGTCCGGCGCTGCTCCGTGCAATTGGTCGGAAACAATGGGTGTGGAGCACCAAAGAGGGACGGAAGGCCATCGGAGGGGTCAAAGTGCTCAAAGGTATGCAGGTGCCGGCCCGTTGACCACAGTCCTGCTCACTTTATACAGTCTGTCGGAATATTAAGCGTTCGTTCTCAACCTCTTTGTTTTTGCCGAACACAAAAACCTCAATCCTCCTCCAAAAAAAAAAAAAAACGCACACACACACACACACACACACGTGGTGAAAAACACCTAAAGACAAACAGATGCGTAACCGCATGTGTGCCAGTCGCAGCGTCAACCCCATCATCTTTTCAAACGCGCGGGGCTGCTATATCGTTCAGCCCGGACGCCCCGGCCGTAAAGCCGACGACTCTTGCCGCTCGCTGCGATACTTAGGGCTCCGCCGCTGTGCCCGTTTGCTACAAAAAAAAAACACCAGGCCCCCGCGTGGGTCTGGACGCGCTCGCGGAGCCGTCAAGCCCGAACATAACTCTTCTGTGGAGTCTGTCGAGGTAGTTTCACGCACGGCGTGGCTCGAACTCGGGATGATGTGGCCCGGGGCTAATTTACGCGCCCCAAAACACTGGGAAACATATAGGATGTGCGAAGGGAAGCCTTAGCCCGGTGCAGAGGAGGCCGACTCAGGTCTCCCCGGTGAACGTTTTGCTCCTTGGAAGCAGGAAGGGGGGGCTTCGCGCATGGCCTGAACGCTACGCTGACATGTTGGAATGCCGCTTGGATGTTATTTGCAGCTGCGGCGTCCTCGTGTGCATGTAAGCGTGGACGCGCGAGAGCGAGCGAGCGAGAGAGAGAGAGCGAGAGAGAGAGAGAGACTGGAGCACTACATAAGGAAAACATCTCCACACACTGTACTTTGAGTCCAGGGAGGAGGGGGTGGGGGGGGGGGGTGGGGGTGGATCGGTGGCTAAGGAGATTTAGATGAACTGTGATGTCACGCCGAGGAGAAGAAAAAGAGAAGAGAACATCCAGCTTTGACATGGACAAGCCTTTTGTCTAGTCAGGCACTGTGGCAATAAACGGCAGTTGATGCTGTTGTGTAGACTGGGGGGGGGGGGGGCCGGTGGAAGTTCGTTTTAATATCAAAAGAGTGTTTTCTGTTTAGTTTGAGTTTTTTGGAAAGCAGCAAAGCATCCAAGGAATCCTGCCAAGTTTTTAATCGAACAAACGGACCTCATTCCAACGCGGTATGTCACTGAATCCGTCACACACACACACACGCACGCACACACACACGCACGCACTCTCTCAGAGTCGAACAAATAGGGGGCTTGTGCTTTCACCCAGTGTTTGTATGCGTTGCCACGGCCAGGCCTTTCTGCCCGAGTCCCCCCTCGACGTAAAAACCAAACGGAAAAAAAAACATAAAACCAAATACACCAGTGCGACCACTGTCACTCGCTCGCCGCCCACACCTCCGGCCCTCCTCCCTCCACGCGGGGGGGGGGGGGGGGTTTCGAGGTGATATTGCACAGACGAGACTCTCGTGCCCTCTGTCACCGGGCCGGCACCAGCTGGGGCCGAGGAGTGGCATCCTTTCGGCTCTATCTGGGGTTTTTTTTTCGTGTGTCCTTTGTGTTTTCAATGAGGCGCATTGTGCGAGCTGCAGGAAGGATGCGCCGTCCCATTTGGCCGCCATTGACATGTAAAAGGAGTTTGCCGGCGACAGCTGACGAGATCCGAGGCCTGTAATTAGCCGAGCGTGGAGGATAGACTCTCACCCTTTTGTGCCCAATACACTCGACACACACACACGCACACACACTTCAAAATGGAGACGCAGCACATATAGAGATATAGGCTGTAGAGACAAAAAAAAAAAAAAAGAAAAAAGCCAAACAGCCCAACCTTGTTTGCCCGCAGGCAACATAATGAGTTATCTATTAGTCTACGTGTGAGGTTTCACACGGACGCAAGGCTTCTCCGGGTGCTATAATTGTAAAGGCGCGAACCATGTGGTCAGGCCCCGAGGTGGCCAAAAAAACAAATTCCACTCAAAATAAAGCCCCAGAGCGCAACGAGGAGTTCGTTTACATAAGCGAGACGTTGGTCCGGGGGGGCACGCACAGGTGCGGCGAAGCCGACGAGAGGCTCAGAGTCATCGCACCAAATCAGAGTATCACAACGCAACCGACATCGAAAGAAAGCAAATAAAAGTACTTCCAAAACATGAAATGTCGAGTATTGGGACAGTTGGACTTGTTTAAAGATAATGAAACCGCGAGGACCACAATCCTCGCTATTGTGCAACTGTTCGGGGCCTTCCAAAGGGCCTCTTACTGGAGGACAGTGCGTGTGTGTGTGTGCGTGTGTGTGCGTGTGTGTGCGCGTCGGGTCGAGGGGCACACGGCAGACAAGTTACCGTGGTGATTAAGCTCCTCTTTCACGCCGAAGATGGACCCTCTCTTTGAAACGCAGGAGGATCTGGGCTGGCCACCGATGACAGTCGCGCGAGGCCGGGAGATGAGAAGAACCGTCCCCCGCCGCAGAGGACGCCGACCCGCGAGGCCCCCGGCTCTCCCACGGAAGCTCCTCCCGGGTTCCCTAAGTGGCTCCAAAAAAAAAAAAAAAACAAAAAACGGTGCCTCTTCCCTCAGCCCAGTGGGCTTTCCAATAAAGCGTTTGATGTCCTGGGAGCCGGGCAGCCTCCAGACGTGGAGGTACCGGTGGGGCCCGAAAGAGGGGGGGGGACAGCTTGGAAAGATACCCGCCGACGGAGAGATGGGTGACGAGAGATCGACTGAAGACTTAAAGGAGATAGATGCTTGGTGTTAGATTTGACTGGCGCAGGGTCACCCCGACATCAGGAAACGGGGTTTATCTGTGTTGGGGCAAATGGCGTGTTCACGCTTGTAGGGGGTGGATGTTTCTGTGAGGGTGGTGTGTGTGTGACCACACAGTGGGGGGGGGGGGGGGTGTCACCTAAGAGCCTGCGTGTTCATACCATACCACAGCCATGGAGGTTTGATAACATCCAACAGTGGTATTGGGCCGGTGTGAGTTGATGTTGGCTATATTTCAGACGAGGGGAGAGGGGAGAGTTCAGGAGAAGCGGGAAGAGCGCGACAAAAAGCCGAATGGAAGCATACGCGCACATGGGCAATGTGTATTTCCAAAACCTTTGCACACGGTTTGAATCGATTTGGCCTCGCGCCCACGTTGCTCCGCGTCCCGGTCGGGCGGCAAGCCCCGGGAGACGAGTGACAGCCAGACAGATGGAGCCGGTGATGGGAGAGCATCAAAGGTTCCACCGGGGTGACCCGCAACGTGACCGAGACGGAGGGACAAGGGCGCTTTTTGTTCCGTTAATCCACCCGCCTCATAGGGAGTTGATGCGGCCCTCGTGGGAATCCGTTTCACCGACCCATCACACAGCTGCGGGTGACTTAGGGACAGAGCCGCTGTTATTTGGGATCAAACATAAGTCCTGTCACCCCCCCCCCCCCCCACTGTTAATGGAGATGCACCATCCTCATCCATCCAGGCAAAAAAAAAAAAAAAACATTTGACGTGCACCGTGCGCCCCCTTGTGGCTAAAACGGAGAGTGGAGTACAGACCGTTTCCAGTTTCTTACAGACTGATTTTATTGAGAGCCAAACTCAACATATATAGATGGCAAAAATAACATCCGTTTTGAAATTTTGAAAATACAAACACACTCATTTAAACGAAAAGTAACACCGTCGGTCCAACAGCGTTGCCTTTGCGAAAATATGATAAAGTGGGCTGCTGGGTTTTTTGCTGCAAAACATTTTAGAATGATTTTTTAGAGCGGATGTAGGATCATTTTATGATCTCGCGATATTTCCCATATATTGCTACATCAGCACCAGCCCAGACAAAATAAACACCACGTGCAACAAGAAGTGCAATATTGATCAATTGAATCGCTTTTGAAGCTGAGGAAACATCGTTTGCATGATAAAATCTAACAAACAAACCAAAAAAGTGCCGGGGTTTGCTCGTTTTCGTGCCACGACTCTCTTTCGCCCTTCGGGCGATAGCACACCGTCACCGACCGTGCGTCCGCTCACGTTACATGTGCTCCGGGTGGTTCTGCAGACAGGTGATGAACTCCTTCACCTCTTTGCCTTCGAAGCAGATCTGGTAGACGGCGGCAAACAGAGGGAACCTGCAGGGCAGAACGTTGGGTTGGCTTAAACTTTTGAAATATCAGCGCAGCACCGGCCCCGGGTACACAACGACGATAACACATTAGTGGTTGTCCGACTCTAAATGTTTTTTTGTTTTTTTTTAAGACACAGATGCAACGACTATGTCCTCTTTAATTAGCCTAAAACGAATCCGCATGTCCGGGGGGAAGCTGGAGCAGAATCGGTCTCTCTTTCTAACGCAACGACATTTGAATGTCGAGAAAAGGTTTGGGGCGTGTGTAGCTCTCGGGCGCAGACGCGGACTCACTTGTTGACCATGTCCTTTTTCTGCAGGATCTTGTAGACCTCCGCCGACGTCTGTGGACCCTGGAGCTTCTGGCCGTTGAGCATCTCTGCCTCCAGCTCCGCGATGGACTGAAGAGACCAAACGCAGCGCAAACGTTAAGCGACATATCGTTCGCTGTCACGACGGCACGGCGACACAATTTATTTCCTCCAGACATTTTGGCTCCCGGTCCGTTTCTTAGCCGCCGGGAACTCACCTTGGCCGTCTTGACGAAGGCCTCGGCCACTCTGCGGTTGCGGCCCCCATAGCAGGTGGTGATGAGGTCGGCCACGCCGCAGCTCTCCAGGAAGGTGGAGTGGCTCACTTGCTCTTTGCAGAACAGCCCGGCGAAGGCGACCATCTCCATCAGGCCCAGCCTGATCACCGCCGCTTTGGTGTTGTCGCCGAAGCCGAGGCCGTCGCAGAACCCGGCGCCTACCGCCACGATGTTCTGGAATGAATTCGAGCAGGCATTTGACATTGTCGCGAGCAATTCCCGCGTTTCCATTTCACTCAATTGACGGTTGTAAATACAGGTTTAGAAAAGGTCTGTGAAAATAACATATTAGAAATAATAATCAAGAGTAAAAAAAAATAATAAATAACGGGTAGGAATAAAAAAAGGATAGACTTCATCCTACTCCTGTTAATGTAAATGTATGTTTGATTAGATTTTTTATATATATACTGTATATATATAGTTTTTTATTTGTATGTTTGAAATTAAAAACTTCATCACCATCAACATTCCCAATAATTTGCAAACAATAACTTCTTTACCTTTAAGGCCCCGCACAGCTCCACCACGTCACTGTCAGGCACGACGGTGATGCGAAAGTTAGGGGTCTGCAAAAGCTCTTTGAAGATTTGGCCGTTTGCCTCGTTTTTCGCTCCTGTGTCAAATGCGGATTGTGAAAAAAAAAACGTAAATAAAAAAATGTAAAAAATGCGCAAGAACACTCATCAATTTTGCCACCTTTTGGCATCTGGTTCCAAAAAAAAAAATAAAAAATGTACACAGCATACACGCCGGTGACAATTGAAAACAAACAACAAAAAGTGTTTAACCAATGGTGGTTTCGCAGAACTTCTCATCTGCCACCTCGCTGGCGATGTTGGCCCCCATCAGGACGCTGACCTCGATCTCCAGCTTCTCTCGGATGATGTCCGAGATGAGCTTCAGCCCGTCTGGTCCCTCGTCAACGCCCTGGGCGACGGGAACAAATCAGAGGGCGTGGGTGGGTGTGTATTGGCTTTGATAAAAAAGGTGTATAAACCAATTTCTGTGTTGGTGGGGGGGGGGTCTTACTTTGATTAGCGATATCCCGATGGTTCCCTCTGTGATGTGAGGCTTCATCTGATCGCACAGCTTGCCGATGAACTGATGCGGGACGACAAAGACGAGGACCTTCGCTCCTTTCGCGGCTTCCGTGATGTCTGGGATGGCAATCTGACGATTCATCGCACACAAAGCAACGCCTTTTAATCGGAGAGAACGTCGGCCTCTCTGCTGCTTTTCACGTTGATTTCCCTTTGGCATTTTTTAATCCATTCATTATGAACCCGAGACCTTGTGAGTTGTTTTTAAAAAGGTATCCTAAGCACATTAATTATGACAAGAAAAAAAAGATTGAAACATGACAGTTATTTTCTTTAAAGTAGGCCTGCGACTGTAACTTTATTTGTATTTAATAATTTGTCCACGATGCTGTTAAAAGTGTTTCCAGACATTTAACGGTCCTGTGCCGTTGCACTTGACGGTGGTGTAGTTGAAGTGTGCATTGAAGTCACGAGACGGAGGTAAGCATTTGGAGTCAGGGCAATTAGACACCAAAAGGCAAATACAGTCGAAGACACACAGAACACGTGGGTCTAAAAAAAAAAGGTTATCTTATCAGTGTATGTTTTACAGCGTGCTTTTAGATTGCAGCGATTCGCGCTGCCTTTGCACGTCGCAGGGATCCAAAGCCCATAAACCCCAAAAGCGGAGCACTCACCACATTCCTGGGCAGCTTGTGACCCTTCAGGTATTTGACGTTTTCGTGCTCTGTATTGATGATCTCGGTGAGCTTCCTCCCGTCGACCATCTCCTCGTACACCCACATGTTGACCATCGGGTCGAAGCGGTTGGACGCCTTGACATTGTGCCCGATGATTTTGGCGATGGAAGAGCCCCTGGCGTGGAGGGTAAAAGCGAAATCATGAGTGAATGAATCACACACGCACGAGCGTGTGCACACACACACACACACACACACACACACACACACACACACAGTTCCATATACACTGCAGATGCAGAAAGTATTTTTGGTTTTCATTTTCTTTTTACAGTGCTTGGTATAACGTTTCACGAAACTGGGACAAGAAGGGATGCAGTGCACAAAAGTGATCTCCTAAATCAGAAGTCCCGCGTTCAAAGTGAATGCTTATGTTTGATTTTGCTTCTTTATAGTTTATGTTGTTTGTTGGAAATAGATAAATAAATAATAAATAAATGTCATCATCATCACCAACATCATTATTAATAATAAGTGTGCAGCTACAGCATTCACCCTGTCCATGGTGGTGTTAAAAAAAAAACTTTCCATGAAGCAATCACATGCGATTTCCTCATTAGGACCAAACGTCAACACGTCAAACAGTTACACACTTATAAACACACGTTAGAAGGCTTTTTTAATGTTGTCTCGCTGTCCATTTGTGTTGCGGTGGAAAGAAAACCGGCTGAACATAGTGCAAGAAGAGTAAGGCTACGTGTTGAATATGCCGATACATCAATTCCACGCCGAGTTAAGCATGGATCGCTTAAGTACATAAACGATTTTTTTTAAAGGCATAGGAGAAGTATATAACGCGTTACCAGTTTCCAGATCCAACGATGCACACTTTCTTTCCGGGCATTTTGACTGTGTTCGGTCCTTTGGCTCCTACTCTTTTGTTTTTCCCCGAGACTTCCTCATACGCCCCGGGATCTCACGCCGAGTTAAGCATGGATCGCTTGAGTACATAAACGATTTTTTTTAAAGGCATAGGAGAAGTATATAACGCGTTACCAGTTTCCAGATCCAACGATGCACACTTTCTTTCCGGGCATTTTGACTGTGTTCGGTCCTTTGGCTCCTACTCTTTTGTTTTTCCCCGAGACTTCCTCATACGCCCCGGGATCTTCCTCTTTGTTCACCCCACCCCTCGCTCCGCGGCCACACGGCTTCGCTATACATTTTCCTTTCACAACAGTGGAGATCCCGTCCACACACGGCACAAAGGACGTGACACGTTTAAACACGCGGGACACTCCTTTTTTCATCCCCGCACGACTTGTCAGGTTGTTAACGATTCGCTTTTTGGCTCATTTTATGACGTTGCGTGGATGCAGACGCCGTATATAAGAACATTCAACCTTAATGTATAGTGCATCGATGTTTAAATTGTTATTTATTATTAAAGAAGCTCGTATCATGGAAGAAGCCGGTCCCGCGGATTCGTCTCCACCCAATTGACGTCAAGCCGGAAATAAATATAAAGCACTTCCGGTTTGTTTATTTTGTTTTAAGCCAGATATTATACATATCCTATAACTATGCAACAGAAAACGGAAAACAACTTTCTTTTCTAAATAAATAAAGGAAATTCCAACAATTCCAAACAATTTCACAAACTTTATTTACTTTGTAGAGGACACATTTTAAAAATCACAGTATATCTAAATTATTGTTTAGTAGTATATTATTATAGTAGTATAATAGTTTGTCTATTTCACTATAATAATTAGATAAATACTTCAATACTTCAAGTTATCAATACAATTGAGAAGGTAAATGAAAGTAAGAACAACATTGCATATTTGACATATTATGTTTTATTCACCAATAAAGATGATAATGTATAAGCTATTAAAACCTATAAGAACAAAATTGAATATATTGATTTGTATACTTATGTTTAAGTGGTTGAAGCAGATTTTGTAAAGTGAATATATGTATAATAGTGAATATATATATATATATATTTGTGTTTTAGTTTTACAATCAGTCGAATGCGGAAGTGGGAGGTTAAGAGCGCGTCACGTGACTGTGTAGCAGCCATAGGCTAACAGGCTAGCCTCTGCTTTACCAGAGAAAGCCATGTTTTATCATCCATTACTCATCTAGCTGGTGGACGGACCGGTGTCTGCGGCGCCCGCGGTGCGTTTTCGCGAAGCGATGAATCGACACTTTTACCATTTCTTTTTGTCAAAAAACGCATCGCCGGAACTAAATCTTTGGTGACTTAGCCTCAGCTAGCTCAGCCCGTGTTACCGTTTAAAGGGGTGGGTGTTTCGTCGCCAGCGACTATGCAAGCGGAAACACCCGCTCTCCGTGTCACGGAAAGTGAAGGAAAGCTGGATGTGTTCCCCCCGAACAGGACTCCCAGCTCGGGGAGAGCGAGTGCCAAAAGCTGGCAGTACAGGTGGGTGCGCTCTTTATCCACATATCCACCCAATATTTTAAGCTAGTTTGAATTCCGTGCAGCCACGTTGAGCTCCGGCCAGCGTAAATAAAGTGTTATGTCAACGTTTTGTTTGTCTCTTCATGTTTTTAATCTCGCTCGTGATTGGAGTCGTTTGCTCACAGCTTTTGTTGACACAATCAGACCGCGTTGCACTTTGAGCAAATCTCAGGGCTTTTATGGTTGAGTTGTGTGTTTATCTTAGTGTTCTTATATGTGTGTGCTCCTTTCTTTTATCTCCTGACAGTGACCACATGGAGAATATTGATGGCTACCTGATGAAATACACCAACCTGGTGACCGGGTGGCAGTACAGGTGAGTTTAAGTCAATCGACACTAAATCGACGAAAGGATTTGACGCAGGGCGGGTTGTTGTCATCGCCGTGATTGTTGTTGTTGTTGTTGTTGCTTTCAGGTTCTTTGTGTTAAACAATGAGGCGGGCCTGTTGGAGTACTTTGTCAACGAGCAGTCGCGGCACCAGAAGCCCCGCGGGATGCTGCCGCTGGCCGGGGCCGTCATCTCCCCCAGCGACGAGGACTCCCACACCTTCACCGTCAACGCCATCAGCGGGGAGCAGTACAAGCTCCGGGGTGGGTATCTGACTTCTTCGTATCCCCCCCCCCCCTCTACAGGCACACGCTCTCGCACACTCCATCAGGATCACGCAGTATTGATTTAGATGATGTGTGTTTGGTTGTTTGTTTTTTTTTTCCATTATCTGCTGACGCGGAGTAAGACCGTCCCAGAGTAAACCGCCATAAAGGTTTTGCCGTCATGTGTTCTTGTGTCTCTCAGCCACCGACGCCAAAGAGAGGCAGCACTGGGTGAGCAGACTGCAGATCTGCACACAACATCACACAGAGGCCATGGGGAAGGTGAGACTGTAATAAAAAAAAAACACCAAAGCATATAAACGACCCACGTGTTCCTAAGAGACGTGTGACTTATTTTTTGGGGAAATGTTTTTCAGAGCAATCCGCCACCCAAGTCCCGGAGCTACTCCATGGCGTCCCAGGGCAGCGGCAGCTCGCCGATGTCCGTGCGCCGACCCAGCCAAAACCCCAACGTCCTGTTCGGCTGGCCGCAGGCCCACAAGGGCTCGTCGCTCTACTCCAGCAAGAGGTCCCTGCTGCCCGACCACCTCATGGACGCCAGGGAGGTACGCCACCCCGCCGATTCTTGATTCTCTCGCGGGACATTCGGTTGTAAGGGTTTCAAATATTCAGGACTTCTGTTGATTTGGATTCGCCCGGTCGTGACCTCCCGTCTCCGCTTTGATCCACCACTCCATGTCCACAAGAGAGTGCTGTTGTCTTCCTCTTAACATCAGGGGGACGCTGGGGATCATTCAGGCTCCTCGTTGGTTATCACGAATTTAATTCATGAATTCATTTTTAGGTGGAATGTTATTTAGCATTTAGGTTATTGTTATTACCTGACACATTACATTGCACTTGGCCAACGCTTTTGTCAAAAACAGGCTCACGAGAGCTATGCCCATACATTCATTTAGAATAAAACGATTCGTTTTTAGGGCCTTAACTAAAGGGTAAAAGAGCTAGATTTCCCCCCCCCCTTTTTTTCTTTAAACATGGATGCTGTGCATACATTAAAAATATATATATATTATATGAGGCAGTGCCTGTAAAGAGACATGGCAACCCTGACACACCTTTGTTTTCTGCACCATCATTAATGCCTCCCCCCCTTTGCTCAGATGATGACCCAAGCCCAGGGCCAGCACAGGGACCTGATCCAGAGCATCGAGGGCTTGCCCGCTGCCCCCGACCTCTCCCCCCTGGACCAGGACCTGCTGATGCTCAAGGCCACTTCCATGGCGACCATGAACTGCCTCAACGAGTGCCTGCACATCTTACACCTACAGCAGGTTGCCAGACAGAGAGGCTCCCTGGGAGGTGAGTGGGGGGCCGTCACTGTGCAGATTGTCCAACTGCCGTTCTCGACTCAATTTTGTTCACTCGTTGATCAAACAACAAAGGAGATTGGCGTTTTTTTTCCGAACCAAGTGACACCGGCACGAGACACTGGAGATTTGTGTATCTTTGTTCAATCTTGAGCAACAGTTTGCGTTGGCTGCACAGTGGAATTATTTTGCATTATTGATAGGGAGCCGTACCTATTCCTACCACCCGTATTGGAGGTAATTAGATCTTAGAGGGGTTGAAATGTCCAACAGCTCCGCCGCGGGGACTGGTCGCCGCTCACGGCCGACATTTTACGCGTCAGCAGTAGAAAAAACAATCGAGATAATATTTCTAGTGGGTCTGTTCCGCTTGAGAGATTTTCCGTGTCAAAGTTTGCTCTGTGAAAAATGGCCTTAACTTACTCTAGTGTTTTAAGAGAGCAGCCAAAGCGAGGCGTCCAGCCCAGGTACGATTTGACACGAAAGAAAACATTCAGGAAGGTCCCACTTCTTCTCCCCCCCCCCCCGCATATCTCGTTACTCAATGTATATTTCATTGAGGCCAGGCTCGTCGCGAGCGGCCAATCAGGCTAGGTTGCCCGATGACGCACGGGGTTGAATTTGAATGAGGTCCGCTCGCCTCGAACTGCACACGCAAAAAAAAAAGTCCTGCCGCGCCGAGAGGCTTTAGCCAATCGGAGGCCGAGGTTGTTCCCCGTCGGCGTGGCAAAAGTATCCTGATACTGGGCTTGTGGGGCGGCTCGGGTTGCGCTCTTTTGGCCAGGGGCAGCTGTATGAGGAACAACCATCTGTCCAGTCGGCAGCCCGGCGGTTGATGTAGGGTGATGTGTGGAGAATGGCAGGCCGAGTGTAGAACTACGCTGGTGTGTGCGCGTGCGAGTCGTAGGGCCTCGGTAGGGTGGGGTGGGGTGGGTTGGGGTGGTGCAGTACCATGAGTGCCTCTGAACCCGCCTCCCCGTCCACGGCAGGACCCACCATCGAGTGGCTGGAGCCCAAGCTGCCCGACATCCTGAAGAACGGCAGCAGCTTCGCCAACGACGAGGAAGGCCTGCTAGAGGGGAACCGCCTGGAGCTCAGCAGCCCGGAGTCCTGCAGCTTCTCCGGGGTAAGAAAAGAAAAGCTGAAAAACACCCTGCGCGCCCCCCTCCGGGGAAAGGGGCTTCACCAGAGAGCGATGACCTGTTGGTTGTCAGGAAGTTGGAAAGGGCTTGCACGACATAAACGATCCCTGACTTTGAAGCCCGGGGTCGTCGAATAAACCCCCTCCCTTCACAGGAACAGGAGGACATCGACGGAGAGGACGAGCTGGAGGACTCCGCCGCGGACAAGGAAGAGGACCTGGGCGCGGTGGAGGAGGAGCGCAGCGTCATCCTACACCTGCTGTCCCAGCTGAAGCTGGGCATGGACCTCACGCGGGTAGGTCGGGTTCCGTGCTCCAACGCGTCCCGTCCAGCCCCTGGGCTCTTAACCGTCAGCGAGAGGTGGAACAGGTGTAATGTGCCAGCCAGAGGTGTGGTCTGGATTCGACCTAGTGTCATGATCGGGTTAAATCAGGAGTTTTAGGACACCACACGGATGCAGTGCACAGCTACCACGTTAAACGTTGACCAAAGCCAGTTACTTGAAAAATGAAAACACAAAAACATACAAGTCTCCCCTGAATCTAATTGGCAGAGTGAAACTTTTGTATTTTGGATCTGGAATCGCAGGGAGGAGTAACAAAACACAATCAAAACACTCCCTCACACTAGGCACAATTTTACATTTTAATAAACAATTTTAATGGGATGCATTTCTCTTTCCCTGCAGGTGGTCCTCCCCACCTTCATCCTGGAGAAGCGCTCCCTGCTGGAGATGTACGCCGACTTCATGTCGCACCCCGACCTCTTCGTGGCCATCACCGACGGCGGCAGCCCGGAGGAGCGCATGGTCCGCTTCGTGGAGTACTACCTCACCTCCTTCCACGAGGGCCGCAAGGGCGCCATCGCCAAGAAGCCCTACAACCCCATCATCGGCGAAACCTTCCACTGCTCCTGGAAGGTGCCCAGGACCCCCGAGGCCCCCGACGAGGCCGCGCAGGGGAGCGCCGAGTCGGCCGAGTCGGCCGCCTCCCGGGAGCCCTACCAGGTGCGCTTTGTGGCAGAGCAGGTGTCCCATCACCCCCCCGTGTCCGGGTTTTACGCCGAATGCCAGGAGAGGCGAATGTGCGTCAACACCCACGTGTGGACCAAGAGCAAGTTCATGGGGATGTCCATCGGCGTGTCCATGATCGGTGAAGGTGAGTGGGGATCGCTTGTCATCCGCCACGTGCGGTGCAATGGATCTTTTAGAGTCCACGTTTTGCGACCGAAACCTTGCGTCGGAAACGAAAAGCGGTAGGCACGATGATAATAACGTGACACGCAGGAAAGGAGTCATTTTCGTGGCATCGTTTCATCACGTGCAACTATTGTGTCTGTGCTCCGATAATTCTCCCAGGTTGCCTGAATTTAGTTGAGCACGACGAGGAGTACACCTTCACGCTGCCCTGCGCGTACGCACGCTCCATCCTCACCGTGCCCTGGGTGGAGCTGGGCGGCAAAGTCAACATCGGCTGCGCCAAGTCGGGCTACTCGGCCGCCATCACCTTCCAGACCAAGCCCTTTTACGGCGGCAAACTGCACAAGTGGGCTCCGCCGTCCATCCCGATGTCACCGCGTGCATTCCCAGCGGCATTTGGCACGACTTGACTTCCTGTTCCGTTCTCTCTCTTTTGTGTAGGGTCACGGCGGAGGTGAAACACAACCCCACCAACGCGGTGGTGTGTCGCGTGCAAGGGGAGTGGAACGGCGCCCTGGAGTTCAGCTACACCAGCGGCGAGACGAGGCTGGTGGATGTCACCAAGCTGCCCGTGAGCCGGAAGCTCGTCCGGCCGGTTGAGAAGCAGAGACCCACCGAATCCAGGTGAGCAACGGTGTGGACCCTGTGGGAGGAAAGGACACACGAAATGCACAATGCGTTGAATATATTACACGACAGTCGCACAACGTCCGGATCTGATCCACTTCTGTTTGGGTTGTGGGACCCAGGCGCCTGTGGCAGCATGTGACCGAGTCCCTGCGGCAGAAGGACATCGAAAAAGCCACGGAGCACAAGAGGATTCTGGAGGAGAGGCAGCGGACGGAGGAGAGGCACCGCGCCGAGACGGAAACGGCCTGGAGGACCAGATACTTTGACCAAGAGGTGAGAGGGCCGAACTATCTTTTCGCGTATTTGATGCTGTTGAGGCTTCTAATGTCAACAAAGTGCAGTCTTAGGTGACGGTGGGCAGAATGTCGGCGAACGGTAATAAAACTGAAGACGGAGATGTAATCTTTTTTTTTTTTTTTTTTGACATAAAAATAAGACATTTCAAATCACGTTCAGCATAGATTTTGGCCCCGGTAGAAGGTTCTCCCTTTCAGCGTGATCTCGTCTTGCACTAAGCTTTTTTTTTTATTTAAAGGCAGAGCACGTTTATACACGGCATCCTTTCTTCTTTGCCCTATAAGAATATTCATTTATTATTTTGTCGACTCACTGCATTACTTATTTAAAAAAAATATAAACTTTTTTTCTCCTCTTCCAGGGTGAAGGCTGGGTGTATTATAAACCGCTTTGGAAAAACTCGGCTTCCAAATCCTAGTTACTTCAGTCTTCTATCTTGGATGCTGATATTGTAGATTCAGGAATGTGCGTGCGTGTGTGTGTGACTGTGCGTGCGTGTGTGTGTGTGCGAGAGGTTGACGGTTATGAAATGAGAGCATGACCTGCACTGACCTACAGACGAATGCAACACGGTAAGAAGGAACAGTGAGACGGCATGGCTACAGGTGTTCTTGAATCCATCACAATGTTCATGAAACCAAGTACAAGCTGATCTCTTTTTTTTTTTATAATCATCCAATGTCAATGAAAACATTCTCGTACTGGTAAATGTACTCCTATTTACGCAGCCTTAAAGTAGTCTCTCTCTAAGTTCAGATTCTACTCAGCAACCTGGATATGTATTTCCTCCTTTTTTTATGAGTATCTTACTTAAATAAAAACCTAAATCTGTGCAATGTAGTATACTGGATGCTGTGTATTTTAATGTGAAGTTGCTGTGAGCGATGTTAAGAACAGTTTCCAGTGATGAGATAGAAACTGCCGTATATATATTTGCACACAATATTCTGATCTCCGACAGTGGCTGATTCTTTCGCAGATCGGTAACCACTTAAATCCCCCAATTAAGCATTTATCAGTAGTATATACACTTTTAATAAATGATTTATAGCACAATATAATGTCATAAACAGGTCTACGTTTTTTTTTTTCCCCCACTCACTGGCAGAATATCAGAGAATCGTGTGCATTTAGATATATTGTACCCTATTAACATGAAGTCATTGCAATTTATCTCTAAATTATTATTGATTTGTCATTGACATTTTCATTGTCAATGATTATATGGTCACACTGCTGGAATGGCATGCCATAGACTAGCTGACAAATAACCACATTTTAAATAACGAAATGACCGAATCACATGTGAATGCATCTAAAGATTATTCATGTCTTAGTCTCTCCTTTTTTTTCTTTTTTTCATTTTTGCGGTGGAAGGAAAAAATTATTGCGTGCATGACAGCAAAATGTCTCTATTCATTGCATCATGTAAACTACTCCTTTGTCTGCATTACTTACATTTCAGATGTAAAAGCTTTTAACCAAATTTGCTTGTTTTGTAATGCAAATAAATATTTTCTTTGAATGCGTATCTATGGCCCATCTAGCTGTACTTGTCACTTTTTTTTTACAACAACTTTTCACATTTTGAGTGTTTGTTTACATTTTTGGACGCCAAACTATACTGACTTAACAAAAAAAACTTTTATAACAACTTTTAACATTTTCAAGTTTTTTCATAACTTTTGGAAGACGTACTGTAGTATGACTTCTTTATGATATATTCTACTAAAGCGGCTATGGTAGTTTACCGACAGAGGGACGCGCGGACCCTTCTAATGTTACAGCATCCTCTGTCTCGCCGAAGATGCGCCACACGTACAGATCTCTCACTCGTCACTTTTTTTCGTTGAACAGCAATGGTCATATGTCACGGCGGCACCTACCCACTAAACCTTTTTGGATTTTAAAACAAACTCAACTGACAGTTAAATCAACTAAGTTGCATAGTATTGTTGATAAAGTATTGTTGATAAAGCTCCGTATGTGCAGTGATGAAATATAGTACATGTATTTGAAAATCATTGAGGACTACAATCGTGTTGGTGCGCGTAGGCTTTCTCACTGTGTGACGCATCGCGTTGCAGCAGGCGATCTCCGGCCACACACGCCCCAGAATCAGCATCAGCACCAGCGCATCCTTCCTCCGCGGGGTGTTCGCCCCCTCCTAGCCCCCTCCTCTCTGCCCGCTCCGGGACTGCCGCTCGCCGTGACGGGGCCGAGGCCTTCGCGGAAATCCACATCGGCGGAGTTGTCCTTTCTTGTCCTCCTCCTCTGCCCGGTGCTCCGTTATGTCTTTGGGCCTGCTCCCCCTGTCGCCATGCCCGCTGCCGAACGCCTCTCGCCGCCGCTGCTCCTCGTGCTGTGGCTGCTTCTGATTTCGTGGCCGGATGGGGCGGCTGCGGAGGGCGGCGGCCTTGCGTCGTCCTCCTCTCCGCGCGGGGACAACAATGGGCCGACCACCCCGGCGCCGTCGGCCGGCGCCTCGGCCTGGGCACGAGGTAAAAAACAAACAAACAAACAAACAAACAGAAAACACGCTCTGCACGTTTCCGGGCTCATTGTTAGAGCAAAATGGTAATTGGCTTCAGAGGGGGACCGTGTGGCTCGCGTTGGCATCAGCATCTGGCTTAATCTGTTTGGATCCTGGATGCTTTTGTCCAAAACACGTTATATTGCCATTATTGACGATATGAATTCGTATTTAAATCCTAATGTCGTCCACCGGCAAGATACAAGATACAAGATGCCAAAATGAGCCAAATTCGAAACAGTTGACATCAGCTTCCTGTGCAGTTACTCTGGAGAGGATTCTATGTTTAGAACTCTGTTTCTTGTTTTTGCATTCAATTATGCAGCAGGGGGAGACCCTGACTTGTAATAGGATTTTAAAAGGCTAGGCAAATGGAACCCCCCCTTGAAACATGGTTAAAGGGTAAAATTAATATTTCTTTGCTCATGGGCATTCGTCATTTCTATCGATAGGATAATAAACATCTACAGCCGTATGGGTCGGGCTATATCATTTGGAGGTCTGAGGGATTACGGTTTATCACCCGAGTAGGTGAAAACATTATACGTGGGGGGGGCACGATAATCCACTGATGGCCTCAACGCTGCCGGGTCTGTTTACATCTTACAAGTATAGTTGGTTTACATGAAGTAATCTCCAAAAAAAATGTAAAAAAAAAAAAAAAAAAAACATCTTCAAAATAATGAACCTCAGCAGCAACATGTCGGTGTCAATTTCAAAATAGGGGCGTTTTATTTTAACATCCAGGCCTCGTTCATCTCGCAGGGGAAACATCTAGCATGGTGGACTGTATCGCTCCTATTATTCTCCACGCTATTCGGCCCTGCTTGCCTCATCACTTTTTCATGGGAAGAGAAAGCTCTGCATACAGATGGAGGTCATGCAGCGGCAGGATTTATATGCTGTGTGTGTGTGTATATATATATACTGTATATATATATATATTTAAATGTAAAGGCTGACTCTACTGCCTACTGCCTCGCTGCTTTCAGATTCCCCGTTTGCTCTGAGAGTCCTGGTGAGGGACCTGGTGACCCGTCAGCCTCTGCCGGGTGCCCGGGTGGACGTGTACGCCAACCACACCTGGAGGAGCTCGGCCCGAACGGGGCCGCGCGGCGAGGTCCTGCTCCGGGTGGCGTACAGCCCGGGCCTCGGCCTGACGCTGCTGGGCAACATGGAGGGCTACGTCCCCTGCCCGCTGCCCTGGAGCACCACCAAGAGGCCCAGTGAGTGGTCCTCCCTCTCCTTCGCCTTATTTGCGTTCGGCCATACACAAACGCCACCTCTGTTAGGACAAATCAAACCCTTAAACAGAAGGGAAAAGGTCTCAGACATCCAAACAGACACAAAGCAGTCTCAAAGGCCGTCCCATAGAACTCGCATGTGATGATGCTGTAGGTCAGAAGGATCGGTTAGTACTCACTGCTACATCGTCCAGGTCAAGGGTCACAGCGGACCTCCTCTTAAAGGGAGTTGGAATGTCCAACAAGGCTCATATAAGTCTGTACACAACAACCACAACACAATTAAAGCTTTCAAGCAGGGTCGTGCTCAAGGATACGCCGCTCCTCACGAGACGACACTAAAAGTGAGCGGAAACCGAGCAGACTTTTGCCGTACAATATTCTACAAATCGATTTGTACCAACACACACACACACACACACACGTGCGTGCATTATTCATAGTCATTACATATTAATGAGGCCGTCTACGGCAAACATACAAGCCGTCTGTGAGGTTTGCACTCGACTAAGCGATCTGTGTTGCCGGTGTGCATTTAGAAGAAAAAAAAAAAACGTAACAGATCTCTCTGCTATAGTGGTTTTATTGATTGCTTCTACAGCAGCGTGTAGGTGAAAGCGTATCCCCGCCTCGCCAAAACTGTCTTTGTCCCGCACTGAATCAGATGCAAACAGAGAGAGTGGGGGGGTGGGGCGGGGGGGGGGGGGGGGGGGGGGGGGGGGGGGGGGGGGGGGGGGGGGGGGGGGGGGGCTCTTTGGCCCCACCGCTTGGGGTAAATAAAAGGGGGGCCTGGGTCTGACTCTATTGTCTGTTGTGTTCCCCGCATCCTCCTTCTCCTGCTGTTCTGAGTCCAACAGAAATCAGAAAGAGACGGGGTGTTCTCGAGGGCATGTGTCACGAGAGAGAATCAAAAAAGAAGAAAAAAAAAAAAAAAAACAGAAAGAGAGAGAAAAAAATAAAAGGGAAAGGTGTCATCAGCCGTTGTCAGAGGCGCCTCCCTGTTTGTGTGGCTGAACCCTAAAAAAAAAAAAAAAAAGAAAAAGGGAGGTTTGAGGTTAAGGTTGCCATCTGCTGGATATGGTGCAGGTCTTCAAGTCAACGTAACAACACTGCTTTAATGTTAAAGAAGCCTGACCCCTCCATATTTGTTTTTTGTCACAGCTCGCACAATTTTAACTATTTCAAGTGTTGGATGTCGGTTGTCGGCACCAGACTAGAAAAAACGTGCAGTTATCGTAATATGAAAACAGAAGCAATAGTAGCGTAAGCGACTGTGTGTGTGTGTGTGCGTGTGTGACATCTGACCTTTGCTTTCCCCCCCCCTTTGCAGTTTTCTCTGCCGTGACGCTGCTGCTGCTGCCTCACAGCCAGGGGAACGTCTGGCTGTACGACGACTCGGTGCTCATCACCAGGAAGCTACCCGGTAACTTCGCAGTGCCTTTAATTTACGAGGAGGAAAAAAAAACAAAAAAAAAAACCCTATCACTATTTGTCGTTTCTTTCTTTCCGGGTTCATTTTGAAATCCTAAGATCTTGGAGAGAAAATGTTCAGGTAATAATCGTCTAGCGCGGATTCAGTGGAAAAAAATAAATAGATGGACAAAAAAAACCTGCTCGTTGTCACCACGTATAGGTGACATAGATGATACATTTTTTTTTATTATTATTTCAAGCAGCCTCCCTTGAAACTAAATGATGTCATTTAAAAACACACAGATAGATGTCCATATTTATTTAAATCGTATAACGTGTCCCCCCCCCCCCCCCCACCCCCACCACAGACAGTTCATCGCAGCCTACGGTTGAATTCCCCAAGAGCCTCCTCTCCATCTCCGACAACAGCAACATCTCCTCGCTGACGGCGTACCTGACCGTGCCGCGCCACCATCTGGCTAAAGACTGTGCCAACTGCACCAGGGGCCTCATCGGCAACAAATCAGGTGAGGGTGACTAAAGCCTCGTGTTCAACCCCCAGCCAGGACTGTCGAATGCCCTCGTTTGGTCATTGAGAGAAATCGACGCGACACATTGAGGATTTTTTTTTTTTTTTTTTTTTTTTTTTTTTTTTTTTTTTTTTTTAAATCGTAAAAATTGGAAACCAAAGACTCCACATACTTGGTATAGAAATGCGTCCCGTTCCTCCGCAGTGTTCAGGAGCGTGGAGCTGAAGGCGGTGGCCGCCGTCAGCGTTCTGCTGTATTCGGGCGACGAGCAGCTCCAGGTCCGGGGTCCCATCCGCATCAGCCTGCCCCTTGGACGCGACACGCACCTGCGGCCCGCCGACACCGTGCCAGCCTGGGCCTTCAACCTAAAGACAGGTATGAACGAAGTAAACACGGGAGCAACATTAATCTGTCAGGCGATTGGTTAATGCAAGAACAATAAATGGGAATAAAATACATCAACGAAATCTCTTTAAAAAAACACATTTTACACATACGTCAAAGACTTGAGGAAATATTTCAGCTCGATTGGGCAATAACTGCATTTATTGACATCTAACATTAGGTGTAATTGGAACATTTATTTTCAGGTGCCTGGGAGACTCAGGGCCTTGGAGCAGTGAAAACTATCAACGGTGAACTGGTTTGGACCTACACCGCCTCGTATTTGGGTTACTGGATAGCCGCACCCCTGTCCTCCCCAAACGGTGCGGCAACACCCACCACATGTGCCTATGTGCTGCGTCATGTACATTTATGGCGTGTCATCCATTCATGAATACGTGTACATCCGACCATTTAGGACACCTGGGACACGGCGGCGCGATAGATTTCCTGGCGTACCACAACCACATGCTGATGGGAATACTGGCCGCGACGCTGGCTGTGGTCATCGGATTTCTTTCCCTGCTGCTGTGTCACTGCAGGTGAGAGACGTCGGAGAGCTCATCAGGTTCACAGCAGATTTAGAATGAAATGGAAACAAGCGATGCATATTGACTAAAGGATAACATGACTTGACTGTGCCAAAACAAATACTGAAAGCATCGTTGAAATAGGGCTTATTAATGAGTTGCTGAAGAGAACTAAGAATAGCACCGATTAAATGCTACACAGTCCACCCCGACTAAATTGCGTTTCCCCTTCATGCAGGAGTTCTTATCGGGCACCCAGGAGGAGGAGGAGGAGGGCGCGCTTTTCCAAGCTGACAGTGGTGAAAAAAGACCAAACCACCTCCACGCACATGGAGGAGGGTTTGCTGTTCCGGTCCGGCGACAACAGCCTGGCCTCCTGCAGCGTCCAGTGCGAGCCTTCGTCCACGCCGAGGCACAAGGCCAACTACAACATCTACGTGGAGGATCCGGGGAGCCGCGTCAATTCGGACCGGACCAAAGGTCCGCCGCCGGCGCGCCACTACATCAACAGCGAGGAGGTCGCTCGGCTCCGGGAGCAGTCGGAGCAGAACCGGGCCAACGTGCACCCCGGCAACCTCTTCCAAGAGAGGCTGCTTCACATCTTCAACCAGCCGCTGGCCATCATCCAGGCCCCGGAGATCTTCGGCGGCCAGGACCAGCAGCCGCCGGGCTGCAAGTCCGCCACGTTCCCCCGCAAAGGGGCGGAGTACGACGCTCACTCGGAGCCCCCGAGTAAGGACGGCTTCACCCAGACTTTACCCAAAGTCTCCCAGGGTGGAGGCGGGCAGCAGGCATGCCAGGGTGAGCCACAGCCTCTGGAGACTCCTCCGCCAGGACAAGGCCCCAACGCCGGTGGCTGGGGATGCTACAGTAACCTTCTGGAGTCCTCCGTCTCGGTGCCCGGGACTTTGAACGAGGCGGCCGGCATGCAGGCCTTCAGCGGCGGGCACGGCGTGCCCGGTGAGCTGCAGGGCATCTCGGAGCGCACCTTACTGGAGCTGACCCGTGGCAAGCCCTTGACCTCTCACCCCAGGGCCTGGTTCGTCTCCCTGGAGGGGAAGCCGGCGGCGCAGGTGCGCCACTCCATCATCGAGCTGCAGGGCCGCCACCGCCCGCCGAGCAGCAACGACACCAGCCTGGACTCGGGCGTGGACATGAACGAGCCCCTGCAGAGCATCCGCGAGGCGGGGCGCGACAGGCCCTCCGCCAGGGCCTCCTTGGCGCACCACGGCCGCGGGGGCCGGTACGCCGAGGACCAGGACCTGAGCAGCAGCGAGAGCGGCACCACCGCCACCTGCACGCCGGAGGACCCCTCGCTGAGGAACATTTTGGACGGGAGCAGCGGGGCCATACCCAACATCCCCGAGGAGCGGGACGGCATGGACACGTCCAGCGCGCAGGAGGACAGCGAGTCGAGGGGCACGCCGCCCCCGCGGCGCCTGAGGAAGTTCAGGGAGAAGGGGAGGACGGGAAAGAGGAGCGCCAAGCAGGTCCGCGAGGGCAGACCTCTGACCAAGCGGAATTAGAGCGCGGCTCGCGATTATACGTCCAGACAAGCGTTGTAATTACCAATTTCAAACGGCCCATTCAACCCATACAATAATTTGTCGTCCTATGCGGTCATCTCAGTGCAGAGTGATTCAGACTCCGTCCGTGTGAGCACGTTAACCCCCTAGGCCCCCGGATACCGGCGAAAAAAGAGGGTGCCCTCCTATGGCCTGTGATCACGCGAGGCACCGTGCTCATCTATATTTAGATCGAAATAGATAAATAAGAAATAAATCTGGTGAGTTTGCAGCATGGACACAGATACAGGTCAACGTCTAGTGCACTTATCCTCACCACGAATGCCTGCCGTCAAACGAGACACGAACGCTACAGAAGTAGTTCGTAGCGCTGACAAATATAGTTTCCGTCAGCCTGACTGAAAAGACGTAGAAAAAAACCAATTTAAATAGAGAGTTTAACTGTTGACACGAAAATGCTTTGTCTCATCGGATTTCCCAACAGCCGATCTGATCGTGAGTAGCTTAATTTAGCTTTAACCTTTCCGCCCGTGTGACCCTGGACTCCTTTGGAGCACTTGTACATTTTTAAAAGCTGAGCTGCCAATTTTATCATACCTGATATTCGGGGTTTTTACAGTCCTACAGTTTAAGAAAGCATGAGAATGAACGAATCCCTTTTTGTGTACGAACAACCGTTGCATACTTTACGGCCGACGTAATCATCAAGCTGGGGTCACGAATGCTACATTTCATACAAATGAGACTCCCACAGGCCCCAGAACTTAACACACGAGCAGCATTGTTATCACAAGACAAGGAGCACACAAGGAAAAACATGGAATGCGACTCCACACCACATCCATCTGCACCTACAAACACTGGCATTAAAACACGTTGCCTCATGGGATCGGTTAGTGGGACTGGTGAGTGTCACGCACAGTATTTCCCTCTTGCAACTATTTTGTGAACACTGCACCTTAACGGTTGGTGCCTTGCAGATTCACTTTCAACACCCGTTACCCTGAAACTCTTAATATTGATGTTCACACACACAAAAAAAAAAAAAAACTTGACCATAGAATGTTTGTTTTTTTTTGCTTTGACAAATATGACAAAAGAAAAAAAAAAAGTAGTTTGAAACGGGTTTAAAAATAGCGGTGCAGAGCAACTTGCGTAGTTTTTTTTTTGTTTAGAGCCCAATTAGTGGATTCCCACATGCTGAACGATGCACCACTCTGCCTAAAAACAGCCCGTGTGGCTGTAGTTTGATTTGAACCAATATTTTTTTGGAACAATGATGTCATTTGTCATAGCGTTTTGACAAATATGATGAATTTGAGAAATGGTTCCAGCCCCAGCAATATTTAACAGAATTTTAAGAAAAAAAAAGAAAACTCCGCAGCAACAACTTTGGCATAGTTAGTCTTCCTTCACGGTACCGCTGTTAAACTGTCAACCAATCGGCTCACTTTGTTTGCATCAGCCTCCATTCTGTAGCCACATTCAGTGATTTCATTTTTCTATGTATATATAAAATCAAGCAACATTCTATGTATTACGTGGCGGTGACTTTATTTTGAGCGCCGTTCCATCCAACAGCAAAGGTTCGAAAGGGCGCATCGGTGCGTCTCACTTTTTCCACTTATCACTTAAGAGTGCGTTATCCGTCTAAAGATTGTCTTTGTGGGAAGCTTTGTATCTTTTCTAAATGTAGCATCAATTTGAGCACTTAATCGTTCGGTACGCTAACAAATACACAAAGTACTTTTTCTCCCGCTTTTCATCGGCTTGAAAATCAGTCCATCAAATCAGCAAAATCAACCCCCCCACTGCCACACCCATTTTAAGTAATCTTTGCTGAATGTATTTGTATTGATTTCTACGTGTTCTATAGTGTGCTACTCTTGTTTCTAGCCATTGAGCCTCCTCCGTTTTTGTGTCTTCCCAAGTAGGCACCTCTTTCGTTGACCTATATTGTGATGGTAGTGTTATTTGTCTTGCCTTTTGTTGTGCACTAAATTAATAAACTTACTTGATACCAATTGCTTATTAGGAGTTTTCCTCTTGTCTTCCAAATAAAAATGAAAGCTTCAGTTATAGAGAATTTATATAAAAGCCACAAAAGAATTTGATGAAATAGCGTTGTATTTCCCCCCCCCCATTTTCTTAAGAAATCTAAATTCAACCTCTATTAAGTCACAAAAATGAAGAACTAAGTAGCATTACATGGGAAATATAATTTGAACCTGTGTGGGCGACTTTCCACTTAATTTTGTTGCGCTGAATAGAATGACGTGTCCTCTTTGGTGAATGTCAAGAGATTTGAGCCCTTGTTTTATGACATCCTAAAAATCTGTGCCGGTGGTTTCCGCCAAACACTCTCTGGACATGCCGTAGTGGAACTGACGACTCTGTACGGGGTCATGTTCCGGCCAGTGGTGCAACGAAAGCTGCCGAGCAAATCTTAGATCACCCCGAAACACAAGTGTACTCAACAATAACCGTTTGTACCATCCACCCCCGGCCACCAACGCACCTGCGGTAAGACACGGGCAGTCCCCCCCCCCCCCCCCCCCCCCCCCTCCTGCTCCAGCATCTCCTCCTGACAGATAGGACACACATCCTGGTCTTGGATCCGCTTCCTGCAGACACTTCCAGCCTCCTGGCCCGTGACTGGCTGGCTTTGAGATCCCAGGAGCAGCAGAGGGATCATTTTCCATCCGGTGGGCTTTGTATTGGTGTAAAGCGTGGAGCGACTCCAAGATCTGTCTCTCATCAAGTCCGCGTTGAAATAAAATTAGATCATTTTACGATATCGCATGTCCAGGGGAAGCAAGCGAGCAATTCACTTCTTTCAAACTGTCTACAGACTTCACAGCATGAAACTGCTGTTATAAAGCCCACACAAGGGCAAGAAACAAAGTGAACCCTCTGGAAATATTGCAATCATTTACGAAATGTTTTAAAACTTTAAAAAAGTTTCTGACCTTTTCATCACCTCCGTGGGGCCATTTGATTTCAGGAAGAATATCGTCGTGTTGAGAGCTTGGTCCTGTTGGAAAGTCCCTGACTCACTGTGTTTTTTGTAAACATCCTGTCCATGCAGAATGAAGACATAAATCAATCGTGTCATCGTGAACATTGACATTGTTAATGAGAACATACAAAGCGACTGAGTGAAAAGTTTGGCATGATAATTAGATAGATATCTTGCTAATATGACAAATTCAACTAAACTACTATATATTACTGTATATTACTATACCTGGATATACGTTGAGCTGTATCCCGTTTTAGGACCGATGTAAACACGTGTTAGACATTAATGAGCAAAATTGATTGATTTGCACCTGTTCCGGTTTGTCTTCTTCTCTTCAGGTAAACAGTGCACCGTGCGGCGCTTTGCTGCCTCTCACTGGTGAATTGGGGTAATTGCAGCTTTACTCCATATCCATGCCAGAGCTGTGGTTCAACACCCGTGTTTACGCCCAACACACTCTGTTAGCTGTTTTGCAAAGGGCATTTTGAATAACATTGTATGTTCCATGCATGAACAACAAAAAAAAACACCTGATTTGTTTGTATTTATCCATGGAACCTGATCATTGCAGTAGAGATTTAAACCTGTGGAGGGAGCCATTGCTGGGTAATAGATCCTTTGTGCTGTGTTAAGTGCTATTATATTTACAGCACTTATTCAAATTATGAGTTGATCTATTTCTAATAATATTCACCACATTAAAGTTACTATTGTTGGTCTGGACACCTCTTGTGAACTCATTTGATAAAAATTAAAAAACAGGTGTTTTTGGTGTCCTTTCTAGACATAACATAATAGCTTAGAATAAAGTGGAATTACGATGAAAGAATTCAGACCTTTAATATCAACATTGATGACTTAACACCCTGTGCATGCCACCAACTCTACAATGCAAAACAACTGTGGTTATCACGGGTTCAATGACCAAACGATTGCACTTAACCTATAAGTCAGCGCATACCAGTAAATCCAACTGGTAGCTTACCTATGTAGAAGCACATTACCTGTAAGGTAAGCACTTTCAGAAACACTATTTGGTAAAGTAGGCATGTCAATTCAAAGCACATTAAATTTGAACTTATACTATCGCTTTGCATGATATAAGTGACTCCAACTCAATGATGCTCAATAATCGTGGCTTCGTAAGGTCCACGCCACTGTAGGGATGTCCCTCTGCATGGCTCCACAAAGACGAGCACGTGATGTCACCCACAGCCCCCGTTGGTTTTTGTCAGGACAGCTCATTGTTGCTTTCGTCCTCCGGTGCATCTCACACTCACACACACACACACACACACGCACACACAAACACGCCGAAGGACTACTCTTGAAGAACTCCCAAAGGCAGTGTTACATTACTCTGATTTTAAAGGTTGATTTTCAGTTGGAAAGGATTACCGTTCAAGGACTGGAAAACGCTGTATATATATATTTTTTTTTTCTCTTTCTGCTGCTGTAAAGGTAAGATTCTTCAAAACATTTTTTCAGTGGACATTTGTGTTGTGTTTACTCCCTAAGCTTTGTGGTGTTCTAGTTTCTCACTGAAGGCTACATGGTGCGGGGTGCATGAATTCGCACATGCACATTGAGGTGTTTGCTGGCAACAACTAAGAAATAAAACAATGGGTTAATGGTAGATATTTTTTAATATTGCAATCACTTATTTTATGACAAATCAAAAGAGGAATAGAGTCCTTCAAATCGACAGTGATTTACCGAATACACTATTTTCTCTTTGAATTCATGGGGATCCTCTACATATGGATGAAATCGTTTTCCACTTCAGATACTTCGGTCTTCTGACAATATACTGAGGTACTTTTGTTGATTTCCTTAACATACTGTAGAGCAAAACGTTTCCAGTGTGGCCAACGTGCCGGTCCCACTTGCGATCCTGCCGCACCAAATGACAAAAAGCCGCTCACATGGCCGAAAGGTGAAAAAAGGACTTCCTCCACCAATGTGTTTCCAATAAAAGGAGGCTTCTCATGGAGTAGTGTGTAAATCTTCATGCTTTGACGCAGAGGGCCCACACAATAAGGGAGTAACTCCGCTCTTGAGTTATTGTGCGTCTTTGTGGGCCACCGGGGAGACATAACGTGTGTCTCTGGGCGTGCTCGAGAAGATATTCATCTTAAAAAAACGGACAAAGATTTCCTGAATTAGCCGGCCAACAGAGCTGGATAGGGATTAGGTCTGTTGTTTTGTGCCAGTGGATTATTAAGCTTTCCAGATAAATAGCTGGTGTGTGAAAGAGCTTCGCCCATACACACTGTCCTCTGTGACATAGGTGCATTGCCAATATAGCCCACTGATTGGTTTGTGGACTGACTTTTCCAGTTATTATTATTTATTTATATATATATATATATATATATATTTTTTTCATTTCAATAATAGTGGCAAGCAAAAGGGAACATCCTCACTCAAGATTTTTGACGGCCCATCTTCATTTCCATACACCAAAACCAAGTGAGATAAAACAAATGTGTTTCACTTCCGTAAGAAGAATTTAAGAGTTCCAGAATTTTAGAATTGAAGTTCAAATTGGACTCCACTCAGGCAGTGTACGCGTTAAATGTTGGTACCTACGTCGACTTCATCGCGGCATATCTCCCAGCTGCGGCTCCCACGCTGCCACAGACAAAGCCAGGCACATCTGTGGACACATCTGCGAGAGATGAGCTCACAGATGGGTCGGGAAAGTGTAAATCACAGTGTTAACACTGTTCTGATTTACTGGGCGCCGCTGTGCTGTGTAAGTGAGCGTTTTGCGGTCACTAAATGATTGCTCGGGTGTGTGCTTGCAGTTTTGGCATCTTGTGGCTGCACCTCGGTGAAACTTGCTCAACGTGCCTAATAAGCATGCAGGAAGGAAGCCGAGGAAGAGGAACAGAGGAAGCAAAAGGCCACATGTTTAACCTCGACCTACAAAAAAAGGAGAGCCCTGCCTCTGCGAGTTGAAAACATGGGTTCGGACCATATAGAATCGGTGTCGGTGAAGCGGTTCGCAGACTTCGATTTATCGCCAATTTTGGTTCCGTGAATTTAAAAGGAAGTCCAAAGGTTAGACAACTTGGCTTTTAATTGAATTTATAATTCTTAATATCCTTCCATCAAGCCCACAAATGGACGAGATCCGGCGGCAGTAGAAATAAAAAAACAAACAAAACAACAACATAAAAGTTACCGAATCCAAATTCTCAAAGGCACATTAAGCCTTAAAATGCATTTGCAAATTCATTTTCTCAAAAGTGTAAAAAGGAGACACTCCAAGTCAAATCTGCAAAGCATGAAATACATTGGATTAAGAAATAAATAAACAAACATTTCTCATCGTGTGGGTGTAACAATGTGGCGCACGAGAACTGTCAGAGGTTGAATCCAACTCCTGTCAGCACGGCGAGTGCTGCATCACGTTAGCGGCCACCGCAGGTCAGGAAACATTACTCTTATTGAGCTCTGGGGGAAAAACGATTTGGAATTGGATTTTTATTTTTATTTTTTTTTCCCTCCGAATCGTGTAAATATACCATCCAGTCAGACATAAAAAACATTTTGCTGTCAGGGACTTAGAGCACCGAGTCCTCGTTCCTTGCTTTTACGTACAAGTGGCCTTTGTGTGTGTGTCTCCTGTACATAAACGTATCAAAAAGTATACACAGCACATTGACAATCCTCTCTTTGTTTTTCTTGGAAAAAAAAAACATGAACCACGCAGATCAGAGCCGCAGATGGACCTGAACTATGTCCCTTTTCTTCTGGTGTTGTGCTCCTGTCATAAGGTAACAATTTTGCAATCTGAAACATGCAGGTTTAGCCTCAGTGCTCCTGTATATTTTTAGTTTCGCCATTCCCTTTGCATCACCCCACGCTGGACACAGTAGATTTCTGTTCCGTTTCGCATGTACCTGCATTTTCCACCAACGGTGATCATTCTTATATTCATTCTTTTCATTTCATGATGTCTTTTTCCAATACGGCCTATGTTTTTCCAAAAACGGATTCAAAATGTATTGAATATCCTGACACTCAGGTCCAACTTGTTCCTAATCCACTTCCCATCGTGCCACTGGAAAGGGTGACTTGGTAGAACACCTCGTACGCTGCACTTGGCCTTGTGTGATATTTTTAAGACTTTTTAAGGCTCCTGTCATGTCATGCCACGTGTGAGGGTGCTGGCGTTTCCCCTTTGTCACGTTGTCGCCTGGGCGCTTCTTTGTGCGTTTGCATGCCGCACGCCGACAACCTCAGCCGCTGCTGGTGGTCGGCAGCCCCGAGGAGGATCACCAGGAGCAAGGGAACCATCAGTCCGGGCGGAACCAAATCATCACGGCCCAGTACCACTGCTTCCAGAGGATCATAAAAGAGCTGCAGCGCTCGTCCAACGCCATAGGTCAGGGGTCACTGTTCTCCGTCGCATGCACACGCATCATGAGTCAACCTGCCACGTTGACACTGTGCCTCCTTTTGCCGCCAGCAGGGCCGGTGTGCAACATCACGTGGGACGGGTGGCTGTGTTGGGACGAGACCGAAGCCGGCCTCACCACAGAGCAGAGCTGCCCGGACTACTTCACGGATTTTGACTCCAATGGTGAATTTTCTGCTGCATTCGATCCCGATATCTCATTTCCTTCCATTGAATGAACCCCATTATATACATTTTTACAAATGGAAAGCGTGAAGTAAGGTCAATTACTGCGATGGCAACTTCTTTGAGGTCAGTTCCACGATTATTATTATTATTATGATTATTATGATTATTATTATTATTATTATTATTATTATTATTATTATTATTATTATTATTATTATTATTATTATTATTTGGGAAAACCCCTACAGTCTTCGAAGACGTTTCCCCTATTTATTCAGTATATAATAACTTGGCTTCACATGTGTCGCTTTGGCAGCGGTGGCGTCCAAAATTTGCTCCCACACGGGCGAGTGGGGGCGTCACCCGGAGAGCAACAGGACATGGACAAACTTCACGAACTGCCGAGGCAACGCGACGCCTCACACGGCGGTAAGGAGGAATACGTCGCAAAAAAAATAAAGACGCAATGGAACCAAGGAGCTATTTTCATTGACCGGTGGAAAAAAAATAAAAATGGTGTCCCTTTTTGTCGGCAGGCGGCCATGTCTCACTTCTACTTGGTCATGATCGGTCAGGGACTGTCTCTGGTGTCTCTGCTCGTGTCGTTGGGAATATTCTTCTACTTTAAGTCAGTGCCGCGCTTCGTTGCACAATCAGAGTTTCGGAAAAAAGGTTCGAGTTCAAAGTTGTTCCTTGCGCCCACAGGAGTCTGAGCTGCCAGAGGATCACTCTGCACAAGAACCTCTTCTTCTCCTTCGTGCTGAACTCGGTCATCACCATCGTGCTGCTGAACACGGTGACGGAGAAACAGGCGCACGCCGGCAGCGATTCTGTGAGCGAATCCGCTCTCGGTTGAGTTCGAAATGAAAATTCGTTTCGTTTTTTTTTTTTATAGAAAAAGACAGGACGCTGATATTATTTCTTTCCCCCCGCCCCCCCACTCCACCCCTTGCCAGGTGAGCTGCAAGCTGGTCATGTTCGTGCACATGTATCTGCTCAGCTGCAACTACTTCTGGATGCTCTGCGAGGGCATCTACCTGCACACGCTCATCGTGGTGGCCGTGTTTGCGGAGAAGCAACACCTCATATGGTATTACCTGCTGGGCTGGGGTGAGTGACCTTTGGTGCGCAAGGACGATATAGATACACGAGGCACAGGTCCCCGTGGCACCGGACACCAAATATGATCCTAAACGCAGCGATTTGACATTTTTTGCAGGTTTCCCCCTCATGCCCGCGGTGATTTATTCCGTGGCGCGTCACTTCTACTTCAACGACAAGTGAGTCCGCTTGACGCTTCGCGCGCCCACCTCGCCCGCGTGAAAAAGATCGGCGCGAATGATTGGCGTGCATTTCTGTTTTTTTCACAGATGCTGGGTCAGCCCCACTTCCTTGCTGTACATTATCCACGGCCCCATGTGCGCCGCACTGGTGGTGAGCCGACGTTATAGCTTGGCCTAATATTTATATTATAAGTGGATTTAGTATAGGAAGTCATACTGTTTACGTTCAGAAACGCTGACATGTGCCAAATCCGTAATTTGGCCCAATTTATGCAGATTATCAAAAAACGAGCACAGCCTTATAATACAGTATATATATATATATATATATTTATTTTTTTATTTTATTTTTTCGCTTGTCGCCTGTGCATCTCCAGGTGAACCTCTTCTTCCTGCTCAACATCGTCCGGGTGCTCATCACCAAGCTGAGGGTGACGCATCAGGCCGAGTCCAGCCTCTACATGAGGGCGGTGAGGGCCACCCTCATCCTCATCCCCCTGCTGGGCATCCAGTTCGTCCTGTTCCCCTACAAGCCCCACGAGCACTGGGCCACCGAGATCTACATGTACATCATGGAAATCCTCATGCACTACCAGGTCCCCCGTCTTATTCTGATATTGATTACGTTATTTGATCAACCAAAAAATAATACTTTTTTTTTTTCTGTCCGCCACAATCAGGGTCTCTTGGTTTCAACAATATTCTGCTTCTTCAACGGGGAGGTGAGTCTTGAGCTTCATTCGGTATTTACCATGAGATATCAACGCGGTGACCTTTTGACCTCGGAGCCACGTTGGCACCCTTGTCTCATCCTTTTGTGTGTGTGTGTGTGTGTTTTTTCAAGGTCCAGAGCGTCCTGCGGCGACACTGGAACCAGCAGCGCATGCAGTTCGCCGGCACGTTCGCCAACGCCGACTTCTTCCGCTCCGCCTCCTACGTGGCGTCGTCCCTGACGGAGGTGCACCGCTGCTACAGCATCGAGAGCCACACCGAGCACATGAACAGCAAGAGCTACTCGGACATATTCAGATCGGACAGCCCTTTCGTGTGAAGAGACGTTTTTTTCTTACTTCCAAGACTTTTTTTTTTTTGCTACTATTCCTGAAAAACAATTACCTTCTGCTATTTCTTTTTAATTTTCCAGAAAAAAAACAAAAAAAACAACCCCAAAACATTTCCTAATTTTTTTTTTTTACTTTTTCTCACAAATATTATCCCAAAATCACTCATCATATATATAATATTCTAAGGAGGAAGCAAACCATGAATCAACCGGCATAAATACAAGGAAGGAATGCTTTCCTGCGCCGCGTGGAGTAAACTCGAGGGCGCCGATGGATGGGTCGAGAGCTCAGTGTCCCTTGTGCGGCTCGAAACAGAGGGACGCAAGTTTGGCGCGCACTGATCAAACGCAATGGTTTCTGGGGTGCTTGCGACAACCAACTGTTAAAAAAATAATAATAATAATAATAATGGGACACAAAACCGGCTTGCTTCGCCTAGCGCCGCCACGTCTGCTTCGACCACCTTTTCCAAAGCCACTTTCTCGAGGGAGCTTTCTATTTATGCGACAGAAAACGGAGGTTGACGATCACGTGATGTCAGAAACGTCGACGCCGAGCTGGCGGTGGATCCTTCCGAACGTCTGGAGTGAAAAGCGGATGTGCGTACGGGTGTGGCGAGAAACATGACTCACAAGAGGTCACTTAGTGCCGTTGGGGTGGCATATGTCTTTGTTGGGAATTGGGAACATATCACCGTCAGTCGCGTAACGTCAAATCCACCAAGCGCAGCCCGTCGATGAATCATTTCATGATTTAGGTCCAATTCTCTGTTCTGGTGGGCCGATTCAGCCGGAACTGAGCCGGTTCACCGATATAGCGACAGATACACGGTTCTTGAACCAGCACTGATTTGATATCCGTCACCTCCGGTTAGAGGTGAGAAGAGCTGCTGGTTTCAGCCTTCAGTGTACAGAGTGGTCTCGAATGCAACACTCACAACTCACACTGTACAGAAAAATCCCCCCCCCCCCCGTATTACGCGCACGCTTTTCACACTGCAATGGGGCGCTCCTGTTCACTTTCTCGCCGAGAATGCGACGAGGAGACGGAAAGACGGCGAAAATAGGCGTTGATTTTTTTTTATTTTTTATTTTTTCCTCCCACTGTTCTGCTATGAATGGAATGTATGTATATACAATAACGATGTCTGCGCTGCGTTTCTACAGCGATAGAATAAAGAATGGACCCTCAACGCCACGGGTTTTGGATATATTTGAGAAGCCCGGCGTGCAATCTGAGTACAATCAGTCATGTGCACACGGTCTGCATTATTTACTGTAGCTGGCCACTGGACATAGCACTGCACTGCGGGCCTGAGTCTGGGCTTATTGTGAAAAATGTTAATCAGTATTTCAAATGTATCAATGCAAGGTTGACTTTCTCGCTTTCCCTCTGGCTTTTTATCCCACTGCCGACGGTTTTTTGACCCCCCCAGTATCGATAATAAACCCTGGTGTTAAACATTTCGTCTGTGAAACAAAAATGTGTGTTTCTCGCTCATTTTTGTGTCGAATTTTAGCCTCATGGGCGCCCATGGCTGTTCGCACAGAAACGAATAATGCCGTAAATGAAAGAAAAGGTGTTTTTTTTTTGTCTTTTTTTAAACTAAGCTTCAGTACAAAAGAGTTGCCATGTTTGCATTGCATTCCTGTCGCAAAATGTTTCTTCGTTTTTCGTATTTGTTTTCAACGGCGCATTTTTGTGGACACCGATCCGTTTCATTCGCCCGGCAGAAGACAAAAGGGAAGAAAATATACTTTTCCTTCCACCGCATTTAATGAAGGGCGGGATTTCCTCGTCTGACCTTTCCCACTGAAATGAATATTGTTTCCAGACAAAGCGGGGCGTGCTGCTGTCTGTTCTTCGTCCAAGAAACGTATGCAGCATGCGATCAGGTACGGGGCGAAAGGAAGTCCCGGAGGATAAGTGCACGCATCTATGTTTCTCACTGCATCATTTATCAAGGGAACAATTTGGAGAAGCTGCAAAATAACTCATGACGTCACTTTTTTTCTCTCTCTCTCTACGACATTTGCACTTGTCCGCCGCACTACGCCCGACGACGATCGAAAGCATGTGTGTGTGTGCGCAGCGCGCGACCGCTCATCACCGCGCGGAATATTTACGAGGTGCCGCGGCGGCGGTGACCTCAGCCCACCGAGGGCCGCGTTTGTGCGCCTGCGGCGTTGGACGGTGCCCGCGGGGACGCGGCGGAGGCTGGGGAGCGTTCCCTCCCGCGTTTGCGCCGCCACAGGCGCACGAGGTAACTCGCATCCTGTGGCGTCGACATCAAAGCACGTCGCGGTGTCCCGTGTGTTTCGGGACGTCTCCTTTGAAGCGGTGGCACAGAATAAAAAACGAAAAAAAAAAACAATCAACACAAAGAAAAAGAGGACGAGAAGTTTCGGTCGTTGCCGGCCTCCCGACAAAGGCCGCCGTGGAAATCACAGCAGTGGATGCATTACAGGCTTCCTGTTTCTAAGAATAACATTGCCATTGAACTCTTGATCCGTGGCCTCTGGCGCGCTGGTGGCAAACACTTCCTCGGCATCGTGACTAAACGCCTGTTTACGGCCCGACGCTTCCGCATGCCTGGGCTGAACGACCTAAAGCATTTAGCCGATGTGCTGCTGTGCGTGGCAGTTTGGTACGGGGGAGGCTGCGTTTTTGGCTGCAAAAAAAGAGAATAATCAAAAACACACAAACCTCAGGCGCGTCATGGTCTTAATTTCCCCCGAGTGTCAAACGGACCATTCGGAATTTATGCAACGAAGAGAGACGCAGCATCGTGAGACTTGCAATCCATTCCCGAGGAGCGGATAACGCAAAACAGAGTAAATGCGCAGCTGATTAACGAGATCAATAGGAGCTTTAACGTCCGAGTAGCTACGATGAAGAAATGGACGAATGAATCAAACGAGTTCGGGTCAGGCGACTGATTAGATTTTCATTATTGATTTGATTTGATGTACTATTATTATTAGGACCAGGCTTCAAAACCCCAAAAACTCCGGATCCAGTCATGCACCCTCAAAGCTGTTGTTGTCTTAAGTGCCGTGATTTAACACAATAAAAAAAATATATAAAAAAAAAGGAAACCATCAAATCGTGTGAAGGAAAAAAAGATCATTTGGCTTTCCGTGTAAGGCGGCCCAGATCAATGGATTTCCCCACTTCCCATGAGAGTCGGTTCACATAGAAAGCCTTATTTGCTGCACTTGGGTGTGTGTGTGGTATGTTAGGAACGCAGGCGTGTGGGCGTGGGGGGGGGGGGGCAAATGTGCGAGTCGTGCGGGGGCCTGAAACTTCCAAATACAGGGGGGGGGGGGGGGCAAATGTGCGAGTCGTGCGGGGTCCTGAAACTTCCAAATACAGAACAACCAGAGGAGGACCACCTCGTCATCGTGACAATTTGGGCCTAATTGGACTGACCGGAGATGTGCGCGAAACGCAGTGGGGAACCATCACCACACCACTCGACGGTGACGTCATAACCATCGACGCTGGAGATCCAGCAGAGAAGTGGTTGCCCCGTGGTTTTACAAACACTTTCACAAATGAGAAACATGCGGCAGCAGCAGAAAACACGAATCGACCTTAAAAAAACGACGTGTCGCTTACATTTCCAGTAACTCCGAGTCCGTCAGCAACCTCGTGCCGTTTCGTGGAATTTTCTCCCTCTTCGGCCGTGCTCCCGAAACAATGCTTTCGCCATACACACACACATACCAGACGCACATCTGGCCAATAGCGTGATCTCGGCCACTTGTGCGTGGGGATGTCTCACTCCGGAGAACAATGGAATGAGCTCTTGGCTCGGGTAGGAGGGTGTGGAGGGCGTTCAGGCGGAGGGCGTTGAGAGGGGGGGGGGGGAGCGATGTGGCCCCCGGGCGTATGGATGTGACCCGGGGCCTGGGTGGGGCGGAGCAGGAAGCCTCCCGCCCGTTGCGTGGCCCTTTCAGAGCGCCGCGGGGTCACGAATGATCCCAGCGGCAATTTGCTCGGTCGTCTTCTTCGGTTGTGTGTCACGATTGCGTGACTACGTCGTGCGTAGGGTTCGTTTCCAGCCAGTGGGTGTGGAGGACTCCTCCTGCAGGAATACTGCTCTGGGACCAGGTGTAGGAAATGTTCCTTCTTTTGTCATCCCCCCAAAAAAAAGCCTCCAATCACCTCTCACCACGTTGTCTTCGACATTTATCAGGCGAAGGACCCCCAAGCCGATGGGGAGATGGAGCATAATTGTGCTTTATATTAAACTGGGCCTAGTGCCATGTATAAACATAGCTTTATGCATTCAACACTAAGCTATTCAAATCGTACACAGGTTCATATATTCTTGTTTGTTTGGAAAAGAATATTTAAAATATTAAAAACAGTACCTCCACGGACCTCCTCGCGATCGGCAATCGGGTTCGTTGCGCGACTCCCAGCGGTGCGATGTGTCGGGCCGGGAGTTTGGATTAGCCCTGATGTAGACCACGGATGGGCAACTTCAACTCGTAGGCTACTTTAACCCCACCATTAGTTTATGTCATGCATAATGGAAGGACACCCATGCAAAAGCCCTCAAAGTCTCAAAATCCAGGAACAGGCGGGGATCAAAATACCAAAACACACTGGTGCATTTATATATATATATATATATGTATATATATATATATGCACCGGGAGGAGATTTGTCAATTGTCAACAGGTGAGGCAAATCAGCTAATCAGACCAGCAGGAACACCTGTGAGTGCGGGAGACAGGCAGGGCGTGACAAATCAACCAACTATAAAACTCTAATTGAGAAAAATATATATACTGTATATATAATGTATATATATATATATATATTCAGGCAATCAAAGTTTATAGTACCAACTTCTGGCTTGTTTACAACTGTGAAACCAATCATTTTATTGGTATTTGAAATTGACTCGCAGGGCCGCACAAAGTGAGGGTGGGGGGGCCACGTGCGGCCCCCTGGGCCACCAGTAGCCCATCCCCGCTATACACAATTCACATTCACACCTGTGGGCACACTAGTGTTGCGACTCGCCCTTACTTGCGTGCCTTTTGACTTTGGCGAGGAGACGACACCCCGGGAAACGCCGCGCGAGAACGTGCGAACCCCCAACCTGAGACGCGTTCGGCTTTTTCAGACATTTGAACGCGTCTCAAACAATGAGCGCGTTGCCGTTTTTCAAGAGCCCCGGGGCAGCGGGCCAGGGTCCACTTGTGCGGGGACACGTCGCTGCTCTCTTGTCTTCGGCACCGTCCTGCCAACAGGAACTCCCTCGCTCCTCTCCCGGTTTCCTGCCATTGTCCTCCCTGGCTGCCACCGGGCCCAGGCTCCTCCCAGGATCTGGGAAAAGGTGGCGATGTTAAATCGGCCCGTTTCCTCTTTTAACAGCTACAACCGTGGACAGTGGAGGAGGGGGTGTGTGCGTGTGCGAGTGTGAGCGTGTGTGTGTGTGTGGGTGTGTGTGTGTGTTATTTGATAGAAGGGTGTGAATTCTTTCTTGATCTCTGAGGAAAAACACAGATGGCCAGGCACAGTCTGGACAGAATAGACAGGTGACAAACCTATAGTTAACATTTCAAAGACATCGAGAAGTGGTATTCAATTCAAAACGAATAATAACTTAGCTAAAAATAAAAAAAAATATTTATGGTTTGGCCATACAATACATAAACTGAACACATAAAGACGAGGGACTGTGGCAGATGTGGAAAATGGGATTTGGCACTCGCCCTATACTGATAAGTAGACATGGAAGACGCACTAGATTATGATTTTTTTAATCAAAATCCGTGTTATTTTTAAAAATCTAAATTGACAAAATGTTGAACAATTCCCGCCATAAATAGTTTTTACACAAAAAAATCCCATGATTATTGATTACAGTATCTGTTCCAAAAAACGAGTCATCGGTAAACGGCAAACTTTTATGACTTTCCCTGAATTGTGGGACTGTGAGAATAACCCAGGTTAACGGTCTGATCCTTTCTCATGATCCTTTCCCAGTGATCTTTAATTGTTTGTTTTTTTTGTTTTTTTTTCAGAGGGCGGGGTTGGAGGGGGCACAGGAAGGAAAAGGAGTAGCTGGGAAATCTCATTGAGGCTCCTCGAAGCGAACGAGAGACACGCCGTCAGGGTCTGGGCGTCGCTGCCAAGTCATCTCAGGGTCGTAGACTCCAGTGCTCCTCGTTTTTGGCCGAAGCGCTCACACACACGCACACACGCACACACACATGCACACACGTTAAGTGGAAAAGACTGGTCGCTGGTGGCCGTTCCCTGGAATTAGACGGAATCTGCGTCAGGCCTTTAAAGTTAACACAAACGAAAGTGGTGAATTTTGCCTTCGGTAATTTTCACAACAATCAATAATCAATATTTACATCTGTGGTATGTGAGTGTCAGATACATATATTTATATGTCAGACAGTTATCGTGGGGAGGAATCCTATTGGCTCTGGTCACACAGTTTGGAATGCCACGCAGAAATATTCCATTTCCCCAATCATGACCTCAACTCATCAATTTCAATAACTTCATGTATTTGTTCCAATCTTTTATTTTGTGACGCTCCTGACTCTGATCAGGTAAAAAAAAAAAAAAGATTTCTCTCTCTCAAAAAAAAAAGAGCCCATCAGCCTCAGCTTCACCTCTTTATCCAATTTCTGTCAGTTGTGCATTTGAGGCAGTGCACCGATCTTCACCTAGTCTTTTTTTATGTGAACTGCACAGATTTTGAATTCATAATTCAGATTTATAAAAAAATAAAAATAAAAAATACCGCTAATTTATGCTGCCTTTGGGTAGCCTCCAGTGTGTACATATCTGATTAACATTAAATACCTCAGTTTGTCATCCATAACATGAAGCTGTTAGGTGATTTGTTGGGACAATACAGGCACTCCAATTTTTCAGTTTTTTATGTCATTTTGTGTTTTTTTTTCCTCAAGGCTACTGTACCCAACTGAGCAGATGGTATTTCATTTAGAAAAAAATTTACCTATTGCCTGTGGAGATCAGAAAAAAAGAACAGTTTGGTTTCCGTCACCTATTCCATTCTTTTACCTCACTGATCAGATTTTTTTTTTTTTTTTCCATCTTTCCATACACCGAAAATGAAAATAGCAGCCCTGGCTAAAAATGACCACCATGGACAGATGCAGAGCGAGGGCCCCAGGCCTGCAGGAAATGGTGAGAGTGTCACGTCTTTCACCGAGCCGAGAGTGGAGAGGTCGACCCGCAAACATGTGCTGCCTGAACTCTGGCCCTTTTTCTTCCTGTCAGGGCGCCTTCTCACTCCCTCTCTCACTGGTCTGTATTTTCTTTTTCTTTCTTTCTCCCCCCCCCGCCTCCCATCGCCTTTGCTCACACGCCCCTTTGCTTGCGGACGCGCTGAAACGATAGGTAAAAGCTTGAAATAAGAACAGGTTTTCAAGATGGCAACATTTTCAAATTACACACAGTTTTGTAGTGACGTGTCAATGAATGAATACAGTAAAACGTCTGCTGAAATGTGTGATTTGACTATTTCCTACTAACTTAAGGAATATTTGCTTTTAAACTCCAGAACCCCGTTGGTTTTGAATCTCAATCATCTAAGAAAGGACTAAATACATCTCAAAATGCAGGGGGAAATTGGTAGCAAAGGTTTTGTCGCCATCTAGTGGTAAGATGGTTTATTATGGTGTGAAAACTCGTATTTTCAAATTCACATTCAAAAGCAAAATCTGGCTGCTCGTGAGAGGAAACCGAGGGTTTATTCAACATTTCTTAGTCCAGCTGGTGGGACTTTTATTCACACACGTCCACGGTCAACAATAAACAAATCATTTTTGTATTTTACAGTCATACGTTGCATTTACACTTGACGTTTTAAAAAGGAGATATAAAGAGTAAATGAGTTCCTGCACAGAACTGAATAATTTAGGTTGCTTTTAATCTTTTTTTTTTCCCATACCATAAACATTAAGAACTATAGTCCCCGGCCTAAGCCTGGTCTCAGGACTTGCATTTACTGGAGAGAAAAAAAAAAAAAAAGCCATCCCGAAAAATCGAGACCTCCAAATCTGAGACAACATGACATTACATCTTCCTAAGATTTAATATAACGGTCTGTTTTGGGGGTTTTTTTTCTCCCAGTTTATGCATGTCAGTCAATCTAAACCCCACCTTCTTTTTGCTTTGGCAATCTCAGGCATTGCTTGCTTTTTTACAACCCACGTGCATTTCCCCCGTCGAGTACTTGCGCTCTCGATTGTAAATTTACTGACGATACGGAGAATAAATTAAGTCAGCACCCCGCCAGTCACACACAGCTCTCGTCCGCAGATACAGGAAGTACGCGCTGTACTTCCACAGCCTATGGGAAATGCAGCCATGTGTGAGGAAACTTTAAACGACTCGTACGCTCACAGAAAGAAGGAGTCCGTGTTTTTTTTTTTTGTTGTAATTTCTGGTGACGATGTTACTCTACACAGATTTGAATGCATGGGGGGGGGGGGGGGGTGTGTTTTCTTTTTTTTTTTTTTTTGGGGGGGGGTTGTGTTTTCTTATTTATTTCTTTTTTATGAGAAGCACACAGGCCCGATATCAAGGCCAAACTCCTGATCAGGCTTTCCAATGTCCATGGGGGCCAAGTCCACAATGGGCAGCCTGGCGGAAGTTTGAGTCCTGTACTCGATCACTGTCTTGCCCCAATTTCCGTTTGGTTGCTGAAGGAAAATGAAAAAGAAAATAAATTAAAGTCTCTCCCACTCTCATCTCTTGCTTCTCATTAAATCCATGTATTATTTTTCAATAAGTCCCCCCCTCCCAACCCTAACCACTAAAAACAGCAAATATCACATTCACACACTTTATCACTTTAACTGCAGATACTGCAAATGTATTTATTTCTATAGCTTTCTTATTTATTTTCCCCTTTTCACAAATACATTCTTGAATCTTGAATCACACTTATTGTGTCTGTCTGTAGTGTCCCAGACAATTCCATTTTCTATATTTTAAGATTTGCGTTTCTTATTTTTGGCTTTTGGAAAGATTTTTCTCCCGTGAACCTAAAGAAAAAGGAAAATTCCTGCGTCCGCTGTACAATTTCGGCGCAGGAGGCGATTCGGAGTCGGACTCACCGAGCAGCCGTCCTCCACGACGGTGTAGCGGAGGCGGTTGTTGCCCTGCGCCCTCAGCTCCTGGCCGTTGGAGCCCTTGAGGACCAGCGCTTTCTTCAGGTTGCTGCTCTTCGCGTCTTTGTAAGCCACGCTGTTCCTGCAGTGGTAGGTGACGTTCTGGTGCGACTCCCTGGACAAAAGCTGCAGCAGCTTCATTTGAACGGCCACGACGTTGGGCAGCTCCTCCTCATTTCCGTAGCCAAACTGCAATGAGATGCCGATTTTGAGATTGAAATGTATTCGGGCGTTCATGGTTGAAATGCAGTGTTCGTGCAGAAACCCCCGTGCAGATATCCAAATTAAGCTTACTCGAGCTCCGCCGTTCATGGTGGCCCCGAACCAGATGGGTTTGTTGGCACTGGGACTGGATTTCGACCACCATGCTTTCCTGGGAATATTTGGCGGATTGGCGGAGATGCAGGTTTCACCGTTTTCCATGTTGCAGAAGACCCTGATGGCGTCTTTGGTGCTGCCTTGATTCGGATCAATCCAGTACTGACCTGCAACAAAATGCACAGGTAAAAGGATGACATATGCGTGACACTGCCCTTGAAAACAAAATTCTAATACTAAAATCGAAAAAAAACAAAACAACCCGGAAAACTCACCGCTCTTTTTCTGAGGGTAACACTGCTTGATGTCCTGGCAGGTTTTCGCCGGGTTCATCTTGCTGCCATCGGGACTGCGCAGGTTTTGCAGATGTCCGCTGAGGGTCTTCAGGGTGGCCTGGACGCCGGTGTCTGTGCGCAGGGCGTTCTTATTGGGCAGGGCTTCGTCTTTGTTGAACTCGGGGAGCGAGGCGGGGTCCGCGGCCAATTCGTCCTCGACAAATTCCAATCCCTCTGGCGCACCGTACCCGTCGTAATCCCCCGGGGCCACAAAGAGGTCTTCCACACCAGCGCTAGGAGGTCCCGGGGAACCTGCCGGTCCGGGGGGTCCGGGTTCACCGGGTGGACCCTGAGAAAGCAAAGAATCTACTTGAGGAGAGCTGTTTATTTTTTTGCCTAACCCCAGCTAATACGTTTGAAGTCATCGGAAAAAGTCCTTTGTGTAACCCGATTGTCTGAAATGAAACATTGAATGTATATATCACATGTAATCCGAGGTCTCCGCTGGATCCTCTGCTTCCCGGAGCGCCCATCGGCCCGGGCTGACCCATGCTTCCCTCCTTCCCGGGGGGACCAGACACTCCCGGGGGCCCCTACGTGGTTGTGAGACAGTTTTAAAGAAATGTACACGGAGATATGAGGCACGTTTTAGCATACACATGTTCCCACGGATCTGAGTTTAAATATCACTGCATGCCGGGATTATGCACGTACCCTCGGCCCAGCTGGTCCTACAATTCCCGTAGTTCCCAAATCGCCTGTGGCACCCTGGAGGAGAAGACAAATTAAATTGAGTTTTATTTAGTTCAAGACTTTAGCTGTAAAAATGAACTATTCAAAAAAAAAATAATAATAAGCTAAATGGAATTGTGTTGCTGTACTGTAATGGGCCCTGAATGGGACAAAGTTGGATAAATGATAGACATTTTGCTTACAGTCGTTCCAGGTAGGCCGTGGAGGCCGGTGAAACCTCTGTGTCCTTTCTGACCCCTATCTCCCTGCTCTCCGGCGCCTCCCTTCTCTCCCTGTGGTCCTTGAGGGCCCTTAAAAGCAGACACAGGATGAAGAGTTCAACACACCACTGGAAAACATGTCGCTTCAGATGAATAAAAAACCAAAGTATACAAATAATGAATGAATGGTTAGTTTTAGATAGTAGTAAAAGTAAAAAAAAAGAAGAAAAAAAGCATAAATCAGCATTTTCTATTTACCACTTTCCCCCGCACTCCAGCTTGTCCTTGGGGTCCTGCGGAGCCTCTGTCGCCCTGCACAAAGGGACGGAGCAGGTTTTGCACGTGTGACAGAGCTGATGACAGTTATTGCGCCTTGCTTTTGCCGTTTGCTGAACTCACACTTTTGCCCATTTGTCCTGGACCGCCTGTATTTCCAACCGGACCGTCGGTACCAGGAGACCCTGTAGCACCAGCCAGACCCTCGGGACCAGCATTTCCTCTGTCTCCCTGGGAAACACACACACACCAGTAATGCACCACTACATTATGAAACAATGAATTAATACATTAATCCACTACTTACAAAAAAAAAACCCACATCCACTATGTATGCAATCTTACCCTGTCCCCTAGGACACCGTCTTTACCAGGAGACCCCTCTGCTCCGGCAATGCCCTGGATAAACACCACGAAATTCATTAAAATGCAAATGAGTGAATCATCGCTAAAGAAACACTTTACAGGACTGGTGGTTCTTCTGCTGAGCTGCCATCAAAGTGGACCTTCTCCAAAAAAGAATGAGTTCCGATGCAAGATCATTTCATTGCTGTACAAACAAAATAAAATAATATTTTAAAGTATGTCAAACCTCAGGCCCGGCGTCTCCCCTGGGCCCGTTTGCTCCCGGTAGACCAACTCCGCCCGAAGGCCCCTTGCTGCCCTGTGTACCAGCTGCTCCGGCTTTTCCTGGCGGACCCTTAAAAACAAAGACACACAAGGTTTAACACTGCCGCCGACATGTCTCTCATCATCGCTGAATTCTCACAAAGTGGGTTTTAGGGTTACGTACGGCGGGACCCGGCAGCCCCAGCATGCCTCGCTCTCCTCTGAGCCCGGGCTGACCCACGACGCCGCGCTGTCCGGAGGTACCGGCCGGTCCCGGAGGCCCGTCAGGCCCCTGACACGAGGCACATGAGAGCAGAAAGAAACAGTTCAGTCATCGGAGGATTTTATTTCCCCACGCGCGGTCCAGAACAAGCACAAGCTTAACCGTCTCTGACTGACCGAAGGGCCGTCCTCTCCGGAGTCTCCCTTATCTCCAGCGGTGCCCTGTGGGCCCGGGGGTCCCGTCTCTCCCACGCGTCCCGTAGCTCCGTTCTCTCCTCGGATACCGACGGGACCCTGTTTTCCTGGAGCACCGATGGGCCCATCTGCCCCAACGGCACCCTAAAAGCAGACACGCAAACCTTCCAGGTCAGATCAAATGAATAACACGCATATTGGGGTTTCATTGACAGTAAATATTATGTGGTATTTTTTATTTTAACTCACGACAGAACCATGTGGCCCAACTCCACCAGGCAGCCCAGGAAAACCAGGAGAGCCCTGTGGGAAGAAAATAAATGCTTAGTAGGATGAGGGTCATCATGATAGTTAATAAAAGCATGTTACAAAGTGAATTTTGACACAACAAAGTACAGTTTTGAAGAAATAAAATTGATATGCCACAAAAAATGTGAACAGTTCACCGTTTGACCCTGTGATCCTCTGCCACCTTTCAATCCAGTTACACCAACAGGTCCCTACAGAAAAAAAAACCCCCACGCAATTAGATGAAATGACCCTTATTTGAATATACAAATGCAAATACGCTGTAATGTTGTGTGTGTTTTAAAGTCTCCAGAGGCTTTGGAAGATTATCTATTGGGATAATGTGTACCTGTGTTCCTGGTTTCCCGGCTGTTCCCTGCGGCCCGGGTGGTCCTACTTCTCCCTTCAGGCCCCCTTCTCCTGTCTCACCTTTGACCCCAGGCTGACCATCGAGACCCTGGGAGGAAAAAAAAAAAAAAAGAAGGCATGTCTTCGAATGTGATTCGATCGGGTTTATTCACTTGTATATTTTGGACATGAGTGGACAGGCCTTCAGTGGGAGTAGTTTTTTGATGCCCACTTACAGGAGTTCCAGGGAAACCAACAGCCCCGGTTGGACCAGCTTCGCCAGTAGAACCCTGTTAGTATCACACACAAATACACAGTTTATCAGGAAAAATATTGACCTTCCAGTCAATTTAATGTTGCTCCGGAAAGTAAATATTGTACACACGGCAATTCCTCTGGAGCCTCGGCGTCCTGTAGGTCCTGCTGCGCCCGTTTCACCCTGAAACAAAGACACACATATAGAGCATAACATTAAAGATTACATTTAAAGTTGGGATCTTCAATATAACTTTCAAGATTCAAATGATAATTACGTGATCGCAACCAATCACACAATCACACCCGCACCATCTTTTCCTTTTCACTCACTCACCTTCTCTCCATTCGGTCCACCGGACCCGACAGGTCCAACGGGACCAGGAAGTCCCTTTTAATAAGACAACCAAACAGGTACGAGCACATTATAATCAGACAAATATGGTTACCTCTCGATGCAAGAAATCTGGACAGGCGCGGTTGTGACACAACTCACCCGTGCACCGTCAGCTCCCACTTTACCCTCGAGTCCTTTGTCTCCAACAGACCCCTGTGGGAGTAAAATTGGGGGAAAAAAAAGTTGAATTCAGTTTCCAGAATTACTCTTGTCCAACTAATATGATCAGACTTAATACTTTAGGTTTATACAAGGTTAGATAAATGTTAGTTGATAAACTGGGTCCTCAGTTTCTTTGAAGTCAATCTAATCCTATTCTATTCTTCAACTTACAGCATCTCCCTTTGGGCCCGAAGGTCCTGGAATGCCCCTCTCTCCAGGCATCCCCTGGAGTCCCTGACCCCCTGGCTCGCCAACACCTCCCGCTGGACCAGGGTTACCCTGAAGAAACACCAGGAAGTACCACGGGTTTAAAACAACAACAACAACAAATGACTTCAATCTTCAATGTCGGCGCTTTTAACGATTCCGTCACCTTTGGCCCATCTGGTCCCGGTCCTCCTGGGCCACCTTTGGGTCCCTGCAGACCATTAGGTCCGATTTCACCTCTTTCACCTGGAGGGCCTCTTTCTCCCTGCAACAATTGACAGGTATAAAGACGTGCAGCAGTACCCAACTGCACTTGATGAACTGTGATGACGTTTGCCGATGGAAAACGAAGAACCATAGAATATAGAGAGACAAATGGACCTTACCCGGGTACCGGTACCTCCGACAGTCCCAGCCTCTCCTGCAAGACCCTGGAAAAGTAAAATTACATTATAATTACCAAATTTAGACCTTCTAATAAAGTGATAACGCATATACACTATATGATTGGAAAAAATATTTGCAATATGTGTAGGATAAATGTACCTCATTGCCTGGTTTTCCTGACTCTCCAGGTGGGCCTGGCACTCCGGGTAAACCCTAAAAAACACAAATCCACATTTTACACAAAGCAACTGATGATAATAGAGAATATCAACTTGTTGATAAAGACAAAATAAAGTGAGAAAAAGGACATTTCATTTCTCTGTCATGTCCCGGTTGTTTAAACTAAACGGTTCATTGGAAAGGCTAAGACATTTAATATATATCATAGAGTAGTGTAAAATAAGATAACGCTCATCAGGAAATAGGATTGTATCGTGACAGGATGCACGTTACCTGGAAACCGTTCACTCCCTGTGGTCCCTGCTCTCCCCTTTTGCCTGCGGTACCCTGAACAAAAGCAAAGGGAATGAGGGCCTTAATCCACTGATGATGATGATGATGATGATGATGATGTGATGATGAATTTTCCCTGATGTGGTTTTCGCTGATTTTTATTTGTATTTGTTAACAAAGCAGGATACTTACAGCTGGGCCCGTTGGGCCAGCAGCACCTTCCTCTCCATCTTTTCCATTCACTCCCTGGAAGAAAAACAAGGCAGTGCTGCATTTTTCAGTATATCTGCATGCTGACGAAGAAATCACAAAGTAAAAAGAACATTGTGTTTGTCAGACAAGAGATAAATGGATGAGGGACCGTTGGAGCTGTGGCGTTTGTGTTCATGCGTGCGAACGAAATGAAGGGCAACCATGGGATAATGTCATATTATTAAAAGACAGTTACCCTTTGACCCGGAGGTCCGGCGCTCCCGGCCTCTCCGATCTTCCCGGCGTCGCCCTGAGAAACAAAGGATGCGTGATCTTCAGTTGTGTCATCGCCTCACAATATAAACTGGCTAATCCGAAAAACACATTCGCACTGACAGCGAAGCCTTTTGGTCCCGGCAGGCCCATGGGTCCAGCCGAGCCTCTGTTTCCAGTGGAACCAGCTGGGCCTGTTTTTCCATCCTCTCCCGCTGAGCCCTGGACAGCACGGGGGAAAAGAAAGAAAAAGGAAATTCACGCCATTGCGCAACAAACAGCACACACGATGCGCGGCAGGCTTATAGGGAAAGAAATAGACTCCCCGTCGGAGTAGTGAAAAGTTGAGGAGGAGTGTTTAGTGTCATGCATGCTCACCATGGGTCCCAGTTTTCCCTCGGCTCCCTGAGCGCCGATAAGTCCGGTGAGACCCTGTGAAACAATAATCAGAAAATAAGTACAACTTCTCAAAAATAAAAACTTGCATTATTCTTTTAAATGGAAAATGAGTGGTTGATCAGGTCTCATCTACTGCAACATGAAATACTATATTAGATGAAACACATTTTGAATTCATTCAGAGCAATGAATGACCACAATGGATGATGTCGCTGTGTCTTTGTTACCCGAGCTCCTGTTAAACCTGGCTCTCCGTTGCGTCCCAGATCTCCGGATAAACCTTTGGCCCCCCCTGACCCTTGCAGGCCTCTTTCGCCCGCGGCTCCCTAAATATTTAAAAGAACAGATATTCAAATGAACAATTCATCCTAAATAAGAAGAGTAGTTCAATTTCGCCACTTCGTTTGTTTTCCCATGAGGACAAATCACCTTTTGGCCTGGTAAACCGTCCGCACCTGGGAAACCTCTATTTCCCGGAGCTCCCTAGCACAAATGAAGGAGAAAAAAAAAATCAGCCTTAGACTCAAAAAACGTGTCTGCCGAGTGTACGCTCAGCTTTCGCAGATCAAACTATGAACATTGTTTTTAATCATACAACTCACAGACTCTCCTGTTGGTCCCTGAGGCCCGACGGATCCAGCGTCGCCACGAGGTCCGCGCTTCCCGTCATCTCCCATTGGGCCCAGTGGACCCTGGGTACCATGGTCACCCTAACGTCACACCGAAGAAAAAAAAAATCAAAATCAATAACCACTCGAGCAGCCTCCTGACAAAGTGGGCAAAAAAAATCTGTCGACCGCCCGTAACGGCGATTGTTCCTTACCCTTTCCCCCTTGAGTCCAGCATCTCCTTTGAACCCAGGCACTCCGAGTTCGCCCTGCGGAACAAAAAGTCCCAATGAAGGGTTACAGATATATATTCAATACAGTACATAAACATTTGATAGCAAAAAGCTCATACCAATTGGCCCTTCGGTCCATCCAATCCTGTTGTTCCCTGGGGACCAGGAGGCCCGGCTGGGCCCAACATACCCGACGGACCCTGAACCCCTGCAATACCCTGGGGAGGAGGAGCAGTCACACATGTATCCAGTTATGACAGTTAAATATCAAGTGTATATTCGTCCCATCACTTGCATAGTGCGGTAAAAGCCGATACTGTTAAAACCTTGGTTGAATCGCAAAATGAGAACGTGAAGGAGAAAAAAAATCAAGTAAAAGTTCACAGATCTGCAGATATAGAGACATGAATGATTTTACTAATCTCTATAGTCCATGCCGTTACACCTACAGTTTGTCCACGGGAACCTGGAGCCCCATCAGTTCCGGCTGCACCCTGATATAAAACAATACAAATGGCATTCATTGAGAATCAATTCATCTCCATTTATTCCCAAAACCTAAACGTGCTTCAACAGCGTAAATGAATTCCCCCCGGCTTAAAAAGTTGAACTAAGGGAGAACTAGGAATTTAATTGGGACACACCTGGTCTCCTTGTGGCCCGGGTGGTCCCCCGTGTCCAGCGTCTCCTCTGGGTCCCTGCTGCCCTGCACTTCCTCTCACGCCTGTTGGTCCGGCCTCACCCTGCAGCACGGGACAGATTCAGGGCAAATTCAAAGACTTAAAAAAAAGAAAATGCTTTTAATTTTTATTTACATTACTTTGCGATTCCTTTTAAATTGTAACATTAATGTCTAAACTACATCCCATGACCCCAGACTATAAACAATCTCACCTTCATTCCTGGGCTACCGGGAAATCCAGGTATACCAGTGATCCCCAGTGGCCCCTGTAATTAAAGGAACATTTACACCATATGATAAATTGCTGTTATTTTTTAAATGCCTGTTTATATGAAGTAAATATGATGATACAAATTAGTCCTCACCATAGGACCTGGTTTGCCAACGTGGCCGGATGCACCACGTTTTCCCTTAAAGAAGAGAAAAAAATTGATGAAAAAAATCCAAATTTTCAGATTTTGTACCATTTTTTTAATGATTTTATTTCCTTACCAAAGGCCCGGTTGGGCCGGCTCTGCCCCGCTCTCCCTGCTGGCCGGCAGGCCCCTGTAACAGAAGGCGGCCTTAGTAATGCTGACCTCTGACCCTGTATCAAAAATACTTATTTACTCCGGGTGTGTTTCCTACCAGGGGACCAGGAGCGCCCATGGCACCAGGAGTACCAGATGTACCCTGCAAAACAGCATTTCTTTTTGAAAAGATGTCCACATTCTAACTTTTTCTTTTTTTATTATATCATGTTATGGCTGACTGGTGTTTCTGCTAAATATGGTCATGATGACATGATTTATTCATACCTTGGTTCCTACGGTTCCAGACTCGCCTTTCAGCCCGAGAGGACCAGCAGTTCCCTGTTTTAAAAAAAAGATTTCAAATCCCCCAAAAGTCCACCATCAGTACGATGACTGAAAAAATGAGAGAAGTGCAGACTGAGTGGTGTTGCGGGACTTACCTTGTGACCTTTCAGTCCTGGAAGACCTGGGAGACCTGGGAATCCTCGCGTCCCCTAGAGAAAAAACAGAAATTCCCTACATCTTACACCATCCATTGATGGATCACGTAGTTGGTCGCCTGGACCCGTTTAATGTATTTTGTGAGTGAAGAAGGATTTTTAATCAACTGTTGTGTCATCTGAAAACCACTGGATGGCAGTCTCGTTCTTTGGTTTCAGCTGGTTCATTGCGGAACACACTTGTAACATTAAAATGAATATGTGAATGCTGATTAAATGTGACGTATGTATGCTATATTTGAATTGACAAGAAAAGTATGTGCTTCTGTTTCACTGGTTTGTCATATAGTAAATAATTACTATATAGGGCATTTATTTATTGTACGTTATTGAGAAAATTGAACACTGAGAGATGAGAAGAAGAGAGAAGAGTTACCGCAGATCCTGGAAATCCTGCTTCTCCCGTCGAGCCCGCAGGTCCCGGTTCTCCCTGAGGGTCAAAATCAAAATAATGGTCAAAGTTAACGAAAACTATGACAGCACCTGCGAAAACAGAAATATTGAGGAAATGGCCTAAGTAGCCATAATATCTTATCGGAGGATGCGTGTGTATGTGTATGACTCACATCAGGTCCAGATTTTCCTGGTGGCCCGTCTGGTCCTCGATGACCCGGCTCACCCTGTGGACCAAGGCAAACATAAAAACATTCCGCGAATAAATGAATTTGGAATTCAGACGGAACCGAACTTCAACATTGCAAGTTTAGAATGAAGTTTAATGAGAATCAACTGAATGAGTAAAATATAAAAAAAAAAAAAATTCCCACCATTGATCCGGTATCGCCAGCGTCTCCTGGAATTCCCTGGCCGCCACTCGGGCCCTGAACAAGAATGGATGAGAGGTTAATGATACAGTGATTTTAAAATAGGAAATATAATAAATATATATATATATACAGTCACTGTGAACTTACCGGGGATCCAGGCTGCCCTGGAGGTCCTCGTGATCCTGCTTCACCCTGAAAAAAAAATTCTCATACAGTTATAACCAATCATCACAACACAAACCTTCAAATTGTAGAATTGTAAAAATACATACAGTAACTGCAAATTGCATTAAACTGTTCGGCACTCACCCTTGATCCTGACACCATCCCGGCCAGACTAGACTTTTCACCGAACCCTGCGGCCATCTGTGCCACTAGGTTGTTCTTTTGAGCAGATACATTTTCCAATTAAATGTCATAGAAGGGTGATTATTAATCAGCATTAAAAATGTGTCAACTCACCCCAGGGAGGGCTTGGCCTGGGGGCCCTGCTTCTCCTGGATTTCCGGGAATACCGGGCTCACCGTCAAATCCAGGAGGGCCCGCGAAGCCCTGCAGGTTGTGACACGCAACACACCCCCAGTGATTTAAAAAACCCAGAGAGATAGGACACATATCTTGCACCCTTGGCTAAGCAAACATTAACTGACCGATGAATTAATAATGTTGCACATACAGTGAAGGAAATATCCTTTGGTATATTAATGAGGCCCACTGGATCATATGGTGTGAATGTTTCTCCGGGTCATGTCGTTTAATAGTACTAAATGATGGAGGTCGATAGAGCTTCATCGTGGTATTGGTACATGATGTTTTAATTCAGACTTACCCGCCTGCCTTTGAAGCCTCTTGGTCCAGTGTGACCCCGAGTTCCCGGAGGTCCCTGAACCATAAAGACCAAAATTGAATGAAGCCATATGAAATCAAAAAAACTGGCCAAGTAGCAGTAAACACCAAATCCTTTGACTAAAGTCCATATCCTTCCGTTCCCCATACACACATATTATATTCTTCTTTCCACATATTTATCACACACTGTTTAAATGAATGTATAATGTTTTGGTGGATATTTGGTGCCCTCTAGTGTCAAATCTAGTGCACGACACCCTCATAATAGCTGCTCCACCAAACGAAAACCTGCTTCCACATGTTCCGATCCATTTCCTACACACTATACATGATCCAATTATACAAATAGGCACAGACAGAACACAAAACCAGTAAATAGTACAATATGTGAAAACCCACCGAAGGTCCTGTAGGTCCAGGGAGCCCGACCACCTATAAGTAAAAAAAAAAAAAAAAAAGTTAAATAAAAAAAAAACTTTCTTATTACTCTGAAACTGCAAAAAATATACGATGATAGGTCCAGGGAGCCCGACCACCTATAAGTAAAAAAAAAAAAAAAAAAAGTAAATAAAAAAAAAACTTTCTTATTACTCTGAAACTGCAAAAAATATACGATGAAAACAGGCCTTGTACAATAATGAGATTACTCACATATGGAATATCACCAGGTTCACCTTTCTCTCCCTAAAAATTCAACAAATAAAAAAAAATTTTTTCATTTATTGGAACACATATATTTTTACAAATATATTATATATACAAATATAATAATAATACGGTTTACCTTGAAGCCCATGATTTCTTGGGGGGGAAATGTAGAAAGAAGAGAGTTAATTTATCTAATTTATTTAAATGTTCTTTCATCATGCAAACAATTATTGCACTTTTTGTTTAAGACTACTCTTCTTGTCACTTGATGTCATGTGATGCAAAAGTGTACTTAAAGGTGTGTCGGTGTATTGTGACATCACCTGTTGTACAGACGAGTCAAAACTCCTGATTTGATCTTAAGGGATAAAATAAGCCTGACCTTGATTCTTATTTCCATTTTTTATTCACTTCGCGCTGTACACCAAGTAAAATTCCTTTCTACATTGTAAATTTGGCGAATTAAAGTGATTCTGATTTTCTGAAATTTGATGAACAGTTAAACAAGCAGATGCAGTCTCACCGATTGTCCTGCTGGCACCGGCGAAGCTGTCACACACCGGGCAGCACTCTCCCACAGGGGTCACGACCTTCTCGCAGTTTGACACAATTTCGCACTGCACCTCGTCGCAGACGGCGACGCCGTTGTCACACACGCAGACGCTGCAGGGCTCCGGTTTCCAGATGTCGTTGTGCTGGTAGACCTCCTCATCGACCGTGCAGCTTTCCCGTTCAGCATCGTGTGCGGCTGCAACACAAACAGGTGGCACACTTTAAAAAAGCAGCACACTCACAGGCCTGGACAAAGTGGCAGCAGAAACACTCACCTGTGGGGGCTGCGCTGGGCGTGGACGCGGAGGCCAAGGTCAAGCACACGGGGCAGCACTCGCCGTCCGGGATCGCGCTTTTCTCACAGGCGCCCAGGTCTTCGCAAATCACATCCTCGCACACCGCAGTCCCCATATCGCACACGCAGAGCCGACACGGCTCCGGGTTCCACATGTCGTTGTTGGCGTAGACTTTTCCATTTTCTGTGCACGTGTCTTTATGAAAAAAGGAAGGAAATTAGTATCTGGGGTGGCTTTGAAAATAATGTGAAGAACTTATGGCATAACATGCTCAGATCCCATACACATATGCATTGAAAGAGTTAGCCCTGTTTTAAAGCCCCTATGTGTTGATGTTTTAATTATTCTTTTTGCAAAAGAAATAACACTGGAGGGCCAGCAGCGTCACAAATATTACCATCCTGCACATAGGGGCATAAAAACAGAGCACTGAAAGAATTTCACTGTCACAGTTCCAGCCTTAATTGGTGTGAAAAAGGAAGCCGCAGTGCAAAGGCCAATAAAAGTGGAAATTACCATAATCAAAAGTGCATATGAAGTGCAACGGACAACACGGCGTGGCAAAGTTCAGGAAATTTCCCAGAGGAATACACCTTATCGGTAAATAAGTGACTTCCTCAACTTCATTTGTGTGACAGTAAAACTGACAGCAACTCCACGCCTTATAATGAAATGAAACAAACGCACACAATAACAAACTCCGGGTAAAGTTGCTGCCAATGTTTTAGTGGCACAAAAGTTGGGTTGAGAAGTGAGCTTATCCGGGGGAAATGAAAAAAAAAAAAAAAACATATCAATGTATTCCTCAGTGCAAACTCAAAGGGAAACTCGGAGCACAGTGACGTACAGTAGATTTCACACACACAACATTTGTCCATCCCGGGATGGAGAAGGAGGATGAAGAGCACCGGCATTCCTGGCTCCTCAGTCACCTCAGGTCTACAACCACAACAAAAAAAATCCAAGATGCAGCCACAGAAAACGTGGAGAGGCCTCGGTGGGGCGTTGGGTTTACCAGTTTTTGTGTCTGAGCACACGGGGCAACACTCGCCCTCTGGGATCTCCGTGGCGGGGCAGTCGCCTACGTCCTCGCACACCACCCACTCACAAACCACCGTGCCCGCATCGCATATACACACTCGACAAGGGTTTGGGTACCATATCTGATTGTTGGAGTACATTTCGCCGTCCTCTGTGCAGGAATCTTTATTAGAAAAAAACAGCGACTTACATCAGCCCCTCGGGTAGATGTTCACCCGCTGATACAGTGGGGTTATTTAAAATAATAATAATAATAATGGTTAATAACTAATGTGAACACATGTAATAATAATAAATAATGTGGAAAAAGACAAAAAACATGGGAGCTATACTAACGAGAGAACAATTTCACTTTTGAAATGAATACCACAACGGTCCAAAAGAAAACCTAGCAGAAATGTTTACAATTTTTGACTATTTTAACATTTATAAATGATTTATTATAAATTATTTTTCTCACTTTTCTGCTTCCGAAGAGAACGAGTCTATATATGAAACAGTATGTTTAAAAGAGTATTCCATACAGTGTGATTTTCACCCACTGCTTGCTCATGATGCCGTAAAGTAATTTCACTGTTTTATAATTATATCTGCGTGTGAACACACATATCATTCCTGTTGTGACAACGACACAGTATACGCTGAGAAACGTCATTAAGGGAATGAATTAATGGAATATGAGGTCATAAACTGCTCTTAAAATATTTATTACCAGCTTTTGTCGTCAGTGCTCAGAGAAGGTGGCGCGTGCGGCTGTGGAGATCACGTCACGGGGCAACCCTGGCCCTCGGGGGCCTCGGTCGCGCTGCAGGCCCCGCCCCCTAGCTTTTCACGCAGACACCACTCCCCCCGCACGACAAAATCCCTGTGTCACACACGCAGATTCGACACGGCTCTGGGATCGATCGCACGTCCTCCTCCATATACCCAATATCCTTTCCTCGTTGTTCCTAAATTATGTGGAAAATCTGGACACGGTAGCTGATCTATTATAACTCAGGCGAAGTCTAAACCTAAGCCTGTACCAGTGGAATGCTCTGGACAAAATATAAAAAAAAGGGGGATAAGGGTACAGCGAATGTGTCAGTGAGTATTTCAGATGAACACCTTCAAATGCTCAACGACTAAATAAAATATACCACACACAACTGAATGCATCCCACACATTTTACCAGTAGGCTGCAACCTTTAATTTATTGAATTATTTTTTGTTATTTATTCATTATTTTAAATGATTGAATATATATATAATATCAGCAGGTAGTAGAATGTTGACATTGATATTACACTTTTAGTATACGCAGCAGATCAGCAATCAACGTATTTAAGGTGGTTTTGCAGAATATATGGTGTAATAGAAGTGAATGAAGACAGTGCACATAAAGAAGCAAAAGTAAAGGGGAAAAGGGACAAGTGGACCACTCTTATTCATTGAGTGATGGAGGTATTGTCAACACATCGGAGTTGCCATGACAATGAAAGATGAACAATAGATGACTTTCTTTCACTATGGCTGAATGGTTCCCTGAATGCAACATTCTTTTTAATCAACACACACACAGTCTAAAAGTGCTCTTGTAGCACAGAACAAAAAGAGAGAGAAAACTAAAAATCACATTTCAGGTACATTTCCCTCAGGGAAGAAGTTGAAAGTGCACCGATTTATCTGTGAAAATCCATAGATGTGGTTCCCAAACTGAGGCAAGTATCTTAGATCAGACGTTCAAACAGACACTTTCAGGCAATTTGCCACCGACCTACACTTCAGCAAGGCACGTCAGGCGTTCATCCAGGCGGTGACTAGACTGTGGTTGAACTCTGACGGCTCCTGGCTGTAAACGAACCTATAAATGTGTCTGCATGCAAGTATGTAATCATCTCTCAGTCTCTCTCTAGACTCTTGACTGATCATAAGGCGAGACGTATGGTTTTTAATGTCCCAACATCACAGAATGCAAAATGCACAGATCCCGAGGTACGTCCTACGATTCAACTTGTATTTTATTTTTGTAAATTGAGATGTAAAAAAGTAGGAAAACAAATTCACTTTCCTGTAATCATTTAAACCAATAAACGATAAATAAAATAAACTGTATACCAGTAAGATGAGGTCTAAATTCTTAAAGTCTGCATATATTAACTAAATAAATAAACCAAGAGAAAAATAAACAGGCAGAGCAAAATGTATATTTTCTGGTGTCAAAATTGTACTTCGTGCCCACCCCCCCTCTTCCTCCGCGTTTGTCACAGTAAAACCAAAGTATTGATAAAAGTTAAATTAACTTTTCTTATAAACAGATATTTTAAGAGACAGGAGGCGACAGGAGACAAAACCGTCTGAAAACGGTCAGTTTTCGTAGGCAAACCTAAGCTAAAAGAAAAAAGAAAGCAAACATGGCCACCTGCTGCACAGGCTTTGTGAGCATATTTTAAAATCCAGGCCGTTCAGTGATGTCCCCATAAGCTCTAATTATGCGGTGGAGCTGGAGCCTCTCCCAGCGAGAAAGGCTGGATTTCAAAAAAATGGGAGTTATTTCAGGGTAAACCACAGAGGCACCATTATACATTGGGCTCGGGTAGGACCTGCGGTGTGTCTTAATTTGGGAGAACGCGAGATCTGTGCCACACCCGGAGAAAAAGAAACCTCCTGCTTCGCCCAGAGGGGCAGCTCGCTGCAGGCTGCAGGTTTATTCACTGGGTTAGTGGATCAGATTGATTTTTTATATATTTTTTTTTCCTGGAGCTTTTGCCGAATGTGTTGAAAAGTTAAATCCCAACAAAAAAAAATGATATTTTTAGGCCCTTGAGTTTATGTGATTATGACTCAGGTTTCCATGACTAACCACGGGCATCTTTCTTGACCTTCCTGAAGGTGTTTTTATTACAGCGAAACCACATAAACTCAGGTTAGCGGTTTGCAACCTGAGGGATGAATCAGAATCTCTTCCAGATGATTTATAGGAGAAAAAGGGAAAATATTTCTCGCTTCTATAAAAATCTTTAATTATTGAAACAAAAATATATTTTTTTTTTATTCGCCAGAAACCAGTTGATATATTGTTTTTCCTTTTTACCTGTAAGTTGTTGGATCTCTTTTTCCCTTCTTAGAAACCCCACCAACTAAGCAGTCCAGGAGGGAAACTTCACCCTGCGGTGAAAGCGATTACAACCATCAAGGTCTCAAGAGTCTAATGTAATAGTCACCACTAACGAGCCAAACGAGTTGGGAAGCACTGCAGCTGTTTCAAATGAATTTCCAATTGAGTCCCACTTTGCAACTCGACATCTTAATTTCCCTTAAAAACCCCAAAACATATCAATGGCCTCACTGATTTCACTTTTTGAGACAAACTAAATGGAGATTAAAAAAATATATATATATATATATATATATATATATATATATATATATATTTATTCATCGCAGGAGCGGCTTTTTTTGGGAGGTAGAGGAGTTTCTCTCAGTTGCTCTTGTACATTATGCAAATGATACATTTGGCACACAAATATTAAAGTGGCATCAATCCTTTCCCTTTCTACATTTGTGTATTTTTATCACAATAGTCCCTTCCTGAGTCATGGCAGATGTCGGCTCACGTCCACTCCTGTGGGCCGACATCCCAAAGTAAAGCTTTTCTCTCGCTTTTCTCTCTTTCCATTTTTGCAGCTTCGGTGGAGGTGATGAAAGCAAGCGTATAGCTCGCTTCTTTCTCCCCCCTTCATGGGTGTGTCCCGTCTGCCTCTGGCCCGAGCCCTGACCAAAATTAGTGGCCTGCTTTTGTCCGTCCCACCCGCAGAGGCCACATCATTATAGCCGTGGAGCTCGGAACCCCTTCATTCAGCCTCGACCTCGCACTGAAATAGCCCGGGCCAGCCGTGTATGTACTGCAGCGTGCAGGGGTGGGGTGTGTGTGTGTGTGTGTGGGGGGGGGTTCTTCTGACCCTGAATCACATCCACTGGCACATTTTTATTTTAGAAAACATGCCTCGTCTCTATTTTGGAGAAATCATCTTGAAATGGACATTTTGTGACGACCTCCTCGAGTGTCGGTATCGATGCTCAGCAGCAGCAGAGTCAAAGCATCTTTGAGATGGATTCATTCATTCCTGAAAAGTTCACTTTTTCTTCTTTTTTTTTGTGTGCCAGATTTTGGTGACCGCACCACGAGAGAACACCTATCAGCTTCACGAGCAGGCAAATTGTGCGTCTCATTCGGGCTAACTAGGCCTTTCAGGTTGAGGTTGTGGGTGTGATTTTAAGCTCCCTGAACCACAGGGCGAGTGTGGGGCGGCAGAGCTGCAGCCCAGCTCAGCCTATAAACAAAAAGAGATGAGAAACTTCCCAAACCGAAGCCGATAGTTGTTGTTTTTTTGAAGAGAAAGTAGAAATCATCAACCAGGGGACAAAATGGAAAAACAATTACACATGTCATAAAGTGAAATGTTTTTAACAGGACTCCGCTGTCTAAATCATTCAAACACAACAAGGGGACAGACATAGACATGATTTACTGTATTCCCAGCATTTGCAGCAACGGAACCGTTTTATAAACTAACGCTCGACAAATTATAAAGAACAAATGTAGTCATCACTTGACCGTGTCAGGTATCGACACAGAAACAACTGAAACCATCAGAGGCCAGGGGTCGTGGGGTCGCCCGTTCGGTGCGGCCGCCGGTCACTCACCTTGCGCGGCGTCTTCTTGGCAGCTCACGGCGATCACCTGAGCCAAGGTGAGGGCCAGGCACACGGTAATCCTGGAGCACAGCGAGGGGCCCATGTCTGTCTGAGCGCCGGACCGCGCAGCTTCCTCACAACAGAGCAGACGAGGAAGTCAGAGCGAGCGTCCACGCGCACAAACTCCTCAAATATTTCCCTGAGTGGAACGGGACTCCTGGATGAGCGATTGCTGTAAACTGAAACAAGCGGCCCCACTCAGAAAAAAAAAACTCTCTCCCTCCTACTTTCACTCTCCTCCTCTCTCATCCTTTTTTTCCCCTTGCTTTAGGCCTCCTCCTCCTCCTCGTCCTCCTCCTCCTCCTGCCTTCATTCAGTTTCAAAGACGATGAAGCTAATTAGAGGCTACTTGAAATTTGTGCTGCCAAAAGACTGATGATGCCGCTGGATGATGCTCTTTTTTTTTTTTTGGCTTTGAAAGATCACGTTGAACATTTATTTTATCCCGTGACATCGCTCCTTCTGTCAATCCGCAGCATTCACGGTCACTGAGGTGAACTTTCACCTCTGCGGCCTTGTCGATTCCGTGTCTCTTGCAGAATGAAGAGGGGCAACGGGCGCGCGAACCTACTTCACAAATTAACTTCCCATCGTTGACTTTGGACTTAAAGGAACATAACTGCATCAGGCTCTCCGGCTTTACAGAATAATCAAACATGGCAGAAATATTTCTCCCCGAAGTGCAACGTCGTGCGTCACCAAAGTTGTAGCTGCAGGTTCTGGGTTTCCATCTCAATTTTGTCAAAAACCTCGCAAAGCCGTGGCCGTTCAGCTCAGCTGGATCCAGTTTACTGCTAGTAAAGCCGAGGGGCCTGTATTCAACCCCACGTGCTGGCCAATAACTTCAACAACAGACTCTCATTATGCCGGTTTTTGTAAAAAAAAAAAAAATCTACTCATGGTGTTTCTTAAGTGCCAGATTTGGCCTAATAAAAACAACCCAACACAATGGTTGAAGAATAATATGTGCTAAGCTGCTGCTGACCATTGATCCCCATCCATTAAATGGATGCAAAGCCTGTGATGGGCTGCAAACCTGTCCAATGAATGGACCGGTAGAAATAGATGTTCTTCAACATCTTATTCGTCTACTTCCTGTGTGCTCTCCATGTTGGCAAAATTGAAGTATAGGCAACTTAAATGAAGTGAGCACTTCGCACAGTAGAAAGCAAAACAATAAATAAAAACTAAATTCCTGCACTTCCTCTGACATGATGCATCCCAACAACTTGTTTGTGTTCTTAACAAGAATCGATGCGGAACATGTTTTTCCTGTTCGCTTTGCTCTCTACCCGAAACCTCCGCTTGCTGACCCACATCTGCGCACTCCATTGTTGGTTTTTTTCGACGCGCATGTTTTGCTCATCTGATGTGTTTTCCACGGGGGTCGCTCTGCCAAGTCAGTGCATCAAGCAGACTCTCCGTCCCTGAGGTGACGTCCCGGAGGAGGAGAGCCAAACAAAGCCGCACCAAACCTTACGCCATCGTCTCCGCCAGCGATTCCCCCGCGCGCTACTGTCGCCTTATCAGTCATTTTAAACTTAGGAGTGACCTAAAGCGACCTTTTATGCCAGTTTGGTGAAGTGGAATTAAGGAGTTTCATTTTGCAGAATGGAGTCAGGAAGTGTTTGAAGGATGCTCGGACTCAAACAGACTGGTTTCCCATTAAGGAGGCCGGGGACCGCGCGGGACAGAAACCGAGGCAGATGTGAAGACAGTTCTTCCTCCATCGGATCAGAGTTCATCTTCTGCGTGCGCAGTTTTTTTTTTATATAGCGTGATGAACTGGTGGCTGGAGAACACATGTTTTGTATTTAGGCCGAGGGTCATCCACACCATTAAGCCGTTTCCCGGTAAATGGTCACACCATGCGGTACACAAATCAGCAATGACATCGTGGCCCAGCAGACAGGGCCGCATGTCCCACGTGTGAATTTGAAATGCGAATGCGAAAAAAAATTCTCCTTCTTTTTTTTCTGTCCTTGAATTACACATTTAAAAAATTACAGGAAGTCTCTCGGCCGTGAAGTAAAAATTAGAGGGCCCGCGTCGCACGGGGAGCTAATGCTGACCGGTGCTGCCGTGCTAACGCGCCTCCTCACATGTGGCACTTAAAACATACAGGCTATTTCTGGTTGTAGGGACTACAAGAGCGCAGCGTGACCACAGGAGAGATCAGCCGGCGATGGTGCACAGAGGTGGACATTATCCAGACCCAAAAAAAGCTGCAGTCCAAAAAAAAAAAAAAACATGAGACGTTACAAAAAAAAAACCTCAGAGAGGCCCCTAAAATAGATGTACGTTATCCTAGAAATCAGACGTCAAGTCAAAAAGAGGAACATACTGTTGATGCAGTTCATTCTTTTCTCACACTTGTGAGTAACCCCTTCACGCTTGTGTATCTTATAAAACACATATGAATTCAACGCCAAAAAAAGGCAAAAAAATGTGTAAGAGGAGCCCTGCAATTCGTTTTTTTCCTCCTCCCTGGTCACGTGACAGGAAGCAGCAGGCCTGCAGCGCAACCAGGTTAACGCGCACCATGGTCCCGTGTTCCCTTTCATCTCACCTGCATTATTTAACATTATTCACGAGTCTGAAAGGACACTCCTGACGCAGCTTCCTCGCCGAGAGGTCCCACGGTGTGTGTGTGCGTGTGTGTGTGGGTGGGTGTGTGTCTTTTTTTTTTTTAAAACAGGTTTTTTCGGGCGTCGCGCGAAATGTTTGCCGCCGCCACCAAGAACTTTGTGAAGCAGGTCGGAGACACCGGGAGGTTGATCGCCGTGCCGAGCCTGAGCGAGGCCGACCGGTACCAGCCCCTCAGCCTGGTCACCAAGAAGAGGAAGAGACGGTTCCTGAAGAAGAACAAGTACGCCTCCACCCCGTTCTCCCTGAAGGACATCCTGGTCGGGGAGAAGGAGATCACAGCAGGTACGCTCATGATACTGAAGTCAGGAATATGAAAATATCCTTGAATTGCTTTAAATATAAAGCTTCAGGGGTTGAAACAATCAGAAGATATTGGGTATAAGCTTATTTCATCTCTAACATGCATTAAACCAGGGATGTCACATAAGGCCTAAAATGTACATTCTGAAATTGTTCACATTTAATGAATTATCATTTTACAAAACATTACGACCAGCCTGAAATTTCTTAAGAAGTATTAAGTGCAACAAGTATTTTTTTACACTATGCAAAGTCATAACAACGGCCGGATTGGACCCTCTGGCAGGCCGGCTTTGGCCTGCGGGCCGTGAGTTTGGCACACCTGCGTTTAGCCATCATTGCAACCGTAAAGCTACAGCCACGAACATAGTTTGGTGCTGATTCATACTGCCAAATCCTGTTTTATTTAGAATAATATGCGCATGTGATGAAATGCTTTGAGACGTTTTTTATTTATTTTCCAGGAGTGTCTTCTTATCAGCTCCTCAACTACGAGGACAAATCGGACTTGGCCGTCAACGGTCGCCTGGGAAACCACATCATCAACGACGTGGGGTTCAACATCAGCGGCTCGGACTCACTGGCCGTCAAGGCCTCCTTTGGCATCGTGACCAAGCACGAGCTGGAGGTGCCCACGTTACTGCGGGAACTCAACTCCAGGTATCATAATCATAGCATCACTTGAGACCGATTGGACGAATGCCTTATTAAATATTAATTGAACGGATTTACATCTGATTTTGGATTATTTCTCATTTTGAAAAAGAGAGACATGGGCAGAAGCACGTTGAGATTCAGCAGATTTTGGCGAATGACATTCTTTTCCATCAAAATTTTAATCATTTCGGATATTAAGTTTTATCCAGGCAAAAGCAATTCTTTGGGAGGTGACCTTTGACCTCCTTGTGGCAGAGGGAACGTGAGAGGAGGGTTTCCCTGGTTGGATGAATAAATGATCGTGTAACCCAGCGCTGGCAGGAGTCGCACGCAGGACAGTGTAATACAGACAACAAACCGTAGATGTTTTGCAATAACACAGTTTAAAGGCAAGGGAGTGGAATACAGGCCTGGCCACGGGGATACACAACTGGTGTGTGGAGATCAGCGTCCGGTGTGTGTGAAATCAACGGAGTAGCTGAGAGCTTTTTTTTTTTCTTCTGCTCTGTCAGGAAAGTGGACTTGGACCACTGCCTGGTTCGCCAGTCCAGAGAGAGCGGACGCAGCGTCCTCTGCGTGGTGGTGGAAAGCATCCGCACCACGCGCCAGTGCTCCCTCACTGTCCACGCTGGAATGAGAGGGACCACCATGAGAGTAAACACACACACACACGCACACACATTCCTCAGAACGTGTCTACGCTCACACAGTCCATGCATCGCTTCCTTCCCTCTGACTGACGCCACTCTGCAGTTTCAGATCGACGACGGACGGAACCCCAAAGGTCGAGACAAGGCCATCGTCATACCGGCTCACACCACCATCGCCTTCAGCATCTGCCAGCTGTTTTTCCGCCTGGACGGGCGCCTCGGTACGAAAGCCCACCCCCTGTCCTGTAGCAAAAAAATTAAGAAAACCAAAAGCCAATCAGGGTTGCAGGCAGTGTTCCCATAAAGTGATATTCCCCCAATTCAAGTAAGATCTCTTAAACCGGAAACTCAGTCTTCTGACTTCTGAATAAGGTGTCTGACTTCAAATCAGAAGATAGAGGGTTCAAGTCCCTTTGTGTTTTTTCTCAAATCTCTATTGATGGGGATTTATTTGTGCCAGATATTTGCGTCGCACCGGACTCACAAGGGGGATTCGAGCGGGAGCAGATGCGGGAGCAGCTCGGCGGCTTCATCGGTGGCTTCTCCATGGGCCGCCTGCGTCGCTTCCTGTCTGGGATCATCTACGGAAACCCCTTCAGAGCAGGTGCAGTGCCGTCCTCTATATTGCAAATTAAACACACACACAATGTATTGCCTTGAGGTTTGCCTGTTTCTTTTTCCCCGCGCAGATGACCGGACGTTCGAGGAGCTCACCCACTCCGACACCTACATGGACGACATGGTGACGGACTACTACGAGAAGGCCGCCAGCATGACGGACGTGTCCACGGCCTACTTGAGGGAGAGCCCCCACCCGAGGGTCAACCTCCTCAAACACAACATCCCCAAGGGCCCCTGCGCTCTGTGTGGCATGGGCAACCAGAAGCGGGAAACTGTTTACGGCTGTCTGGAGTGCTCGTCCGGAGGCCAAAAATACGTCCGCCTGCACGTGGTGCCCTGTTTTGACCTTTGGCACAAAACGCTTCGTTGAATGTTTTCACATTGGGGAGGCTTTGTTCGTTGGCTGTTTTTTTTTCTGGTGGTGCAAGAAGCTACAAATGTCATTGTTTACCTCACTGTTTTTTGAGATGTTTATTTTGGTCATCCTTCAACAAAAAGTCATGAAAACTGAACAAATATTGTGTACACAGTATAAACACCTCGAGCCACTGCTTCGCCATTAGCCAAGTTTCCAGTAAAAAGATGCAAACCTAAACTTGTTGTTACCTTTACAGTTTGTGGTGTAACATGCAGTGTTGTTTGCAGTGAACCTTTGGCACCGGCTCATTCTCAGACGCGTGCCTTGTGTGCAATATTGCTGCCAGACCATGAATTATTCAGTCGCGCTATTAAAAATGGACAAAGGGGATTGTGTGAAGGTCGTGTGTTACAAGTGTGCCATTTATTTCAAGACGGTGGTGTTTGAGTTACATTGCCTATACTAGGTGTGGGGATATTGAGTATAGGTGATCGAAATAATGATAACTGATGATTATTTTCAGCTACATTTAGTTTGATTAACGCTTGTGAGGAACAAAAATTACTCAAAACTCAAATATGAGGAGGAAATCTATCAAAAACTCACAATAAGGTATAAGAAATGGCTATAATTGTAATATTTAAGGCAATCTATTGCATAAAACATATATTTTATTATTTCGTGCTTACTTTATATCACGAATATTTTTTTGCAATACATGAGTATTTTCTATTCTTATAATTTGAGTAATAACTTTGACCCGTTTCCCTCCCCGTCGCCAGGGGGCGCAAGGTGTAATTCTTCCGCTCAGCTCGAGCCGGAAGTGTCAAGTGTCAACACAACGACAGCACGTGTGGATGAGGAAGCATGCGTCTCCCCATCCTCTGATTCTTTACCTTCAGTGACATGTTTAAAGGATTAAAAGGAAGATACATGCAGCGAGTTTAAGGAATATTTATTAAAATGAAGTTCGCTTATAGGGTGAGTACTCTGCTGTCAGCCAACACTGTTATTGCACTGTATTCCTTAGCTTAGCAACTTTCAGTGATTGGAAGAGAACGCTCGACCAAACCTCATTTCAAAGATTCTACTTTTATTACCGTCTTGAAAGTAATATATTGTGTTTAAAGGGCACAGCAGGTGTTCGCATGTTATTGTAAAATGTAAGCATAACACTGTGTCACACTTGACAACAGACCCCTTTTATTCTCGTTCGTGAATAGTTTTTAACGTGTTTCTGTAAACTGAAGTAACGGGGCGGATTGAAGCTGATTGTTGTTGTTTGCGTTAGTCAGACACAAACATTACGTTTCAACTGATTTATAAGTATGACTTCCGTTTATTCTTGTGGTAGTTTTCCAATCTGCTCGGCGCAGTCTATCGCCAGGGAAATTTGAATTTCTCCAAAGATGGGAACGCCGTGATCAGCCCGGTTGGAAACAGGGTCTCTGTCTTCGACCTGAAAAAGTATGTCATCATATGATAATGTGTTTTACATGGGGGGGGGGCTTGTTAATGTAGCTGTGTGTGTGTATCTTGCTCCTCATGGCACATGGATGTTGTACATTATAGATGAAGTGTCGTGACATCAGTTTTTAGGTTTGACTTTGTCCACATGTTCAAATTTATGAAATAGGACGTGGATGCTTGTATCACTATATCTCACAGTGGGTGCATTATGCATGTAGGAAGTGGACTTACATTTTTTATTCTTTTTTTGCCTCAAGTAACACATCAGAAACGTTGCCCATCTCCACCACGAAGAACATCACGTGTGTAGGTCTCTCACCCGATGGAAACTTAGCGGTAATAGTTGATGAAGGTAAGAAGTGGCGCTGAACCAAATCGAAGTCTGTCTTTCTTACACTTTGAACCAAAGAAACTTAAATGCGTGTCAGACTCATGTTGTCATCAAGCAAGCAATGATCCATATGTGTTACTGGTGGGGTCACAGATGGTGCGGCCGTGTTGGTCAGCCTCATCACTCGGGCCACGCTTCATCATTTCCACTTTCACAAGCCTGTGAACAGCATCCGTTTCTCACCGGACGGCAGGTAAGCTGCTGGACTCAGCCCTCGCTGTCCAAGTGTGTGTATAACAATACAGTTAAAATAAACACGCACTATGATAAATCTGACCATTTAAAAAAATATAAAAATTAAAATGACTTCATGTTGTGATATGTGAATTCAGTACGGAGTGCTTGTTGTCGCTCTCCCATCTGCCAATTTTTGCATCTGTTTCATACATCAGTGTATATTCTTCTTTTTTTTCAGAGTGGTCACTTTCAATTAATTTCCTTATCTGCAAGTGTTCTCTGAGTTAAAGAGACTATGCTCAGCTTGTTGTCTTTTTTTTCCCCTCCCAGGAAGTTTGTCGTCACAAAGGAGAATGTAGCTCTGATGTACCATGCTCCCGGGAAGCAGCGGGAGTTCAACGCCTTCGTGCTGGACAAGAGCTACTACGGTCCTTACGATGAAACCACCTGCATCGACTGGACAGACGACTCCAAGTGAGTACGAGCGAAAGCGGGTACCGAAGTGCATAAAAAGCCCTGCACCTGAGGGAAGATGAGAACGCGGTTGTGACATTTCCCCCTCCAGGTGTTTCGTGGTGGGCAGCAAAGACATGTCGACGTGGGTGTTCGGTGCAGAGCGCTGGGACAACCTCATCTACTACTCCCTGGGCGGGCACAAGGACGTGATCGTGGGCTGCTTCTTCGAGAAGGACAGCCTGGATGTGAGTTTGATTCTTCCTTTGCCCTGACTTTTGGGGATTTAGGGCTCCACGTGCAAAATCGCGAGAGAAAGTGTCGACGGACAAAAGTCAATGAATTCCCGCATTTTCAGCTGTACACCGTGAGCCAGGATGGGACGCTGTGCGTCTGGGAGAGCGACACCGAGCTGGACGGCCTCATCCTGAAGAAGAGCGAGGACAAAGCTGAGCGAGAGGAAGACGGCGAGGAAGAGGAGGAGAGGCTGGAGGGAGAGGAGGGAGAAGTCATCAGAGGGAAAACCAAAGCCCCCAAGGAGAAAAAGAATGTCCGTTACAAGCAGAGGAGCAAGTAAGAAACCTTTATTTGTAACAGAAATCACACTAGTGCTGTAACCTGTTTTTTTTCTTTAGAAACTGCATCCACCTTTAGGCCGTAGAGGTTGGATAAAGGCGAGCCGCAGCCTCGTCTTAATTTTATATCTTTTTTGCCCTGTGCCCCCGCAGACACTTCTTCAACAAGGAGGGGGATTTTAACAACTTGACGGCCGCCACCTACCACAAGCAGACTCACATCCTGGTCACCGGTTTCGCCTCTGGTATCTTCCACCTGCACGAACTCCCAGAGTTCAACCTGATTCACTCCCTCAGGTGAGAGAACATTTTCCGGAGAAGGAAGAAAAAGCACCCCGGCAGGATTTCGACTGATTATTATTATTATTTTTTTTTTTAGTATTTCCGACCAGAGGATCGCCTCGGTGGCCATAAACAGCTCCGGAGACTGGATCGGCTTCGGGTGCTCGAGTAAGAAGCTGATCTTTTATCTTGTACACAGCCCTCTCTGGCTCTGTGCTTATTTAAACCAGAAAACTACTAAATACACTTTTTTGGGACTGTGCCTGCACGGATTGGTGGCTTTCCCCGGAAACCGGAGCGGCTCACTGATTGTCGCTGTTGTATTTTTTGGGGACACTTGTTTTCAGGGATGGGCCAGCTGCTGGTGTGGGAGTGGCAGAGCGAATCCTACGTGTTCAAGCAGCAGGGACATTTCAACAACATGGCCGCGCTGGCCTATTCCCCGGACGGACAGTACATCGCGACAGGAGGCGACGATGGCAAAGTGAGTGCTTCATGTCTTTCAAAGTCTGGAAAGTGCCGGGAAATTATCTAATTGCATTTGCGTACACCATTTTTTTTTGGTTGTTTTTCTCTTTTTTTCTTGTGCCGTGATAAAATATGGCTATATTAAGACATATTCACTTTAACCTGTGTTGCTATACCTCCTGTTGTTTGTCTGTTTTTGATGTTTTAAATTAAACCTAAACCATAGATAAATCTATAACTGGTATTTTGAAGTTTAAAATTTTGACTTAAAATCAAACATCAAAAAAGCCGTGACATTTGGTCGCCTTTACCTTGAAGTGTCAAATCTGACATTTGACTGTGGTTTAATTCCCCTCAGGTCAAAGTGTGGAACACCAACAGCGGCCTCTGCTTCGTCACCTTCACGGAGCACAGCAGCAGCATCACCAACGTCACCTTCACCTCCAGCGGCTTCGTCATCCTCAGTGCGTCGCTGGACGGCACGGTCCGAGCGTACGACCTGCACAGGTTGGACCGCGGCCCACGAAATTCATGACCGATGACGGTGCGCCGGGTTTTGTGCGCGTTGTCTGACGGCACCTTTGTGGAATCCCCCCCCAGGTACCGAAACTTCCGGACGTTCACCTCGCCGCGGCCCGCGCAGTTCTCCACCCTCGCCGTCGATAACAGTGGGGAGCTGGTGAGCGCGGGGGCCCAGGACTCCTTCGAGATCTTCCTCTGGTCCATGCAGACGGGCAGACTGCTGGAGGTATTCACAAAATAATACATGGTCAAATTCCAACGTCATTTGTCGCACACGTGAATCTGTGTTATCCTTATCCGTATATGCATTGTATTTCACAACTGTCCTTCCTCCCTGTGCCTCATTGAGGTTCTCGGGGGTCACGAGGGTCCGGTCAGCGGCTTGTGCTTCAGTCCCGTTCAGTCGATCCTGGCCAGCGTCTCGTGGGATCGCACCGTCCGCCTGTGGGACATGTTGGACAGCTGGCAGGTCAAGGAAACACTTCCCCTCTCGTCCGATGGTACGTGACCGTCTTGCAAACGACAACTCCCACTGCCACTTCATTTTCTTGTTTGTGTGCCGTTTTTTTTTTTTTTAATGCTCTCGCTCACCGTGTTGTTGAATATTAAAAATGTTTTCCACTTCAGGCTTGTCAGTGACTTACCGTCCCGACGGTCAGGAGCTGGCCGTGACCACTTTGAATGGGGAGATCTCTTTCTGGAACCCCCACACGGCGACGCAAACCAGCTCCGTGGCCGGACGCCACGACCTGGAGATGGGCCGAAAAGAGACGGACAAGATCACGGCCAAGCAGTCCGCCAAGGGCAAGTAAGTGGACAGATTTGCACCAATGTCATTCATTTTTATTTTTTCTTCCTGTTTGACGATTGCTTGTGACTTTCTGCTGTAGATTGTGCGTGAACTCGATTTGTGTCACTTTTTTTTTTTATCATAAAGGTCCTTCACGTCTCTGTGCTACTCCGCGGACGGGGAGTCCATTTTGGCCGGAGGCCAGTCCAAGTTTGTCTGCATTTACAACATCAAGGAGCAGATGCTCATGAAGAAGTTTGAGATCTCCTGCAACTTGTCCTTCGATGCCATGGAGGTAAAAATCCTCATTACTTCTAATGATCATCTTCAAAGGCGCCTTGATGTTGGATTTGTGTCATCAAAGATATGAAATTAAAATTGGCACACACACACACACCAAAAAAAAACTTGTCTACATTACCCCGCTCTGTTATTCACCATGATTGGTTCCCCCCCCCAGGAGTTCCTGGACAGACGGAAGATGACGGAGTTCGGCAGCCTGGCTCTGGTGGATGAGGGAGCCGGGGACGGGGACGGGGTCAACATCAGCCTCCCCGGTGTCCGGAAAGGTACGACTCAGAATAAGAATGTTCTAATGATCATCTTCAAAGGCGCCTTGATGTTGGATTTGTGTCATCAAAGATATACTCCCCCAGGAGTTCCTGGACAGACGGAAGATGACGGAGTTCGGCAGCCTGGCTCTGGTGGATGAGGGAGCCGGGGACGGGGACGGGGTCAACATCAGCCTCCCCGGTGTCCGGAAAGGTACGACTCAGAATAAGAATGATGTGTCTCTCCAGCCGTACGGCAGAGGACTGGCTTCACTCAGATGTTTTGTTTTGTCTTAAAGGTGACATGAGCTCTCGACACTTCAAGCCTGAGATCAGAGTCAGCTCGCTGCGGTTCTCCCCCACGGGTAGGTCAAAGAAGTACAACTTCCACCTGTAGAAAAAAAGCTGGCCAAAGGTGTGGTGTAGGCCCGTTCACAAAGTGGCTCCGCCCTCTCTCAGGTCGTAGCTGGGCGGCCACCACCACCGAGGGCCTGCTGGTCTACTCCCTGGACGGGTCGATGGTATTCGACCCCTACGACCTGGACCTGGACGTGACGCCGGCCAGCATACGCAAGCAGCTGCGGCTGCAGGAGTGGGCGTCGGCCATCGTGCTGGCGTTCCGACTCAACGAGAAGGCCCTCAAGCAGGAGGTGCTGGAAATGGTGCCCCACCAGCAGGGTGAGTGAACCACACGCCACACCTCGTATGAATTTACGTCGCATCAAAGACGGAGAAAGGCTGAAGTCTCCGGGTCCGCTTTTGTTGGTCCTCCAGTTCGGGTGGTTTGCGGCTCCCTTCCCGACATTTACGTGGAGAAGCTGCTGGGATTTGTGGCAGCGTGTCTGGAGAAGTCGGGTCACCTGCAGTTTTACATGACCTGGGCCCAGAGCCTGCTCATGCTGCATGGGCAGAAACTCAAGAACAGGTTGGAGGAACATTTTGCACCATTTGATTGAATTTGGTCTCTCTGTTCACATTTACAGACACAGGCTTGGCACACAGTCGTAGCTTCGGTTTACTGTTCGTTTCGATTTAGTCCGTTACAATTGAATTCCGATTGACTACAGCAGATTTGCTTTGTTGTGCAGGTCAGGAGCCATACTGCCCACCCTCCAGGCGCTGCAGAAGAGCATCCAGAGACACTTTGACAGCCTGTCCAAACTGTAAGTAAACTTTCAGCAACATGCACTCCTGCTATTTTACACAGGCGTATAAATATACACTTCAGAATACTTGAAGAGGATATAAAACCACTTTTACACAGTTTACAGGGAACCATTTTTTTTTCCCACTACAGATCCCTGTATCATCTGCTTTGTTTTACAGGACATTCAAACCTGACGGGGCTCAAAGTTGAATTAAATCTCCGTTATTTAATCATGATATTCTGATATATTACACAAGCCCTTGTATCTGACACATCGAAATAACACAGCTGTAGACTAGTTAAGCTCACACACCCTGTTTTACGAGCGTGTTGATCCAAACAACGGAGGGCACAGTTCTACGTCATCTGAGCTCAAAACACTGATAGTACGTGTATCAAAGTCCAGTCGGAAGAATGCAAACCTCCCAGGAGTTAAGTGAGGCTACTCCCTATAAAGAAAGTGTCTCGGGTTTATTGGGGCAGCAGCAACACCGTGAAGATTCTCTGCTCACAATCGCGCAGGGACATCAATGAGCAGAAACACGCAAGGCTGCGACCGATACATATAATGAGTGACTGCTGATAAGGCCTTAATTATTTCCTACGTGCAATTAAGGCTGTTGCTCTGTGTTTTGTGCAGGTGCGACTTCAACATGTATAACATCCGTTATGCCGTGGCCCTCTCGAAGCAAAGGGGTGTGAAGAGAGCAGCTGAGGAGGAGGAGGAGGAGGACGATGATGATGATGCTGACAATGATGGTGCTGACAACAATGATGAAGGAGCGTCTGAGGAGATGAGTGAAGTCTCCTTTGAGGAGGCAGAGATGATTCTCTAGACTATTTCCCGAAGCACCACCTAATTTGATGCCGTCGGATATTATTGGAGAATTTCTGTGAGCAAACATTATCATTGTAAACTGTTTTTTTTTTGTTTTGTTTTTTAATAAATTCAAATGTAAATGTTGCTTTTTTTTGTTTCATATGGCCTCTACTCACCTGTGTTTCATTTGATATTTGAGCTGTAGACACCCCTCAGTGGTAAAGGAGCTCTGCGAGTAAGATAGGGGATTCTGGTTATAATGCTTTTGTTTACCAGGAGATGGTTGCCGTAATTTATTAAAAAATGTAAAATTTAGCAATCTTAATGCCTCGAATGCTTTTGCATAGAAACATTTATTTCAGTGTATTTCAGTGGAGCTGTGCACGTGGACTAAAACTACTGCATATTGAGTTTTCTCAGTAGTGCACATTGGTGATTTGTTTATAAAGAATTGTATATAAATAAAAATAAGGATAATGGATAACTTTACTGTTCAAATTATATTTATAGAGAACATTTGGGTTGTCTCAGAAATGTTAGCAGGACTACAGCCCTTGAGCGAAACGGACTACGTTACCCAGCGGCACTTGCGGCAGCAGGACGGAAGAGGCGGGACCTCAGGCAAAATGAGGGAAAATAAGAACATGTCCGAGTCCCCTTCTCAAGCGGGAAAAGAAATACCGGCGAAAAAGCAGAAACTAAGCAGTGACGAGAACAGTAACCCCGATTTATCCGGAGACGAGAATGTAAGAAGCTAAACTGAGTTGTTTCACTACCGGTTTATCAGTCACTATTAGCTTCCAGCCGGCTAGCATCGTGCAACAGAAGCCGGCTAGCTAAACAGGCTAGTTAGCAGCTTTGTTCATCTTTACTGAATTCAGACACCTTCACAAAACTGTCATTTTCTATCTGATTCTTTAATATATCTGAACACTGTTCTACAAGCGGAGATGTTTGTGCGTATTGACACTGAATTGAATGCATACACAGATGCATGTCCTTTGGCTTCACGTGTAAACAGAAGTTGGTTTTAGCACGAGTAGCTAGCTGAAATGTGCATCGTCTTTGAGTTAAAGCTCATGGATAAATCGGCTAAAATTAAGATGATTTAAGAGCCTATGCGTGTGATATGTTAAACAGACAGCAAGTGAGCTTAACTATTTCCTCAGTTTTGCTATATAGAATACAAGACACGTAGTGTTAAACCTCATGTGCTCCAACTTTTAGTGCACCAAATAACCTTCTGTGAAAATATTAGAGCCCAATATATAGTATAAGAATAAAACAGTATTACTGGTAATGGAAAAAACAAAGATGTAAAGCACACTATTGTGCAGATATTTAAATGGTAAACAATGATAATCATCATTGTGGTGCCAAATCAACAATAGGTGGAGGTGTTAAGTTCAGAGCCCCTTTGCTTTGTCTCTTCAGAGACACTTTGTAAAGATGCAAAGAACATCACTTGCGTGTATTTTGTTGTTGCAGGACGATGCTGTCAGCGTTGAGAGCGGCACCAACGCAGAGCGCTCTGATACACCCACCAACACTGCCAACGCCCCGGGCAGGAAGAGCTGCGGCAAGGGCAAGTGGAGGACCAAGAAGTGCAGATACTCCTTTAAATGCGTCAACAGTCTCAGGGTACGCACGGCCACACAGCGGCACGTAGGGGCCGTGTCTTGGTTTTACCAGCTCAACATTATTATGTAATTTAAAAATGATGAAATGTTTTTTTTATCCTCAGGAGGATCATGGCCAGCCATTGTTTGGAGTCCAGTTTAACTGGCACAGCAAAGAGGGAGACCCCCTGGTGTTCGCGACGGTCGGAAGCAACAGGGTAAATGCTGAGCCATCTTATTCCTCAACCTCCATATATTTGTGTTATTGAATGAAATTCTCACATTTAAGGTATAACTGTTGTGAGTCGTTCCATAACAAACCTGTGGTTTCTTTTCTTTACTAGGTCACCCTGTACGAATGTCACTCTCAGGGAGAAATAAGACTCCTGCAGTCTTACGTGGATGCGGACGTATCCTTTCACTTGCTTGAAATACCTTTTGAACTGGTCCCACCCCTGTTGTCATTCATTGCTGCCATTCATTGCAGGCCGCATAGCAAGCAACATCGACCTTAATTTTATAAATCCCATTTATAAAATTAATAAGAGTTAGTATAACATTTCAACAAGTGCTTTTTGCTTTGGTGGTGGTAGACTGATGACTGTGGCGTGTACATTTCAGTCTGAGTTCCTTGACTCCATATGTGTTAAGGCAGAGGAGAACTTTTACACATGTGCCTGGACCTATGACACCAACACAAGTCACCCACTGCTGGCCGTAGCCGGGTCGCGGGGCATCATTCGGGTGATCAACCACATCACAATGCAGTGCATTAAGGTACACGTAACCTGTTAACTCTGAATCCTCAATTCTCAAATGGAATTCAATTTTAGGAATACTTAGCCTGACTTTTCTTTCCCTGAGTGAGTCAGCTCTTATGATGTCTTCTTTTTTTTCCCCAAGTATATCGATTGTGATATAACCTCAATATGAATATTTATTTGTGTACCTTTTAAGTAAACTACATTTTATTATCAGAATCATAAAACATTCACCAAAAATGTTTATCTTCTTCACACGCCCAAAATGGAAAGCATGGCTTTAACCCCAATCTTCTTTTTTCTTTTTCATGTTCAGCATTATGTAGGTCACGGAAATGCCATCAATGAGCTAAAGTTCCACCCGAGGGATCCGAACCTCCTTCTGTCAGTCAGTAAAGGTAAAAATGTGACCAATTCAAATACAATAAAGGAAACAGCATGTTTTTTTCTTCTTATGTAATGACCCTGTTTTGATGGCTTTATTGAACTTATCTTAACACTGCAAATGTTCTCTCGAGAGTGTGATCATGCGGTCTCCATAATTCTTGTTTACATCTTTTATAAGGCCATTTGAAAGGTTGCAACCTTCAATATTTTGTTTGGTCACTGTTGTGCATCTTTCCTCAGATCACGCCCTTCGTCTATGGAACATACAGACAGACACATTAGTGGCTATATTTGGTGGTGTGGAGGGTCATCGAGACGAAGTCCTGAGTGCTGTAAGTGTCACGAAATCACACCTGGAATAAAACACGTTTTCAGCAAGACATATTTTCTTCATTTTTCTCACAGACAAATACATTATTAAAGGGCTTGTAATATGTTTGTTCTTTGTATCCCATTTAAGGATTTTGATCTCCTTGGTGAAAAGATAATGTCATGTGGGATGGACCACTCCCTTAAACTCTGGCGGATCAATTCAGAGAGAATGCAAAAAGCCATCCGTGGATCATATGAGTACAACCCTTCAAAGACCAACAGGTAAAAAAAAAAAAAAAAGTTGTGTCTTTCCATGTCCTCCAACCAGAAACATCTCCAGATCTATCAAAAATGATATATGATACATGATATACTCCTTTTTGATTTATGCTGTGTTTTCTTCAGGCCTTTTGTCTCACAGAAAATTCACTTCCCTGACTTCTCAACACGAGACATCCATAGAAATTACGTGGACTGTGTGCGGTGGCTGGGGGACTTGATTCTTTCAAAGGCAAGTTGTGAATGAGTGTAATTTAAAACTTGATTCTGATTTTAATTACTTTTTGGTTAATAGCAGCATTATCCAGCATGAACAGTGTAAAAGATGCAGTCAGTTAATCATTGTTACCTTCTCCTGTCTCACTTCAGTCCTGTGAAAATGCCATTGTGTGCTGGAAGCCGGGAAAGATGGAGGATGATATCGACCACATTAAGCCGAATGAGTCAAATGTAACGATACTGGGGCGCTTTGATTACAGTCAGTGTGACATTTGGTACATGCGCTTCTCCATGGACTTCTGGCAAAAGGTCAGATCAGCTGTTTGTATTCATTTGTCACAAAATTTCACTTTTTTACAGTCTAAGCAGGAAGGTGGAGTGTTTGTAAAGTCGTTTGATGTGACTTTCATGGAGAAGGAGGTTTTGAGCTTGTTTCTGATGTGTCCGTCTCTTGCGATGCTCATTTACAGATGCTGGCTTTAGGAAACCAGGTGGGGAAGCTTTATGTGTGGGACCTCGAAGTGGAAGATCCCCATAAAGCAAAGTGAGTGCACTATAACACAAAGGGAGAGATAAATGTTCTTCTTTATCTAGAAAGCACCTAAGTAAATGATTAAAAATCCAGACTGCAGACCCAAAACAATACAAATGTGTTCTTTCCCGCTCCAGGTGCATAACGCTGACCCTCCCCAAATGCATGTCCGCCATCCGGCAAACCAGCTTCAGCCGCGACAGCAGCATTTTGATCGCGGTGTGCGACGACGCTTCGATCTGGCGCTGGGATCGGCAGCGCTGAGGCGCGTCTGACGGAAATGCAAAAAAATCTGGAACCCGTTGCTTCTGCTCACCCCGACGTGTTCCCCCCCCCCCCTCATTGTACAGCCCCCCGACGTGTTCCCCCCCCCCCCCCTCATTGTACAGATCTACACTGCAGAAATGTCCATCTGAGAATTTTGTCTAATGTGTGAGAACCGGGTTTTCGTACAAAAAAAGAAACCGCGCTGAGGTAAGGCGATTAAAACAGAGTTTAAAGTTTTATGGACCTAGTTGACGTCAGAGCGGGGGGTGGGCAAAACATCCCCTGTTATCTGCGTGTTTTTTTCCCTTGAACCTGTAAAAGCAAAAACTGACATTTGTTCCCAGTAATTGAAGAAGATTGTAATTTAAGTTGAATTTACTTGATGGTCAGGACAGATAATGACATTTTAGTGAATTAATCAGCGTCAGCAGAGCTTCATTTCCTCCACGTGCCTTCTCGTTTCTAGTCTCATCCAGAAATTAATCACACCAATTTCCATTTTTCAGATTTTTGTCACCTTTTAGGAGGAAAATGCCTTTAGGATGCTGAAGAAATCATTTGAAGATGGTTGTTTAATATCCAATATTACACACCATTTATTTTTTATTGTTTTCAGCTATTCTACCTTTTATATCCCATATTTCTTTGACCCTCCCACCTCCACACAAACACACCCTGACTGTTGCATCATTTACAGTATAGTTTATAGTGACATTTGAAGCTTTATCAAGTTCGGTCAATAAAATGTTGTTTTTTTGTAAATATACCCTCAAGAGTCCGTTTGTGCAGTTAAGAGTATTGATAGCTTAAAAAAATATATACGTTTTTGGCAAATGGGAAATTATACTGTGGCTTCTCCAAGAGGGAGGGGACGTAGCTTTTATTAGAAAAAAACGACCCCTATACAGTAATAAAAGCCCAAAGAAGGGTGGGTGATGTTGTAGATCTTGTACTTGAATTTGGACTTAAATAATAAAAAACTATTTTTCTACAGATGCTATTTTTCATCTTTTTCCCCTGTAGTTTTATTTTCTCTCTCCATAAAATAAGAGGGCGCGCTGCAGTGGTTGACATGGCAACAGGCGTGAGTAAATCGACTCAATAATGATAAGATCTGTTTCTAAACTTATCTTAAAGGTTATAGTTCCCTGTTGTTGTTTGTTGCTTTTTTTTCCCGCTTTTTGTACTTTTTAACTTCTGCATTGACAATTTAATGTGATGTAAATATTGATGGATCATATCTGTTTAACACCAGAGCTGGGGAAAAAACGCGCACAGGGGTGCGCGCTGGCAGTGCGGTGACGCGCGCCCCCTGTATCTGATTCTTGGACTTTGTCCCTCCGCCTTTGACAGGTGAAGGCAACAAGCCCCGGCGTGGAAGCAGCGCGATCGGACATGTTTTCGCCCAAGTCTCCCCGAATTGCGTCCGGGTCGTGGCTGCCGGCCGGGGAGCACATCTGCATGGTGGAAAGTGGCTGCGAGCCGGAGCGCAACTGTGGACGCCAGGTACAGTGAATCCTCCGGTGGGACGTGGTGTCCCACCAGGAGTGGTGGTGGTGGTGGTGGTGGTGTTGTTGTCTCAAAGTTTAGTCTTTTCACGACACGTCGGTCCTTTCTGCAGGTACCACAGATTATTTTTGCCACTGTTCCCCTAAAAATGATCTGATAACATTTAAGTCTCCGTGTGTGTGTGTGTGTGTGTATACATACATACTGTACATATATAGCTTTAGTTTATTTTCACAGCAACTTGTTTTAATGTCCCCTTAGAGTGTGTAAGTAAATTGAACTGTCTCCCGTGGACATCCATACATGTTTACACAATAAAACACAGTTGTAGTATAGGAAGTATAAATCTGAGCTATTATAAGTAGGTTCAATGGTGTGTTACTATGGAGGCTGAATGAATTTATTGTATGTGCATGTCTGGACAAAAGCCAACTAATGTAAAGTAATCATGGATATCTTTGTTGCCGTAGCAAATATCTCATACGATTTGCTTACATTTTCCATAGACTCTCTACTACAGACTCTTTACAGACTACGAAATGAAGGAATAAGTCAAAGAAAGGGAAGATTAGTGACATAATCTGATGGGAGATTTTTTCCACACAGAGGCTTTTCCAAAAACCCACTCAAAATTAAAAAAAAGTTCATTGTGCTCATGGTTATACACTTTTGCCAACCACCAATGGTGTCAAAAAATGTATTCACTTAAATAAGCATTGAAAGATTTCAGGGAGTGCAGAATCTTAAAAAAAAAAAAGAAAAAGATCTGTAGTAACTTTGAGGCAAAAAAAAAAATCTCTGTTGTTCCCTAAATTGAAAAACATTAAATACAGACAAACTACTCTAAAGAATGAACAAACAAACCATGTTAAATAATACATCATTTATTGTGTAAACTAAAATGGCCTCAGTTGTGCACCGTCATATGAACGATGCAGTCAGTGTAATACATCGATTAAAGTAATGCATTATCATTATGTAGGGAGTTCGAGAAGTTGCTCTGCAGTGGTTGACCTTTTTGCGACGTGTTTGGAGGCGCGCTGCACTTTGAACAGGTGAACAGCGATTCGCAGGGATTGTGAACTCGGCGGTGGACATTTCAATATTTGTCTTACTTTCACACAGAGGTTGACTTTGAGTCGAGTTTTTTTTTTTCATACCACTGCTGTCGTCAGAAAAGAAATCCTGTAACCCTGCCTCTGTTGCTACTGTGGAGTATAATAGCCATGTCTCTCTATATGTATGGTGGAGGGATTTTTTTTTGGCTTGCCAAGTAGTTGTTGTTGTAGCCCCAGTGGCCTAATGGATAAGGCACTGGCCTCCTAAGCCAGGGATTGTGGGTTCGAGTCCCATCTGGGGTGGATTGCTTTTGAAGTGCGTTGTCACAGTGATCCAAACTGAGGGGCATCTGCTGTGAAATGAATTCAGTGAGGTAAATCCTTATGTTGTTGCTGTTCACGTACGCAAATGGCAAGGGAACCTTATTCTAAACAGTTATTATTGCACCATATCGCGATCGGCTACTCGTGATGTTCCCCTTTGCGCCGGCACGATTCACTGTGTTTCTGAGCACGGCTCCAAAATGTAACTTTCAAAATGGGGTGCACAAAATTCATAATGTATAATCACGGAGGCGTGAAAAGTCTGCAGTCTTCATACGTGCCTCCCCTGAGATCTGAAAGATACCAGTGACTCTTGACTTTAAGCAGAGTCACGTTGGGAGGCTTATGCAGGGGGCCCAGTCATGTGGGGGCGTTTTGGCCCTAAATTGGTCCTTTTTTTATCTTGCTCTGTCTGCTCCATTTTAGCCACCCATCCGTCCAAGCTGATTTTCCAGTGCACCGATGCAACAAGCAAATATTTTCACTGACTGCACATCTGCAGTTTGAGGTAGCCTCGTAGGAAGTATGTGCATGAGAACAAATACTGTCTTTTTCGATAGGCGACTGGATCAGATTCCGTTATTACTCACTGTCTATTGTGCAAATTAAACTGCTAATTCACTTAGGGGAATTTGATTATATACCTGGCACGCATGTTTTCTTTTATTGTATTACTTTTACTTTTACTAGAGAGCAGAGATCTGAGTAACACACTATACACAGTTGAGCAGGGAATTAAAAGTGTGCTTGAGATCTATGTTGTTTTCGTTCCCGTGCCAACAGAGTAATTACTTGGAAACACAATCTGCACAACAACTACAACCATCACAATTGGGCTTAATTGGGTTGGGGGGGTGTTGTGGGTAATGAAAACTCAAAATCTCAAAATTATAAGAAGATAAAGGGAGTGCTTGAAAGTTATTGGTAATTTTTTAACAAATATAATTTTTTCTTGTTCATGGCAGAATTGCAATAATGCAAAACAACAAGGCCTGGACAACTTGGCCTATGAATACGGGAGCCAAAGCGAGCTCTACCCTCTGCCCGAAACCACCTCCAGGGTCACCCTGCAACTCCCTGGTCTCGGCGCCGAGCAGCAGGCCCGGGACGTGCAAACCAGAATCTCCCCGCCGAAGGGGGCCCTCGGCGTCGGGCTGTCTTTGCCCGGAAAAGCGGCCAGGGTGGACTACGACACCGTGGCCATCGCGACCAAAGAGGTCGCCCTGGAGCTTGGGAAGCAGGATGTGAGAGACAAGATCCAGGACATGGGGTTCGACACCATTATGCTGACCGAGGACCCGTCTGCATATGACGTTACCCGCTGGCGGGTGGACCTCTTGACCCCGTCGACCGAGACCGCTACCGTGTGGATCGTGGGGATGACGTGCCGCTCTTGCGTGCAGTCCATAGAAGGCGGGGTCTCTCAGATGGCTGGCGTGCGGTCCGTGTTGGTTTCCCTGGAGGAAGAAAAGGCAACGATAACTTTTGACCCCTGTCTGACGGCGCCAGAGCAGCTCAGGGCGGCCATTGAGGACATGGGATTTGAAGCATCGCTTCGGGGTAGGCTGAAAAAAGTTTGACAGTGAGGTGTTCTTTAGGGAACATTTTATTTGATTAGTCTCCAATGCTCCCCACTAATAATAATAATAGTAGTAATAATAATAATAATAATAATAATAATAATAATAATAATAATAATAATAATAATAATAATAATAATAATAATAATAATAATAATAATAGCAACAATCATAATAATCATAATACTCATAATAATAATCATAATAATAATCATAATCATAATCATAATCATAATCATAATCATAATCATAATCATAATCATAATATATTTTTGTTTTGATAGCAACCATTGCTAGATGCCCTCAAACCGCCAATGTAAACCATCTGTCACACGATATATAAATAGATGCATTCAGGATAACTCTGTTTAAAACAATCAAACTGTGTTTTGTGCAAAAAAAAAAGCACCTGGGCCCAAAAATCAGCAGCACCTGTTCACTGTGCACTCAAGAGACTTTCCATAAGCCCTCGTCCGGCTGGTCCGCACATCACTGTGCGGGTCACTAAGGCAACGGTCCTCCTCAGTTTTGGCCGGTTACTGCGGCAACCAGACAAGTGCGCTCTCCAAACGCAGCTCCGAGGGCCCTTTATAGTGGCTGGGGCTAATGACAAGAACAGTCAAGTCATGGATTTAATCCAGGACAGATTAGGAGCAGATTCTTTCATGTACAGCTTTGTTTTCAATGTCTGGGGTCAAGGTCAGGTGGAAGTATTTGGATTGTAAGGAGGAAAGCAGCATTCTGTACCTGTACTTGAATTTCATTTAGACCTAAAACTGAATTCATATTGTATTTATTTTTTAATCTTTTAATGAAAGTGAACTGAAAATGATATGGATCATATGAATTGATTACCACTCACAGGGGGGTTAAGAGAAGAAAATAAAAAAATACAAAAATACAAAACTAGACCCAAATACATATTTAGATGACTAGCTTTCTTTACGATATACATGTAAATTGTAAATTTGTATTGCGTCTCCATCACTGTCCGTCATCCTTTGAGCATCGTCGCCTGCTGACTTTTTTTTTCCCCCTCCTCTCCGCAGAACCGACAAAGAGCATCCCTAGTCAGGAAAAGTCCGGGCCCGTTAACTCTGGACCATCTCGGCCCACTGACTTTAACCCACCCAGTAGGGCCGGAGTCAGCAATGGCGCCGGGTCACAGGCCGACGGCGCCTCTAAAGACGCTAGAGTACAAAAATGCTTCATCTGCGTCATAGGAATGACCTGCGCCTCCTGTGTGTCCAACATAGAGCGTGGCCTGCTCAAACACAGGGGTCCGTTTACATGAAATCATCTCTCGTTTTTTTTTTACAACGAGTGAAACCGTGTCTGACGGCATTTTGAACTATTTGTTCAAGGAATCGTCTCAGCGCTGGTCTCGCTCATGGCCGGAAAGGCAGAGGTGAGATACGACGCGGACCAAACGGACGCCGCCGCTGTGACTCAGCTCATAGAGGACTTGGGCTTCGGGGCCAGATTGATGGAGGACAACGCGGTGACGCATGGAAAACTGGAGCTCTCGGTGAGTCTTCGGGACGTTATGTGACACGGCATTTCTAAGTACCACAAACTAGGGCTGGGCAACTGTGACAGGTGAGGACAAATCTTTCGTGGCCCTCCCTGGTGACCCCAAACGGTCACCATGGTGGTGTTCACCATCTTCCATCTTTTTTTAGATAACGGGCATGACGTGCGCATCGTGCGTCCACAACATCCAATTCAAGCTCACCTCGACCAAAGGCATCCTGGGGGCCTCCGTCGCCCTCGCCACCAAAAGAGCCCAGATCAAGTTTGACCCAGATGCGCTCGGGGCACGAGACATTATCAAGATCGTTCAGGTAAATATCCCTTTTTTTTAAGCACTCTCAGCATACATTTTTTTTTAAATCCTCTCGTTTAACACGTTTGATGTTGTGTTCTGTTTTTCGGCCGTAGAGCCTCGGGTTTGAGGCCGGTCTGGTGAAGCCCGTCTTCGAGAGAAACCTGGACCACTCTGAAGAAATTAAACAGCAAGTATCAGTTTTACCATACCACATTAAGTGCATCTATAAATTGTTCAGTTTTCTCTGAAATCGCAACCTTTATTGTTCTGTGTTATTATGTTTTATTCAAAATATAGACCACCCCCAGGGTATGGATTTAATACTCTGACCTTGGGGTTAGAGTTCCAGCATTCACCACATTGGCTATGGGGCCATTTTCCCTTAAATAAGTCAAACATACTAAGAAAACAAACAAAAAAAAAAGCGTGTTTTTTTTTCTTTTGCAGATGGAAGGGCTCCTTCCTGCTCAGCCTCGTCTTTGGCCTGCCCGTCATGGGCCTCATGATCTACATGATGATAATGGACAGTCAGCACCAGGAGCACGGGGGCTCCATGCCGCAGGAGCAGAACCTGTTGCCGGGCCTCTCCCTCCTCAACCTGGCCTTCTTCCTGCTCTGCACGCCCGTGCAGGTAAGGGGGGACACATCGCATCGGTTTGCTCCGAAACGGGCTATGGTGTTTGCTTTCTGTAAGAATGCGATGGCCGTCCTCCTCCCCCCCCCCTCATAAATCAAAGGGCTCTTTTGTTTCATGGTGATCGTACACGTTTGTAAGTTGACACGGGATTGGGTCTTAGACACTGGATATGTTTTGGAACCGGACTGGCACCAACCAGGTTCCTGACCTCGCAAAGGGCTTTGGTGGATAAAATTCCATTGTGGCTTAGTTTATAGCAGAGGTCTTCAACAGGGGGGTCGGCGACCCCTGGGGAGTCCGCAGAAGTACTGCAGGGGGGGGGGGGGGGGGCGAAAGTTTTGTTCCATTAGACAAATTTTACATTACACGTTTTTTTTTTCCAACCAAACATGAACATATGAACCTGCGTATTCATTGAACAGCTTAGTATTGAATGCACCATAAAGCGTAGCTATGTTTATACGTGGCACAAGGCCCAGTTTAACATAAAACATAATTTTCTAATATAGTAGGGGGTTCCTGCTCCTTCTCTCCGTCGGCCTAAAAAACGCTGAAGACCGCTGGATTATAGCATCGGGGACATTCAGTGAAAACTTTGGAAAGACGAAAACTGCAAAGCATACCAGAGAGATGTCTCGTCTTCTCTGCTCATCCTTCTCTCCCTCTCTCGAGATTTTCGGAGGCCGATACTTCTACGTCCAGGCGTACCGCTCGCTGAAGCACCGCACGGCCAACATGGACGTGCTGATCGTGCTGGCCACCTCCATTGCCTACATCTACTCCTGCGTGGTCCTCGTCGTGGCCATGGCGGAGCGGGCCGGCCAGAGCCCCGTCACCTTCTTCGACACTCCCCCCATGCTCTTCGTGTTCATCGCTCTGGGCCGGTGGCTGGAGCACGTCGCAAAGGTAACAACAGTTCAACGCGTTTATACTTTTTCGAGTGTCCGTGCAGCTAACACAACGTTTGCCCTGGGATTTCTGTACTGTCATGCTGCAAAGAAATGGTTGATGCCTTTTATGATGCCAACTTCCTGCACATTGTAGCTTTATGACTTGTAGCCAAGTGCAGTCAATAAAAAAAAAATCTTCTCATTAAGCTGCATTTTTTTTTTTTAATACTTCTTCTCTTGTCCATTTCTCTAGAGTAAAACCTCCGAGGCTTTGGCCAAGCTCATGTCACTTCAAGCCACCGACGCTACCGTGGTCACGCTGGGACCTAATCTCTCCATCATCAAGTGAGGGACAAAAAAAAAAGTCCACCTGAATGTGTTTTTTACTTTCAACATACTGCGCTACTTTAACGTGACGTGTAACTCTGGGCACCTTCGCGCGCCTCAGGGAGGAGAAGGTGTTGGTGGAGCTGGTCCAGCGCGGCGACATCGTGAAGGTCGCCCCGGGAGGGAAGTTCCCCGTTGATGGGAAAGTGATCGAGGGAAGCTCCATGGCGGATGAATCTTTGATCACAGGTTGGTGGACACAAATGATGTAGAGCATCGATACTGAAATCACAGCGTTACAGCAGCTGGACAGATATAAATAGAGTCAAAATAAACATATAAAATAAACTTAAAAAGCTAAGATATCCAATTATACAGTATTCAATTCTGTCTTTCTCCGTCTCCGTCAGGTGAGCCGATGCCTGTGAATAAGAAGGTGGGCAGTCTGGTGATCGCCGGCTCCATCAACGCCCACGGTGCCCTCCTGGTGGATGCGACTCACGTCGGCGATGACACAACTCTGTCCCAAATAGTCAAACTGGTGGAGGAAGCCCAGACGTCCAAGGTAAGAAGTATTTTTATTTATTTTTTTAAATAATTAAGATTGGCTTAAATATGGAACATTCATGAACTTACATTTAATTTAAAAAATCAATTGAATTGACGATGTTGCTTGGATTTTTACTGAAAATATACAATAAAAGACATCACAATTTCTTATTTTATACACTTTCATTCACATAAAATGAAAACAGTAGCACAGTTATTTATTATAATATATATATATATATTATATTATATTATGAATTCATTCCTTTGTACTTTTGTGTTTTCTCAGGCTCCCATCCAGCAGTTTGCAGACCGGCTCAGTGGGTACTTTGTGCCTTTCATAGTTTTGGTGTCTCTGTTGACGCTGGTGGCCTGGATTGCGATCGGGTTTGTCAATTTTGACATCGTGAAGGAAAACTTCCCGGTAGGTGCGCGCACAAACGTATTTCATTTGAAGACAAAAATACGATTTGACATGCAGATATAACTGTGTGCGCATTTTAACACCGTTTTTTGAAATGTTATCCTCCCCGCAGGGTTACAACCAGAACATCTCCAAGGCGGAAGTGATTGTCCGCTTCGCCTTCCAGGCGTCCATCACCGTGCTGGCCATAGCCTGCCCCTGCTCTCTGGGGCTGGCCACCCCGACGGCTGTCATGGTGGGCACGGGCGTAGGAGCTCAGAACGGCATCCTCATCAAAGGCGGCGAGCCCCTGGAGATGGCCCACAAGGTAAGGTGTTTTGCATCCTGTTTCTGAGAACTGCACAGCAATCATAACACATAGGTTCGTAGCTTTAGCAAGTGATAATTAAAATCCATAAAGGACAAAGTAAACAACAATGTTCGAGAGGCATATCACAGACCAGATGTTTAATTTCAGTTATTTATTCACATCAACAATGTGAGACGACGCACTCGTACACAATCAGACTCATAAAGATCCCCTTCCTGTGTGCCTCATAACAGATACCGTGTATAACCCTTGCACTCATATGGAATACATCATATATATATATATATATATATATATCATAATATATAATATGATCCATGCATTTTTTTGGTTCTCGACGACTGGCGACACCACGTGGTGCCAGGTGTTACTGCTTGCACTCCTGGAGCAACACTTCCTACCATGTTCCTAACACACCATGTGAACATTTATGTCACAAAAAAGGAAGAAACCTCTAATAGTTCTATTGGCCCTATTCTTGACTAAATAAATAAGACTGATTTTTGATTTGCCCCTTGGGGTCACAAAGCGTGATCTTTCTCCTTCTTCGGTACCACACAGGCCCATTTCCAAGCCTGAGAAAATGCACCAGGACTACAAAGAATGAACCTAAACCAATCCATGACTGTTTTTCCTGTTTCACTGCTCCTCCTCAGATCGGTGTGGTGATGTTCGATAAGACCGGCACCATCACCAACGGCGTGCCCCGGGTGACCCGCGTGCTGGTGCTGTGGGAGGTGGCCCGCATGCCGCTGAGAAAGATCCTAGCGGTGGTGGGCACGGCGGAGGCCAGCAGTGAGCACCCGCTGGGCCTGGCGGTGGCTAAATACTGCAAGGAGGTGAGACACAGCCAGTTAGATTAGATTCGACTCAATCTGATTATAGCGCTTACAGTATGCATCGGGATATGCTTTAGTCTCTTTGTTATGCTCTATCCCTCTCTCTGTGTGCACATGACAGGAGCTGGGCTGCGACGTGCTCGGATACTGCCTGGACTACCAGGCGGTGCCCGGCTGTGGCATCAGCTGCCAGGTGTCCAACGTGGACCACCTGCTGCAGCAGCAGGGCGATGAGCGCTTCCTGCTACCGGGAGCCACCACGGACGAGAGCAGCCTGCTCTCGGCTGCCGAGGCCCCGCCCACAGGTCTGATGCTCTTCACTATTTTTATTCACCCGGTGACTGACCTCTTAAATATTTGACAGTCAAATAGAGACAAAGAGCAACGCGGTGCTGGCGCTCGTGACACCAAGGTCACAAGTTTGATCTATATCTTGACAACAGAGGATTGTTCCTAATAAAACCATTAAAATACCGCACCTCAAATATTATAGATATTATTATTTATAATTGTTATAACTATCTAAATTACATTTACCTTAAAAAATAAAAGAAATGTGAATTGACTGAAATCAAATCTGAAATTTTACTTGTTAAAGCTCAGAATCTATTTATTGACTTTTTGATCACAGGCGAAAGATTCTCCTTCTCGGTCCTGATTGGGAACAGAGAGTGGATGAGGAGGAACGGTCACCACATTAGCGAAGACATTGATGCCGCCATGAGCAGCCACGAGACGAAGGGCCAGACCGCCATCTTGGTGGCTGTAGACGGTGGGGACAGAACCCGCGCACGAACCATTTCCTTTTCCCCTGTGGCTTTGTGCCTCACGGTATGTTTTGTGTCTTGTCTGCAGGCGTGCTCTGTGCAATGATCGCTATTGCGGACACGGTGAAAGCAGAGGCGGCGTTAGTGGTGCACACGCTCATGAGCAAGGGCATCGACGTGGTCATGATAACGGGGGACAACAGACGCACGGCCAAAGCTATCGCAGCACAGGTAAAAAAAATATATATCCTGAATAAATGACACCAAATGACTGGATGAGTGTTTTTTACAGGTGGGGATCAGGAAGGTGTTTGCAGAGGTGCTGCCGTCGCATAAGGTGGCGAAAGTTCAAGAGCTGCAGGACCGAGGCCTGCGCGTGGCCATGGTGGGAGACGGGGTCAACGACTCGCCCGCCCTCGCCCACGCCGACATCGGCGTCGCCATCGGCACGGGGACAGACGTGGCCATAGAGGCGGCGGATATCGTCCTGATCAGGGTGAGCGGCGCCCTCCGACTGGGGGAAAGGAAATACTGTGTCGATCGCGGTGGAAGCGGTCTCGCCTGATGAGTTTTTCCCCACTGTTTAGAACAATCTGCTGGACGTGGTGGCGAGCATCGAGCTGTCGAAGAAGACGGTGCGCAGGATAAGGATCAACTTTGTCTTCGCGCTCATCTACAACCTCGTGGGAATACCAATCGCGGCCGGTAAGGACTGCTAACATACCGGTTAACTGATTCAAATCTAAACGTGCGAGATGATGCTGTATCATCAACTCTTCCTGCACAACATAACTTTAAATAAATAATCGACTTCGAATCAGAAGATTCGAGCCCCTTCATGGTTGAAAATCAATGTTTAACTAACTATGGAGACAATTACCTATGCATTCAAATAGGGAATAACCCAAATATACATTATACATTGCTTTGGAAATGGCCCTCATCTTAAAGTCCCTTCATGGTTGGAATTATGTCCACATAAAGCAGGTATTTTCCGAGATGACTTGCTGGCTAATGAGTTGTGTCAAGACTGAAATAAATGCATGCATTTATTGTACCACTCCAAATGCTGCGACGCGATCCTGCAGGCCTCATAAAACAGCGATCATTTTTGAAATGTGATATTCAAGTTGAAGAAAGCCGGTTAGCTCCGCTGGTCATAGTGTGGTGCTAATAACGCCAAGGCCATGGGTTCAATCCCAATATTGGCCATTAATATCTTTAATAAGAGACACCAATGGCTTCTGGCTCCCGTCCAAAATCTTGAATGCTTTTTTAAAAAACATGCAAATTATGCCATGCAAGTACACAGCACACAATATACCCATGAAAGGGCTGCTGGTTGCAGGTGTGTTCATGCCTGCTGGCCTGGTGCTGCAGCCCTGGATGGGCTCGGCTGCGATGGCGGCCTCGTCCGTGTCCGTGGTTCTGTCGTCTTTACTGCTGAGAACGTGAGTTTGCAAAAATGTCACTTGTTTTTAATATCCAACAATGTATACGTATACATTATACACTGTCCCCTTCAGGTACAAGAAAACCCCGGTGGAGCTGTATGAGGTGCGCGCAAGAGGTCAAATGAGGAGCCTTCGGTCGTCTCAGATCAGCACACACCCGGGGCCGGACGTCCGGCGACGGAGTCCAGTTCTCTTCCCCGCCACCGCGGCATCCCAGAAACATTTGAACCAAATCACCGCAGCCCCACCCGCCTTCTCCGGCCCCGGGCCGTCAATGAAATCTGCATAGCTGCGACTTCAGGTCTAGCTGGGGGCGATAAGGGAAGCGGGCCGAGGCGATTTCTGCCCAGGTTCTCATGTTTACATTCAGGAAGAGCTTTTTTTTTTGTATAATATTTCTACATATTTATGTAAGGAGGCACGTGTAATTGTGTTTACAGTTTTGCATGACACCGCTAATCATTAACTCTAAGGATCAATCGGATCTCTCACCTTTTTTCCCAACAATCAATCTGCAGAAACTACCACTAAGAATGAGTTACTGCTATACAACTGCACTTATACAATATAAATAACTTAAAGTAAAGTAACACCTTGTCTCTGGATCAGCCTTTAATGGTGTGGGTGTAGGCTTAGGTAATAAACAATGCATTGATACAGCAAAATCATTATTTACTCAAACATGTGTTTGTATTCTTGTACTTCTCACAGTTTTTTTTTCTTATTTTTAATCAAAGCTTCACAAGTGGGATGTTTTCGTATTTCATGTAGAAATAGGAAGAAGTGGAGTGGAGACCCCCCACTCCCCCCCGGACCTTATTCCAAATGTCTTTAAAGCTGTGACCGGGATAATTGATGGAGTAGATTAATCACACGATCCCATCTGCAGCCTCTACCCGGAAGAATCTGCTTTAAATTTTGTTGAGCTCAATCACAAGTGAACAGATATGTAGATTAAAAGTATTAAAACGACCCTTGTCAGGCCAAATGATAGATCACTTTAATTAGAGGACACGCTGAGTGAATTAGAATTGGGCGCGTGTCTCATAAGTCACGCGTAATATTCAGGTAAATATTGTTCCGTTTTTACTCTGCTGCTCCACAACACTAACAAATATACCATCAATACCACATCAATGCTATGTCCTTTAATCGTTTCTTGAGCTTCACTTCTAGATTTCATTCGTCTTGAGGGGAGAAAGAGAGCCACCTGATGCGTGAACGTCGCAGAGCTCCTAACCACATGGGAAGAGACGCCGGGACAACAAAGTGAGTATCTGATTCAGGTGGGAGACACCGCTTCATCTGAACCCATTCACGCCACGTGTTGCCGTAGTTCCAAAGTGCACGCAGCTACTCCAAACGGCCACGTTAGGAGGCAATCGATACCAAATGGAGATAAGCAGTGTGGTTTTGGCTTTGGTGTCTTTTTTTTTTTTTTTACTTTGTACAGTATTTGATCCCTCGTATTGTGTTTGTTTCTCCCCCCTTACGATGGTGTTCCTGGTAAAATTTGACCAGTCAGTTCTCACAGCTCTTACATGAACAAAAAGAGCAGTTATCATCACCGAATTGAATTGAACACCTTTTAAGCTGTAAACAATGTCTCATTCCTTTCAGGAGGTGGTCCGTGACCCCCAAGGGGTTTGAAAAATTAGGGTGGATAAGAAAATATTTCGATTTAAACAAAAATAATAAAAATCTAACCAAACTTCAATTCATGAACCTGTGCATTATTGAAAAGCTTAGCATTGAACGCACACTAACAGGGTAGCTATGTTTAAACATGACACTGGAATTATAAACATTTGAATGACTTCTGTAACTTTATGGCCCTGTTCCTCTTCCTTAAAAAAATCAATACTATAAGTACAAATAAACAATTACAAAAGAAAAAGCCATTGAAACCTCGGCCACAGCTCGGTATAAACATCCATCTAATTATTTTTTCTCTTCTTCAGATGCTTGAACCTTGAACGCTGATCCGTGAAGGTGCCGCACAATGCATCAGCTCAAAGCTATAAAGGTGAGTTGTACGTCTGCGTGTTTTGTGTCAGTGTGACATACACAGTTTTAATCAACTGAGTGCAAGACTGGAACTGAGAAAAGAGTTGCCAAGGAACTGAGATGAATGGAAAGCGCTTTCATGTGAAATCTGGCAGTTTATTTTTATTTTTTTTATTTATTTATTTATTCTTCTTCTTCTTCTATTTATTCATGTCCACTAACTGTATCATCAAATATTGATCAGATAATCGACATGTTAAATGTAAATTGCTAACCATGAAGGGACTCGAACCCTCAATCTTCTGATTCGAAGTCAGACGCCTTATCCATTAGGCCACATGGTCTTGGGACGTGCTTGACCCTCTGACCTCCAAGGCAACAAGGCTGCTACAGGCCTTAGCTGTCCTTTGTGTAAGGTGGTCTGCAATGCATCCTGGGAGACCCGTTTGTGTCCACACATGTGTCCTCGTGTCAGCTGACTAAGGTTAGGGCAGACCCTTCGTAGCCACCTCTCTTATGCAGGTTCCAGTGCATGTGTGCATCTGCGAAAGCAAGCAGAGGCGCAGCAGATAACAATAGATGCGATCTGCATGTTTAAAGCAGCAATATGTTCTGCGGATAATTGGTGATGACAAGGGATGTTACTTCTTACCAGTCTCCCCTTTCATTACTTTATAATGTATTTAATGAATTCTAAAGAACGAATCTGCCCGTGAAAGGGCTCTAAACCTGACCGGCTGTTGACAGTAGCTGTAGTTGGTCAATGCACGTCATAACTCAACGGCATTATATTACAAATGAATAACACAGGATATGTACAACATTAATAACGCGACAAGTTAGTGATTTGAACGTTGTCTCGTGGCTTCATTGTGTGACCGCGTTAATCACTCAGCAGATGGTTTACCTAAAGTTAAAGAAAATGACTTGATACAAATTTTTACATTAAGAAGACAAACGCTCCTTTTTACGAGGGGATTCAACAGACGGTTCTTCTTGATATTACTCTTTCACTTTTGTCTTCTCTCACCCCCGAGCCCCGTAAATCTTTTTATGCTTTCTGTAAGCGCGGAGGTGATATTTCTCCGAGTGGCCTCTCTGAAGGTGCGGGGATTGTTTTTCCTAATTTGAGTGCGGTGAATTGGTCTCTTTTGGAGCGGCGCTAAGAGACTAATAAATAAACTGGCCGAGAGGGCAGGCTCCGTCCCGGGCTGACCGCTGGACGAAATGGGCTTGGTGGTGAGAGAGAAAAGGATAACGGCCACAGGGGGTGCCATCCATTCGTTTGCGTGACACTTACACAAGAGTAAGCTGGTCCATTGCTTCAGTCCCAACAGCGCACCCATCGACCAAAAACATTGTGCACTATATGAACAATCCTTGTTACTCGCCCTCGTCCATACCCCGCTGCTCTAATGAGGCGAATTTCTCGCCGTGGGATTAATAAGGCGCTTCCCGTTTGGTCCGCGGAACACTTGAGTGGCTCTCGAGTTCAGTTTTCTCTCTGTGCATAAGTTCACCACGAACTCTTGAATCCCACAAAGATTCACCCCTTTTTTTTTTTGAATGCGTTGAGTGAGAGCTGAGTGAGAGACACTGACCTGCCGCCTCTTGTTTCCTGAGAAGGGGGGGGGGGGGGGGGCACCGGGGGAAACGAGATGCTGAAAGAGTTTACTTCTTACTTTTCAGAAACCTGCGAGTTAATGGATTTACAGAGGCTGCCGCTACTTTTAATCCAGTACTCGATGATGATGAGATTTTTTCAAAACATCCTCTGAAAGTGTTTGTGCCTTGTGCTGCATATATATCACACAGAGTTTTTTGGTTTTTTTTATCACTTGCCACTTATCAGTGCTCCTTATGCGCCTTGCACATATTCATTGGTACGCTTGCATCTGTATTCATTGCCCTACGCTCATCTGTATTCATTGGTACAGTCGCATCTTTTCCACCTCGCGCTAGAACACACTGCTGGCCGTGTCGTAGTCCTTGCCGACGTGGGAGGTGCTGGGCAGGGACTTGAGGTACTCCATGTGCCTCCTGGCGTCGTCCTGGTTGTGCTTGATGTAGTACACGATGTACGCCGTCACCATGGAGAACCAGCAGAACATGGCCACGAACATGGCCACGTCGGTCGTCTTGTGGTGGAAGTTGCAAAAGTTGATGCCGGAGTCCAGCACCTGGATCACCGGTCGACCCACGTACTCCTCCTGCACCGACGTGTAGCAGCTGACATCGTTCACCGTCTCGGGGTCCAGCCGCAACTCCCGCAGCACTTCCTGCAGGGAGCACTCGCAGTGCCACGGGTTGTGGGAGAGGCGGACGCGGGCGTTGAGCTTGGCGAACGTGTCCTTAGGGAGGCCTGTGAGGTGGTTGTTTGAAAGATCCAACGTCCGCAGGCCCTCTGACATCCCCTGAAAGGCGTCGGCCTCCACGCTCTCGATGGCGTTGTGAGATAAGTCCAGCTCACGGAGGCGACGGAGGCCCGCCAGCGCCTCCTTTGTGACGTGCCTGATCCGGTTCGACGAAAGCAAGAGGACGACGGTGTCCTTGGGCAGGCGGGGCGGCACGTTCTCCAAGTTGCGCGAGGTGCACTGGACCACCACGCCGTTCCTGTCCGTGCAGTGGCAGGTCTTGGGGCAGGCGCGTGCGGCCGTGCTCGTGGACAGGAGCCAAAGCGTCCCCACGTAAAAGAGATAACCACAGGAACTTGGGTTTTTGGATAACCTGCCCCATCGAGGGGCCCCCATTAGGGGGGGCGGCGTTCAGACCGAGCCCTGCATTAAAAAAAATACGAAGGACCGTGTTGGTGGGGCTGCGACTCAATTAAACCTATGTCCAGGCACGTTGTCTTCACTCAAATATTTTTCATTCTTTCTCGTCTCCAGGGACGGAAGGAGTGTCCTCCTGGCCGATTCAAAAGAAACCTTTGAGGAGACAAAAGGGTGTGAAAAGGTAAGATAACGAGACGACACCCACAAGGCTCTTCACGCGCAGGGCGTTCTTAGTTTTTGGTTTTTGCTGATGACCCACTGTGCTGTTAAAAACGATGTTCAAATGCCTATTTGAAAACTGACAACTCTTCCGGGGTGTATGCGTGGGATAGTTTGGTTGTACATTCTCCAGACACCTCTTGGAACAATCGCATTCCATTTTTAGAACGTTTTCCTCATATAGACTCGGTCTTCTTTGTAGGGCAAGTCTGTAAAGTTCAACATTATCATAATAATGGCATAGTTCTATAGCACAGGTAGCTTTACTCAAGACCTGTCTCTTTGTGAAAACGACATACCGTTAATCGAGTTGTGGGCTCATCAATATGCAGCAGATGAACTTTGAAAAAGGTGATTCGGAATCAAATAAAAAAAAAATATATATATATAGTCAGGTGTCTGTAAGATAACCAGTGACGTATGGGAGAACATTGAAGGTCAGAATGCTTATTAAAATGAGCACAGCTCACAGCTGGAAGATAACGCCAAGAACAACTGATAAGCAGCGTTTGATAAAGATGATGAATGTCACTAAAAAATTGCCCTGAACCTGCTATCGAGTCCAAGCATAATATTTATTCACTGATAAGGAAATATCTGAGCGCCGGAATATAAAAAAAATAATTATTGAAGGCACAAAAGAGCCAGTGGTCATACACGCCAAAAGTCACTATGGAATCCAGTAATCACACTCTACACACTAGGAGAGACACTCAGTTCATTGATTATTTTCCTCAACAGTCAAAACAACAATAATGTATTTTCGTTTTTTCACTTTTAAATGGTTGCAGCCCCTCAAAGAATGCGCCCAGAGATAATATCTTATGAGAACATCACATCAAGTGGACCATCTGTCAGATTTAAAATAAAAATAACACTGATTTGTGTTTCTTCCCACATTTATACGCAAACAAGTCAGCTTTCGAAGGGTCTCTGAACTTCCCCCTGGGGATCAAATAAGGGTAGGAAAAAAAGAAAAGAAAACTAAAGTGAGTGTAAATTGTTCATTTGAAACGGCACCTACCTCAGAGCTCCACTGTGTCCGGTCCAGATAACGGCGCTGTCTCAGGGGGATGTTCTTTTGTTCCACCTGATGTCCAGGAATAAATCAATAGAGACGCGAAAACGCACATCTCCGGTGAGAGAGAGAGAGAGAGAGAGAGAGAGAGAGAGAGAGAGAGAAACTGCAGCCGGCTCAGGAGTCAGTGTCCAACACGTGAATGTCATCCCACAACCTCCTGTCGGTGCAGCTTTGCAGCAGAAGTGCGTCTGTCGGTGTGTGTGCGTGCGTGTTTGTGCGTGTGCGCGGAGGGTTACACCCTTACTCATCCTCATTAAAAGGAACGCCCCCCCCACCCCCACCCCCACCCCCTACCCCCCACTGACTTTTTCAACAGTATCTCATTTTCACACTTTAGGAACCGGTTTGTCACTGGTGTGTTACGACACACTATTGTCATATTTTATCCCCCCCCCCTCTCTATTAATTCAATGCTGACCAAAAGAGTGGTATAACTGTACCATGCAATGCAAAAACATTTCAACAAAAAGCACTCACTTAAATTAATGTGTCAGGGTTCTGCGAATTATGCCGTCAAGCATCCTTGGAAGTTGTCATATATAAATATTTATATATGTTTATGCATTCATATTGGCACAAGAAAAATAAATCACCATATAGCTAAGGATTTTGAAAAAGAGAAAAATGCTCCAAAGGTCCCCCCCCCGAACCCCAATTTTGTAACATAGCGTTGCATCATTCTCCTCGTCTTCCGCCTGTCACTGATTTTTCACCTGTGCTCGTCGCTCTCCGTCATCCTCTACAACCGTTGATTATAAATGTCCTGCCACCGACTGGTGCAGTGTCCATCGCTCCCGTGATGACAAACAAAAAACCAAAAAAAAACAAACTCCGAAGTGACTCCCAGCTGCATCGCTGGCATTAAAATCAGCCCAGGCTGGCGGGGTCGTTGCTTTTACCGCCTAGTCGAGGATTTCAGCTGCCTTTGGCGCAACAGTATTCAAAATCCTATGGCACACTCATAAATGTTGAAATGAGAAGGCCTGACACCGGCCAATCATATGACACCAAATGAATCGGAGCTATTTTAAGCGAAAGCTTCAGCAGGTGCACATTATCATTGTGATTATTTGTCCAAGTACGATTTATTTAATTCAAACTATTACCTCCAAGCAATGGTATGCCATATGCCGAAAAATAATTTTGTCCCATTTGCGTCATCTTCCCGGTTTTGCTGCCCGGGGTGGGGGGGAGCGACATTGTGAAGTCACCCTTTGAAAGCGGCCCCACAGTATACATTGTATACGTTCAGGGCGCTTGATAATGCTCCCCTGCCTGCAAAGACTATCTCACTTTGGTTTTTGCTCACTCTGCTCGTTCAATGGCTTCCATTCGCAGCAGTGCCGTAAGCCCAACGTCCAAAAACAGAATTTGTTCTGGCTGGAGACCCCTTGCGCTCCGTAAATCGAGACATCTGCTGCAACTTTGGGAATTGAGAACCAGCCCCTTTTGCATTATAGAGAAGGTTGTCCGTGGGCCCGCCTGCAGCGGCGCTGAGTGATAACATGGAACGGCTCCAAATCTCAATTTTCAAGCCCACACAAGGGCAAAGCATGCCTTTAGATTAATAAGATCAATTTCGATCAATCATTTAAGAATAAACCGTTATTGAAGCTAAGCTGACGGAGGAGAGAACAGGTTCGACATGTAGCGTACAGACCACCTCTTGTCCTTATTTTAAGCGGATGCGGAGCAGTCAGGGTCCCACTTTAGATTAGAAGCAAACATTCATTTTTAATTCTGCCCAGATTTGGGCTTTTTCTTGAAAAACAACAACTTTTACCTGATTCCTTCACTGCATGTGCCCGATGCAGAGTAGACTCTCCATACGGGGCACGCGTGGAATTTTATTTATGGAATCAGTAATAACAAGGGATATCTTCTTTTGTCTCAGTGTCAAGGTGGCAGTCAGATGCCACTGTGTTGACCACCTCCTTTTATATCCCAGCATCTCACGGTGAGCCGCAGCGGCAGAGACACACTGCGGACTTAATCTCAACGATTATAGCCTACCTAGCAGTTCCTCTGACATCTTTTCATCACATGGTGTGGCAGCCATGCCAGAGACTATAAAATAAGGCCAGCTTTTGTCCTTGAGGATCTTCTCAGCCTTAGAGCAAATCCAGCCAAATGACAACTTATTTTTTCCCAAATGTGTTCCCATGCTGAGCTTAATAGATCCTCAAAAATAATCCTCAATCCTCAATATTTTTTTACTTTCCACACTTTAACATGTCACCTTTCAACGTCACCAGTTTATGCACTCATAAATGATGTCAAATAATCCTGTCAGGAATGTTCTGTAAGACAAACCAGAGAAAAACAAGTCACAGAAAGAAAAAAAATGAAACTTTATTTGTTTTTATACTTACCGACACTTTCAAAATTAAAAGCTATGCAATAACTCACAACTAATATAGATCTGCACATAGCAAATAAATCAATTGAAAATGGTTACAAAGTTCTATGACTTTTTTTTTTTTTTTTTTTTTCGCAAACTGCAATACACACAAACAAAAGCTGAAAAAAAACAAGACATTTCTAGTCATTGCTTTTTTTTTTCTTATTTTTTTTTTTTCTGCTGTTGCCGCCACGCGTAAAGCGGTAGCGTTTCAAAAAAGGTTATTTTTCAGCAAGCTAAGCAGCTCTCCTGCACCTAGGCTAATAATGAAGTAACTGAATAAATAATTGCACATTGCACCCTATTATTGCATTAGTTGCAGTTTGTTCCAAAGTCGTAGTATACTCGGGCATATAAGCCTACACAAATGTAAATACAGTTTTCAAACACTGAGTAACACATGAATATTGATGTTATTGAAATCACACTGCCATCACTTACAACTCAGTATTCCTGCTTTGCGATCAAATTCATATTATACAACAATAATTCGCCAAATGCACGCATTCCGGCTGTGCCAAGGACCACTAGTGATTGTCAATTATTCATGTTTTAAGCAAACATTTCAATAGGACACATGCACTACGACTGTTGTATGAAAGCCATAATACCCTTGAGGATGTTCTTCACTGTCACAGTATGCGGGTAATGTGGAAAGAATGCCCTCTTAGGCATTCGCCAAAACGCATGTTTGCCAAAAAACACAATTCCAGCCTGTTGATTCGACAAACCTTTTTCCACTGAAGAACAAGCAATGACAACTGAAAAAAAATCAAAGAAAAAAAAGCGCGACCACTGGAATTCACATCAAAATGTAAGAATTATTGCAGAATATTCACTGGCTATGCATCGTACAGCATTTGGTTCCTTCTTTTTTTGTTTTAACATAATCACATTTACGCCATGAATGCGCTGGAGATCCAAAGGAAAAAGTTTGCCATTTTTGGGAAAACTCACGTACGCTTTGGCTGTTCCGTGCGGTTTAGGGACTCACGCTAAGCTGAGTGTGTTGGCTTTGCGTTTCGTGTACAGACATGGGTGCGGCATGAATGGCCAACTCTCGGCATATTTTCTCAAATTGGCAAACTTTCTCCTTTAGGCTCAGCGTAGGCGACTGAAAAATAAAAGAAGTGGTATGTATGAAGAAAAAAACGTTGCTGTGTTGGACAGTAGATCATGTGATTTGACAATAACATTCAACAGCTGTTTGTATGCGTCAACACGGAAGTGAGCTCAGCTGAAGCTCCTGAATGCGATGACTTGTGGCGTCCGGTATCATTTAGAGCATCCTCATGAGTAGGATGCTTGAAACACTGAACCGTACCAAACGTCATCCATCCCCCCCCCCCCCGCCATCCACTACAACAAGACTAACTTAGCTTAAGTTTTTTTTTTATGATCGACAAACAAAAAAAGTCAAATGTGCATCACCACACCATGAATAAATACGTGCTGGTTTTTACAAAAAAAAAAAAAAAAACCCAGCGAAGCAGGAATTGTTCATCCAACCTGTCCCTTTTTTAAAAAATAAAAACAACTACGTCGCTGACACGGTCGTGACGATAAAAAAGACATTCAAACCTAAAGCGTCAAATAAACCGCAGGACAACCGAAAGAAACATGACGAGATGAACAATCGTGAAAAAGAGACTGAGTGGTCACGTTCCGCCCAGGCCCCCGCGGGTTCCCCCCCCGCCCCCCGATGAACCCCTGAACATTCCTTGGCCCAAAAAATACCATTCGGCTTCGTCCAAACATTTAGGCTGCCTCACCATAGCGCTTCAGCTTCTTCCCCTTGCGTGTGTGTGTTGTTTTTTTTGGAGCTCCTTCGAAAGCATCCCAAGGAACGATTTATTATTATAATTTTTTTTGTTTCAAAAGCCATCTAACAAATACTTTTCTGACACAAGGGACGGAAGCTGAAGGGTTTGGACGCAACACTTGGCTTTTTAAGTCCAACTAATTCCTCTCGCAATCAGAGGCGGTCCGGAGTAAAGTGTTGTAAAGAAAGTGAGCAAAGTCTATTGCATGAGCGCCGCGTAGTCGACTAATGTGCCAAGTCACAATAGTCAGTGTACAAAACAAATACACTTTGAATAATAAATTCGTAAACAATCATTTCAAATTTCAGTCAGTGTTGTCGCCACCGATTTTCGCTAATTCCCATCCATGCATCTATATACTATTTATCGGTATTGATAGAAGGAGGCTATATTGGAAAAAAATGTTCGTCTGGGCAGGGAGTAGGACTCGACGTGAATGGCCAAAAGTTTTGAAAAAAAGTTTGCGGAAAAGAACAGGAGCACAAAGATATAATAATCATAATAATAACGTTTGATGGAACGTGTACACTGAACAAGCTTCCTCAAATACACAATGATACGACACTGAACACATGCAATATACGCAATAATGTAAATATAGGAAATAAACACGAGAAGGGAGGCTCTAGGAGTGATACCATTCGCTTAAAAGGGTCATGTGATGCAGCAAAGAGCGACGGGTAGAGATCGGATTCGTAAATAGACGAAGATGCAAATTAGGACAAACGCAGAGCAATCCAAATTCTGTTTCTTTTCATAATATATTATCAGATTTTGATAATTTGGCTACATCCCACCACACACTCTGCCGATAGCATCACTGAGCAGCTGTAATATGCGAATAACTACGTTCTACAAAAAAAATAAAAAATTAAAATCTTTTACAAGTACGCCTTATACTTTTTCAAATGATGTTCTATGACGCAGCACTGACAGAGAGAAAGAGAAAGAAATAGATCGCAAAAAGAAGAGCGAAAGATTAACACAAGTTGTTCCTAATAAACATTCAACATGCTTTAACAGTTCTCTAAAAAAAAAAAAACCTAATCAACAGAGAGTTTCATTTTTCATAGTCATTTTTTTGTTTGTTTTGTATTTATATATGTATTTAATTTGGCTTTCTGAAATAAAAGTGAGCACCCAACCGGCCCTGATGTATGAACAACTTTGAAACCAGAGCGGGAATGGTGGTCAGGTTTTTCCGAGAGCCAGAGCCAGAGTCCGAAGGGCTGCATCAGGGTTGTCTGCGGCGGTCAGTCATTGGAAAGGGCCAAACGGAGGTAGCCAGTCAGGGAGCTCAGGATGTGGTCATGGAAGATGGGTCGTTCCACATGGCCGCCACGTCTCTGAACCTAAAGGCAGCGGTCAGAGAAGGAGGCCCAATTTCGTTTTTGAATCATTTCGCCAAAAGCGCATTTGGTCAAACTTGGAGGCAGAAGTGCAGTTGATAAGATGAGGTGAGATAAGATCCAATCAAGGAAAGGAGCCAGTACAAGAAAAAACAAAATAAAAAAACGTACTTGACGGTACAGTACAGTACAAACAAGCGGTACAAAAAGGGCAAAGTGCAAGAAAAAAACGGACCTTGCATTGATGAGGTACTGGGCCAGGCTGATGTTGGCGGGGGTCCCTGTGATGGTGATCTGGCGCTCCGATGACCCTTCCATGGCGTTAGCAATTTTGATCTGCGCCCCAGACATCTGACGGATCTCGTTGATTTTGGTTCCCTGGCGTCCGATTATGCAGCCTATTAGCTGGGAAGAAAATGGGGGTTGGACTTAGCATGGCCAGAAAGGCACGGGGGAGGGGGCGGTGGGGCGGATCGGCCCGGGGCGCGCGACAAAACCCCGGTCGGTCTCAGTGTCCTCAGCTCTCGGCTTTTACTCGAATAATTGTTCTTTCTTTGTTCTAACAAGTTCTCTTCCGTTCGGGACATTGGCTTTACGCGGCCGGTCGCCTTTGGCCGGACCGCATGCATCTCGGCGAGGCTTGAAAGTCGTTGGAGCTGATCCGCTGTCACATTGTATCGTTTAAAACTTCAACAGGAAGCCGTGTCAATAGATAACAGCGCCACACTTTTTCTTTTTTTTTTTGTCGCTTTAGAATTTGGGTTTATTGTGCCTCCATTTTTATTTTAAACATTGCTGTTGCGGAACAGACACGCTATTTTATAATGGAACATTTTAATTAGGAATTCATCTTTCTAATAACTCTGAAAAGCAACTATGGCTGCAATTAGCCTTTTATATATATATATATATATATATTTATATATATTTTTTTCGACTTTATTGTGGTCTTTGATTAATGATTAATTTCATTTCGAAGTACAATGTTGTATGCTATTTGGTTAGGTATGATTTAACGAATCCCTTGAACTAAGTGCTTGTCATGTATTAATGTAGGGTGACAAATGTACTCACATCATTGGGAATGGTGAGTTCATGAGTACTGGCCTGGTTACTGGCATCCAGACCTGCTGCTGAACACGGGAATCAGAGAGAGAGAGAGAGAGGAGGGGAGGAAGGAAGAGGACATAAAATAGAGTTTGGCACATTTGGGGAGTGAATGAACAGTGATTTATTGCACTCCTGGAGGCTTTTTTGTTATTCTCTGTCTATAGACCAGTAGCATTTCTGCACATCAGCCCCGAGCAGAGCCTACATCCACGTTATTTAAAGCCCAATTTTTTGAACGCATATGTTTTTTTCCTTTGTTTCTACAAAAAAACGGATGCCAGGGGAAGAACAAAAAGAAACCTCAACATCAACAAGAGCAGACCACCAGCAGGCCATGTCAATGGCAGTGCACCACAGAGACCATTCGGAAGAGGAGAACGACGAAAAGAAGAAGAAGACGAAGAAAAAGAGCAAGGACAGAGACAGGAAAAAGACGAGAAAGAGAGAGAGAGAGAGAGAAAAAGGAGGAAGAGAATGTGTTTCGTGTCTACAGGTAAAAACAAGAGAAGGAGCTTTGGAAAGAAATAAAAGGGTTGTCGTGTAGGTGGGTACGTACCGGGGAAGGCAGGGGTGGTCTGTCCGAGGGGGGTAAAGGGGGTTTGCTGCATAGCCAACTGGTGGAGCTTGCTCAACTGCTGAGGGGGGGAGGAGGAGGACAGCAGAGCTATGAGGTCATCGTTAAAAGAAACACGCTCCACACACACACACACATACAGTACGCAGACACACACCCACGCACAGGTCTGTCCGAAGAATGCCACAAGAGTAAAGAGTGGATCTGAGGAAGAGCGACCACAGACAGGTGACGGACGACAGACTTGAGATCAAGAGAGAAGAAAGAAAGGAAGGAAGGAAGGAAGGAAGAGGAAGAGAAGAAGAAGAGGAGAAAGAGGCTCATCAAGGACTTGGCCTGGCGTCGGAGCGTTGTCGAATGCCACAGAGCAGTGACGTGCACGTGGCTTTTTTATTGCTGTAGGATGGAAGATGTACGTGATCAAAAGTCGCGTGCAAGTTTATATAAAAAAAAAAAAACACACATCATCTGTTTCGGAAAAATAAGTACGCGTGAAAGAGCTTTTGACGCTCGCAGACCTCCTGTTTGGTCCGGGGAAAAGTACTTCAGTCATTGGTCTCTCATTAATTGTCATGAGTTTCAATGCTTGCCGTGATAGAGTGCCTATTCTCAGCCAGTTTTGAAATATGGGAGAGCGCCAGTCGGCAGGCCAAGCCCCATGAGGTTTTGAGGCACAAACAGAGGGGCAGGGAGGCGACACTCAAGTCAAGTTCGAAGCTCTAGGAATTACATATAAGAAAAAGACGTATTCAATTAATATCAGCGATTAATATTAATAAGAGGGTGGATCAGAGAGGACCCTGCGGCTCAGAGAAATTAAAGAGAGAGAAAATGTGGCGGGGAGAGTGTAGTGTGCGCTTTTTTGTGGGGCTTGCACTCACGTCTGGGTGAGGGATGGCGTACTGTCCTTGAATGGTGTAAGCCTGTAAACGGGAGAAGAAGCGGTTATTGTTGTTGTGTTATATCATTGGAACAAGCACACAAACAAACCCACCTCGCAGATTCGGACACTAACAACTGGGCTAAAAACCAAATGTGATTTTTTTTTTTATTATTAGGTCTCTCTACAACTCTAGCACTTCAACATTAAATAATGCCTACTTATTATTTTTCCCCATTACAAGAAAGTCATGCACAATACAAAGTCCCTGTCATTTTCGAATTTAATATTCATCAATCAGATCCAGTTGAACTAAATTAAAAAAGGGACCACGCAGACAGTGGGGAAGTGACGGGGAGGGTGTGGAGGAAACCACGGGAGCGGCCCTGAGAGGAGTAAGGTGACTTGAATCATCCGGTGTGTGCTTTATAGAGGTCACCGGGGTCAGAACTGAGCTACATTTCATGTCGACATCATCTGAGAGAAATTATGTGTGAAGTCTCTGTGGAATTAGTTCGGAGGAAAATTCAGTCTAGCAACAGAGGTCCAGAATTACATCTTTATTTGCCTTCCCCAGTTCTGTCCCATATTAGAAATTGAATATTACTAATTTGAATGGAATTTCATGTAAATACATTTTTTCCTGAATCAGTTTTCACGATAATTGATACGTTTATTCTCAGTAAATAGAAGGTCTTAAGTCTAATGTAATTAAATGTAGAGTTCACCTTTCAGATGAACAAAGAATCATTAATCTATAACCATTTTATTTTAAATAAATTATTAGTTGGTTATACTTCACTACTAACTTGAATAAAGATTGGAGGTTATGTGTTTATTATTATATCTTTTTTTCTTTTTGTAAAACTTAAACCTGTGGGCTTTGGAGAACACGCATTGACTAAAGCCCAATTTACAATGCTTTCAAACCATAACTTCTCCTGAAATTCACGCCCAGTCCACTAGATGTCCCCACCGAGTTATCTTTGATTGACAGAGACTTGATTGGACCACCTGGTCCGCTCACCTGCCCCCCATTAGCCATTCCCCCAGTCTAGCTTCCTGAATTGTTTGTTCACCTGCCGTTGCTGGATCTGCTGAGCTGTGCCTCCACAACCAACAAAGGTTATTGACATATTGACTTATTATTGACATTTTCAAACGAAAACAAGTGCCAATCTGAGTCTATTTTGTCATTGTAGTGTTTTTAGTCCATCTGTGTATTATCATGTCTGAGTAGTCTGTCTGTTTAATTCCTCCTACCACCCACTAATTTATGTTGTTCTCGGGATGGTCGGTATGTGCAGTAAATACTTATCTACTGTTTATGAATTATATCGAATATTTTCTTCATCAGTGTCTCTTTTCATTTAGGCTAAACACGGAGAACTATCAATGGAGGATCTCTCCACCAGCCATATGTTTGCATTAATCAAGAGGTAAGTTGGCCAGTGTTTAAAATAAAATGATGCGTAACATTAGATGACTTATTCTTTCAATTCTCTCTCAGGACTCGTGTCTTTTGACCCAGTTCTGCTGTGAGTGGCCGAGGGTGACGGATAATAGTGAGGGCAGAGTAAACAGCAGTGATGGCGTCATGCTAGTTTGGGGGGGGGGGGGGGGGGGGGGGGGGGGGGGGGGGGGGGGAGGACGAGTGAGAAAAAAAAACCTGGTGCGACACTAACAGGCAGTGGCTGGTGCTGCAGTAAGAGGCTGAGGTTGGCCGTGGACGCCCCCAGCGGGTCGGCTCTTACCTGGCCACCTGAAAAAATGACAGGGGTGGAGGCAGGCTTGGGGCGGTAGGGGATGGTGGCACCTTTCGGTGGGGACTGAGGAGAGCAAAGGAGGAGAGAGTGTGGGGGGGGGGGGGGGGGGGGGAAAGAGGAGTAGAAGAAAGGGGGTGAGATGTGGAGAAAGTGTTAGAGCAGAAAGAAAAGGAATACATAAAAAGAGAGAGAGAGAGACGTTGCATCAAGTGAGACCAGAAAGGGGACAGTGCCTGAGGGAAGACGGCCTGTGAACCTCCAAAAGAAAAAGTGCTCTTCACTGTGTGTTCATGCCCGACATTAAAATGTCCCGAGAAGTCGGCTTTACCTGAAACATCACTTTCAACTGGATAATGATAATGATTTTTTTTTTTTTCTTTTTTAAATATCGCTTTCCAAAGTCCACCACGTTCTAGAGACTTACGCTCATGTGACATATCTCCTAGCATCCGCGGTTGGTGCCATCGTGAAGGCCCGATGGAGAACCGGCTGTGCAGACAGTTAAAATTAATGATGCGAGAAAAAGAAAACAAAAAAAAGCTGGAAGCATTATTCCAAATGTGGACGTAATTTTACGAGCTTGTGATAAGATCTGCCCACATTTTTGGGCTACAATATCCTAATCCTTATAAACACCGAAATAGATAGACACATGAGGTGATTCTTTTTGCCGCTTTTTTTTTGGTCACTCTGTAGACATTACTGCATGACATTGGGGGCAATGTTTCCAAGTGGTAGGCTGCTGTGCGTATTTGTGAATGAATTATGAAGACAAAAATTGTCAACGTGTGCCTGCAGTGAATAATATCAAATATAATTGAATCACTTTTGATTATTGTGTAGGGCCTACATCATATCGAGGCCTGTAGCCGTGTTAAAGTTATAATCCTTTTGAAGATTTCATCAAACCTGTGTGTATTCAGTAACAACACGTAGTCATTATTCTCTCTCTCTCTCCCCCTCTGTTTCCTCCTTCCATACTGTACCTCAAGCATCACCACACATATCTGTTTGACACACTGGATGATGGCCTCCGGGGCCCCCGAGATGGTCACTGCTCTCTCGGTGGAGTTCGGCAGCATGTCCCCGGCAACCTGCACCTGAGCGCCTGTGGACTGCAGGTAAGACCCAAGAAGAATAGAAATTATGCAGGCAGCCGGTAATATTTGATTGATTATGAAGGTTGAACGAGTTATACCATAAATAGGATATGTACATGTGATTTATTTAAGTTTTTTCGCTTAAAAAAAAAAAAACGTCCCTAAATGGCATAGTGTTGATTAGAAAGATCACAATGCTCAGGCCCGGATGTAAGCTGCCCGTGGAGAATTGGTTTGTTCGTTACCTCTCGCATTTCTTTGATTTTGGAGCCTCCTTTGCCAATGAGGGAGCCGCACTGGCTGGCTGGGACCACCAGCCTCAGGGTCACGGGGGGTTTGCTGGTGGCTGGACTGTTGCTCATGGAGTTGATTATGTCCTGAGGTGGCGAAAAGAGCAGTTTGTTTTTTGTTTTTTTTGTTCTGCTAAGCATAATGGTGGTGGCATGAGAGATCCATCTTCTCCTTTGTGTCCGGCAGTAGTAGGACGTAGGTTGATTTCGAAATGGTCTTGCTGCCTTCAAATTGTCAAGTAAATGTGTGTGCACTGTACTGTTTAGCAAAAGTACATTTTGAGTTGAATGTGCTTAAACAATAGTAAATCATTTTACAGTAATTGTGGCTCGTGCACCTGTGCCATCCATCTCCATATAGACCTACAGGAACATGTGAGTCCACATGTACATGTTGCTGAGGCGGGATTATCCGTAATGTTTTTTCTGGAGACACTCTGGCTCGGTCCGACAGGAAGTGCAGTGACACGGCACCCAAATCGCAACACAGTGCCGGCCCACTTTCAAATAACGCTGCGAGGTTTGATCGGCACAGTTCTGTCCTACATAACGGCCAGGCCTGCTTTGTATTCCGTTTGGGAATGAGTCCGAATATAAATAACTGCATTTACTCACGTAGGAGGCACAGATATACTTTGCTCAAACGGCTGAGGTAATTACGGGTTCATATTTTTACACAAAAGATGCGAAGTATTTCTTTGTATTGCACACGCACAGTATGTAGCATTTTAAAATTCTAAAATGATCTTCAAATGTAGTTTTTTTCCAACTGTGTGGTGATTTTTTTTTTCGTCATGATTCCTCTACTGTTGCAGCATTCATTTTCTCTGTGGGTGAAATTTTCCAAAAAGAAAACGTAATTTGTGGGGTTAAAATTATACATGATGGTACCTCCTCAAACTTGTAGGCTATCATTGCAAAGGCTTTGAAGATAGCATCTGTCGGCCCAGTGATGGTGACTATCCGTTCGGGGCAGTTCCCCTCTGAGATGTTGATGCGTGCACCGCTCTGTGGGAGGACAGGATAAAAAAAAAAAAGAGATTAACAGTCATAATGGAGTTGCGTTTCCTTTCCTCTCTAGTGTTGGAAAAAAAAGATAGGATAGTTGCCGAAAAGTTTCACTTACGTCTTCCCGCATTTTTTTCACAGTTTCTCCTTTCTGCAATCGAAAGGAAAAAAAAAAAAAAAATTGAGATACATGTTGTGTTTCCTAAAGACGCTTTTCAATGGTCTGCTTGTTGTGCCGTTGATAAATACCTTTCCTATGATGCTCCCAACCTCCTGCAGGAAAACAAAAAATAACATTGTTAGGTGTGTTTTTGCCACAGGGAGCCGTGACCTCAGCTATTTTTGACAGATAATTAAACCAACTTATAAGAATAAGAAATTGAGTTCAGTGCCGAGAAGTGTTTGTTTTTTTTGGCGGGGGGGGGCATTTAATTTTTATTCTTTTACCTTGCCGTGCATGAGCAGCCTGATGGTGAGGGTCACATTCAGTCCACCTTCTGATTGGACCTTGATGGGCTCCATGTCGGGGTTGGATGTGAAGGAATAAGGGGCGTGGTCGCGTGAGAGGAGTTCAAGGGCCAGCGCGAGTGTGATGGTGGAGTCAGCCAACTGGTCACCTGTGAGATTTATATGCATAAATAAGTAATTGGACTCATTGGATGAGATTAGGCCTTCCGGTGACCAAAATATAGTTGGCTAGAGAACGGTGCAAAGATTTGGTTTATTGTGTAGTGTCCTCTCCTCTCTTATGCACTCTCTTTTTTTTAAACAGCGGCGTGCTGTTATTTCTAGTGCATGTTAACAGGAGTAAAGCCTGGATTTAAAAAAATAATAAATAAAAATAATAAGCAGCGCGTGTTTGTTATAATTAAGGATATGTGTGGCTCACTGATGTGTTGGTGATACATTTCAGAGGACTACACGCATTTTAAAAAGTAAATGCATTGTCCTTTAAGGTGGATGGGGTTCTATTGGCCTTGAAGCTCTGTCTTTATTATTCACCACACAGTAAACCCGAGGCCTGAAAGGTCACTAAAGGGAAAAAATAATAATGTGCACACTGCCAAGAAAGAGGGAGAGGAGTCAATTGTGGCACAGCAGTTCACTGATGCCTCAAGGGGATAAAAATACGCTCCAGTCATAATAATGTATAGCAGCGATACTTCCAAAGATGTAATGTACAGTGCTTTTGAAAAGAAGCCTCGTTCCCCTGACGCGGTACACAGCCGATTGCAATAGAACTCCATTGAAATGTAGGTCAGCATATGCCTCTTCAGTCACGAGATGAGCCCTCGGAGGTCGAGCGCCATATTTATTTTTATCAAGTCAGCTGGAGCCCCTCCAAATCCTGCCTGACAGGTGATGCGATGAGTCGTGCAGTGCGGCCGGTTGAACACCGGAGGGCGCTGCAGTCTCTGGTCTGACCTCCTCACGGCGCTCGCTGGACGTTGACCTGGAGTGCGTTTTATTCAGAGCTGGAGAATATTAAAGCTGGTACAGCCCTTATTTTAAGTCTAATGATAATTTTGACATGTCTAAAAATCCGATGATACTCGTAATGTTAACACATGGGCTGTGTGAGACTGCGGGTTCTCTATTTTTAAAAATGTTGATATTAACATGTAGGGTGAAATGGATACAGCCATAAATAAGTCAAATATTTTTGTTTTAGCAGTTGCCCTTGACTCAAGAGATGGATAATGTCTGCCAATCGGTGTCACTGTGGCTATGTGGAAATGGAAATCACTACTTTTCCCCCTTGTAGTCTGCGTGATTGCTTGCTTACAGTTGTGGTCTGTGTAGTTTGTTTCTCTTGTTTAATAATACAGATGCATTTTTAAACATTATGAGAGTTAAAAAATTTTAAATAAAGTAGATCGCAAGGATTTGATCAGACTAAAAATGACAACATAACCACATGTTTTCACGTTGAACCCGAAATGAGAGAGTTCACAGGCGCTGCGTGTTTTTGGTCAGAACTTGTGTGTCTAGAGACGTGCGGCATCACAAGGTTATCGGGTTGAAGGTCTGTCTCTCGGACAGCTTGACCTCGCTGTCACCCAATGGGGGCCAACACCATGGGAGCCCTGACTTGACGCCTAAATTCTGCTTGTGTTCTTCTTCAGAGCCACACAAGTGTACGCCTCTCAATAACTGGTGGTCCGGCGTTGGTGTTGCTGGAGGGTTGGATTGTGAGTCAGGTGGTGACGATTGTGGCCTTTGTCTTGGTGCTATATTTATATTTTGGTAAATTGATAAAGTGATACATCTTTTTTATGCTGCAAGGAGGAAATCATGCATATGGAAGCCTATATTGACCGAGACTCCGGTGCATTATAGCTGTTTGTTTAAGCTCTGTCGTTGTACTATTGTGTTTCTGTCCCGTTCAGATATTGCTGTTTTCAAACCAGACCCACACATATGTTTAAAAAAAAAATAAAAATAAACAATTTCTGGCGATACCGTTCCTCCCTCCTCTAATCTACGCTGCATGCGTGTTGGTTGTTGGCCAGGGGAAGGTTTGACAGATAAGGACAAGGGATTCCGATGCCAGCTGTCTCTCCAATCTCCCAGAGGAGGCCAGATTACATAAAAAGCCCTAATCCGGGTTTAAGACCCAAGCCAGCGGTGCAGGTCCTCTCCAGAGGGCGGGAGTGGGGGCAGAGGGGGAGGAAAAAAAAAATCTGAGAGATAAAAAGCCACGATGGGATTGGAGCTGACGTTGATGATGATAGATGGCACAGTATTCATCCTCTTTTTTTTTTTTTTTGTAAGCCTGCAAACCCAGGTTTTGGGGGCAAAGACGTTCTTAAAGACGTTACTTTCACTGCAGATTTTCTTTTTTCAAACTTGAAACCCATTTGCTTGCACTCCATTTGTCTTTTGCGCTGGCGTTTTAGAATATCGTGATTAAGGCTCCGCGACTGGGATACTCTCCTGACGATTTAGGTCAACCAAAACGAGCCTTTGGAGCTCGGAGATGAACGGGGTCGGCGCTAAGGGCCTCCTTTTGAATGGTAGTCCTCTCAGACGCTACTTTTGCTCACACATCCTGTAGCAGAAGAGAAATTAGGTCAAGGCCCCGTGAATCATTTGCCCCAATGGGCTAAAACCTTCCAGCGCATAGGCAGGTTTTTTTTTGTTTTTTTTTTGGGGGGGGAAGGTCTGAATATTTTTATCTTTTTACCCTTACTATTTTACAAAAGCGGAGAACCTCTGCACAAAACATTTTTTTATTTTTTTATTGTTTTTTTTTTTTTGATTGAAATTCCCCGCTCTCTTGTTCGAAACATTTTAAACGTATAGAACGTGCGCCGACTTTGTAAATTTCCCCACCTCATCTCTTTGGTAATCGGGCAGGAAGTCGGAGAAGAGGGCGCAAACGCGGAGAGCGATGGCGGGGGAATGTTTCATGACATCTGACGGGGAAAGTGGGTCACACTCTGCGAGCTGCTAGCCTCCTCCTCTACGGCGGCTATTGAATTAATCACGCTTTACGCTCGGCTGGACAACGCACTGCACAAAATGGCTACCCCACCCCCGCGTGCCTTCCCCCGTCCATCTCGCTCTGCGTCTGCTAGCCACAGGAAAAAGAAAAAAAGAGACTTGTGCATTGCCGCTGAAGAACTAGGAATCCGAGGCCCTCTCTTTTTTTTTCTTTTATCTCACCGTGCCGCTTTTGTGCAGATAACAATGACAAGATGCCGCTCTTGTGCAGACCCACCGGGGCGTAAATGACGTGGAACGCATTTCGACAAATGGACGAAGAAGCTAATTTAAGGGCAGTGGTATGACGTGAAAGTATATATTTTTTGCGCTTATGATATATATTGATATATATATATATATTTATTCTATACTTTATACACTTGCTTCGCACGTAGTTGGAGAAATCCAATCATACCACTATACTATGCATGTCGAGGTGGATGTCTCTGGCCGCTGACTCATCCCAGAAGTCCAGGTGGAGAGTTGTTGCACAACTAAGAGTCAGTCTGCCCCCTATGACATGGCGCACTTCACACTGTCAGGTGTGGAGCGGAGAAGAATATTGCTCCCACAGAGAGTTTGGAAAGGAAGAACAAATATTGGCTAATTTATTCTGATGGTGATCTTTTTTTTTCCCCCGCCAGTTCACAAAATCTCACTAATTTCCTAATTTAACATAAGGGATTTCTTCACAATATTTTCCTAATCTGCGTAAGCACCATTTTTGGGCAACCGAGTCATTAAATCTTAAAAATGTAATAATAATAATAATAATAATAATAATAATAATAATAATAATAATAATATTGAAAGGCTAGTTGAGATTGTGTACGTTACACATTTAAAGGTGACGATTCAGTGATGCCAGCCAATCGTTGTTAACTCCAAACCCCCCGAAATGTGTGTTAAACGTATGAAACGCAAGCGTTCCTGCTCGATGGTTGCGTGTTATGGAAAAAAGTTTTCATCGTCACTGAGGTGCCGTTACCGTCTATCGGAGAAAGAAGCGGAGAGACGCGAAATCGTATAAAGAAAATCATTAAATGGACGTCTGTCTAATCTAAGCCAAAGCTCCTGTCATCTGTTCATCCTAATCCACATATCTACAGATATGTCATGATGTTCCGATATAAAACCCTGCATCACTCTACTCCGGAGCCTGAGCTGCAGCTGCACAGGTTTCTGAAAATAAACTGGAATTTGAATGGTTTGAGATGATTCCTTTTAAAGCGAGGTGGCTGTCTTCCGTTTTGGATAAATGTGTCTGCGGTAAAAAAAGACAACCAAAAAACGATCGTTTTTCTGGGCTGCTTTGGCTCTTCAGCGTCCTCACCTCCCACACGAAACATAAATCATATTTTGTTTCTGTGATATATATAGTATATTACGGGCCTTTATACATATTTAAATGCGAGATTGTAACGAATGTGTCGGAGAGTGGTGAAGTTAAGCAAGTTTTTGGTCGACTTGCACTTATAATAGAGTGCTCACTTTGACTTTTACGGCCTTCTATTTCCATTTCGGTTTTATATCATCATATATTTAAATGTTTCTGCCTTATGGGACCAAACATTTATCTTCATTATTTTTTTAAATCGTACGTTTTTGAATGAAAATATATATTCTGTCATATCTTATGGTCATAAACCTATTTTACCTTGCTGCTGCACTGTAAATGCGTGTTTTGCAGGATTGCTTGTCCTTGGTATTAATTTTAGCATTTCATGACCAGAAGGAAGACTTGGCATTGCAAGCCATACAGTGACACTGCAGGTGGATATTCAGCTGCGGAACGCGTTGTTCATGTGCTCAACCGCAAAGGATTTTCCGTTGTATCCGTCTGTTGTGTTTATTTGTGCTCCAATTAAGGGTGGGCGAAAGGAATATTGGCGCTGATGTAGGGCAGCGGATGGGGGAGCACAGAGGGTGACCTGGTTGATCCATATGTTTATCACAGGATTCTCTTAGTTCCGCGTGGGCGAATCACACATGCGTACTTTTTTTTTTTTTTTTTTCCCCGAATCCACATCTGGAGAGCGAACAACAACAGCACCTCAGAGGCAAAGTTTGCGACGCGGAAAGCGTCGGGAACGAAACAACTCTGAGGAGTTGATAAATAGTGGCCCGATGGTTGCGCCTGCCAGATTTTAGTACGCGTGGGGGGACGGGGAGGAGGAAATGCAGTTTCCTCCCTCGGTTTCACTGGTATATGAGCAGCCCTCGTCTCGTCTGGCGCAGGCTTTTGTTGCAAGTTGTGCGGGGGGGGGGGGGGCGTCCACCCGATCCTCCTTCCTATACGCCCGCTATGACAGCGCTCTCAAGAGCTGTCGGGCCACATCAGCAGCCAGGCATCCTGATAGCTCGGCCTAAATCACGGTCAAAAACTGCGGGGCCACCACGAGCACGCAAAAAGTAAAAGTACCTCACGGTACTAAGTGTACGCTTTTAGTAGTCCAAAGTGTGTGTGTGTGTGTTGGGGGGGCGGGGGGGCTACGCAGCGCAGGCACACCATGTCGTGCTGTGCAGCGATTGCGGCGGCAAGAGCTGAGCGTTAAGTCGGCCATTTTAGATTTGCCACAATTTGCAACGTGAGATCACCGCTTGTCACAAAGTCACGGCTCGCATACGTACAGCTCATGCCGAGCGGAATCGAGAGGCCGGCCTATCTCCTCCGGTGCCCCGCTCTTTTCTAAATGATACTTTCCTACCTCTTCTTTTTTTTTTTTATGCCCTTTTCCGACATCGAACTCATTATAGTATGAAATCCCTATAAATAAAGGAATGGTGAGCATGCCCGACTTTCCCCGTTCAGCTGTGTCAGCCGGGCAAAGGAGTCATTCTCCCGCGGATTTTGGGTCAAATGCCGCGTTTGGCTTTTGATCTAATCGCGAATGACATTTTGGGTCTATGACGAGCTGAGAATAAGGCCATCAGCGGTGCTAATACCGGCCGTGACGATAATTGCACTAACGATTTCCCGCGAGGGGCTGATGTATCAACTCCGCTGAATATAGTCTCGCGTTGCGAGCGCGGTGACGAAAAGGTCAGTGCAGTTTTACAGTTTGCGGTGTACACGCGGCGGTTCTTCAGCTGTCCTTCGTTTTTGTCACAATCTGCCTTCGCCGCCAACTCTTCAACAATAAAATCACTCGCGCTTCATTACAGCCCAAGACGATGAACAGCGTCGATCAAGAGACCCCGGCCGCCCCCCCCCCCCCCAAAATAGCGAAACCGACCGACCATAAAATTGACCATTCCCAGGGGAAAACCAAAATATTTCCCCGCTGCGTGCCGTCACCTAATTGAGGCGCGTTGGGGGTAACTTCTGAAAAAATGCAAACTTGATCTTCTTCAAATAAACGAATTAGGTAACGAGTCGATAAGTCGGACCGTGTCACGGCTCGTTATCGAGATAATGATTATTATTGGCCGCGGGTAAGTTAGCGAGTTAATTAATTATTGACGTTGTTACCAAACTCACCGTTGACCCGCGTCTCCTGCAAGTTTGCGTTTGGGACTACACAAGCCATGCCCATGAGATGATTATCTTGTCTTTTCATGGCCAAAAAAACAATAGAGTAATGCCTCTTAATATTCGAATTTTAGCGAGCAATGCTAAAATACCCTTTGGCCTCGTCTCTGCAAAAAAAACAGAATTGTTCTTAAGAGCCATTAAAAGAGAGTTTACCTTTATGTAGCACAGGACGCAGCAGACGATGACCACTTTCGGCGTTGCAAGATTAAAAATCGCAAAGGGGAAAATATATATATTTTTTCCTGCCCTCTTCCTTTTTGCTCTGCCCAGGACAAATTCTGCCACCCGATTGGTCCAAACGCCCGGGTCACATGGGCGACCTGGAGGAACACGTGACGCTTCTCGAAAAGATGTGAATAAAAACGGGGAAAAAAACTGACCGGCGTCCTCGGTGAGCGGCGTAATTTTTTTTTGGCGTTGCCGCGGAACGATGCGGTGCGATTCTGTTTGCTGTGCTGTTTGGTGTCGAGTGTAAATAGGCCGTATGATGAGGCGTAATCTGGGTGACCATCGCCCGCCCCTATCAGCTGCCCCCCGCCCCCCTTTCCCATCAAGTGCAACAAAAGGGAGGCATGCCCAGTGAGGCACACGGGCATCGTGGGGGCATGTCTGGCCTGAATCGGAACTGTAGCCTCCAGCGCTTCCGTCCCAGGGGAGGGTCGTGCCCCCTGCCCCCCCCCCCCCCAAAAAAAAAAATCCAACAAGCCATTGTTCCTGTCATTCCTGATTGCGCTGACGGAGAAGTGGCCGTGTTTTTTTTTAAATAGTAATGCCTTTCTTAGATTAAAAGCACACTAAAGTAGTTTTGGGGCGTGCAGCGATGGGGGGACTTTCTCAGCTCGGCTGAGGAAACGCTTTGGGTTCGTCTCAAAGAAGCAGAGTTTAAATCAAACGCGCCATGCGTAGCTACGCAACGCCAGCAGTGCACCAGCACACTACCGTGACACTCGTCTCCTCCCCAGCCTTTCTGTCCCTTTGCTTTTTAATCTGCTTCTGTGTGTAGCAGATCAAGTATATGTGTGTTTGTTCCTTTCTCCGAGTGTGTATGTGCAGAATTACAGGGCTTTGGCCGCGTCCCGTCCCGATTTTCCAATCCAGCACAAATCCAGCCCTCGTGTCAGCTGGGCAGTTGCGCGCAGCTTAATCCGACATTATTAGGGGTTTGACGGCGGCAGAGCGTTTAAGGGAGCTGCCAGGGGAGAAGCAAACAGTGGGGTTATACTGTCTGGATTAGGGCCACCGCAGACAATGAAGGACACGTTTTTCGCCTCGTTGCCGGGTTGTTGTCGCCGGGCGCCGATGCTCGCCGCGCAAAATCCAACGTCAAACAAAAGGCTGTGAATCGAGGCCACCGATATGCTGCCAATGTTTGCACCTATGCGACGCAAAATGATGACCATGCCTTTTACCGACCCACGCCAGTGTAAAAAGGCCCATGGGATATAGTACAATTAGAGCATCAAATTTGCTGCACAGCGTGTATGGGGGGGGGGGGGGGGGGAATATTAAAGCTGCTATATCGTATTTAAATGACCGATTGCTCGTCTTCAAAACCCAAAATTGAATGGAGCCGGTTACGATATTGTCAATGTTATTGAGTGCTATATGCATTCAGTTTTTTTTACGTTTAATCTGTCAAGTTGAAGGATGAGTCGCACCAATAGAAAAATAAATCATTCTCGAAATCATGAATTGACAGCATTTCTTAAATAATCTCAATTCGGTTAGAGCCTTAAATGAATCTGTGATGAAAGTCAAGTCAAGCCTCCTTTAGGTCAAAGGTCAAGCTGCTTACCGGGTAGGTGTTGCAGGGAACCTCCTGATCAGGAATGAGTTAAAGAGAGAGAGAGGAGGTGCAGCCTGGGAGTTAAGGACCAAGATGGCAGATTATGGACACACTAAGGGGCCTGGGCCACGTCCCATGGCCCTATAAGTCGACCAACACCCGGCCGCGCCCATGGCCTCCAGCAAGGTGATGAACCCAAACTAGTCCAGTGCACCCCCACACACACACAATCATTAAAACCCCACCTCTCACAGAGATTGTCCTTATAGCAACCCACACATCCTATCAGGGTGCCAGGGCCCTAATGGAGGCAGAAGGGCGTGAAGGAGAGAGCGAGGGATATCGCAGAGACGGTCGATCTCGTTGATTGGCGACGAGCTCGGCAGAAAGGCGACAAAAGGAGGCCGAGTGCACCTCGGAGTCGAGCGAAAGCAGATTTAGGCCTGAAATTGAACCTGGGATTGTTATTGAATTAGGACTTAGGTCGGAGGATCCGGGTGACGGAGGGGGGGTTTGCATCCAGCGGCTCTCAAATCCCCTTTTTTTTCCCCTGTCTCATGTCACGGGGGTCTTTATTTTTATATTCAATGCCATCCCTTTTATAGATCAAAAGTTTTCAAGTCTTTTGGTAACTTTATAAAAAAAAAAAAAAAAAAGAAAGCGAAGCCTTTCGTGAAGAAAAGCGTATTTTGCAGTGGTCATATTGACTTTGGGCTATTTCTGCCATACTTTCCTCCGCAATCGAGGCGGTTTTTCCATGAGTAATTGACTCCATGTAACCATTGATTGTCAGAGACATGGACCGCAGGGTAGTGGCTATTGGTCCAAAATCATTTTCCAGCAACGGTTAAGTCCGGTGTTTCGCATTTGTTGCCATGCTTAATCAATGTTTCAATTCGAAACTTTTGCCTTCAGTGAATTTGTAAAAATGGCGGAATTCATTTGGCGGCCGCTACTCCATATCAGCCCCGTTGCTTTTATCGGCTCACAGCAACTTGTAAAAAATCCATATGGAATCGTAGTGCCGTGCGGAGAGGAACGCGGCCACGGTGGAATTTAAAAGGTAATAAAAACGGAGACAAAGTGGCTGTTGGGGGACTAAAAAGAAATAAGCGCTCCAAACGTAACATCGAGGCCATTTTGAACTCTTCCCCACTTTATAATGTGCAACCGTCCTCTTTTATGTTGAGAGAGTTTGTCCCCGTTAGCCATAACTAGAGCGCTCTCGTGTCTTGGGAACAATAAACCCCCCCCCTGTAAGTGTTCCCCCTAAAAGCCTTCCACCGCCGTCCACCGCTCCGCACAAAGCCACTCCAGTGCCCCTAATGGAATATATTGCCTGACCCCGTCCAGCCGCGTGGTCAATGCGGCCGTTAATGGGTGCACGCTGCCTCCCGGCGAAAACCGATGATGAATAAACTTTCGTTCGGTAAGGAAACTTTTCACCGTGCCCTCATGCCTCGGGGCTCAAATGCTGTGTTCGTCGATGAGGGGGGGGGGGGGGGAAAACAAAAAAAAAAAACAACAAAAAAACAAAAAAACAAAAAAACACTGAGATACAATTCCGTGTAGATGCGAGCTGCCATATGCGGTTGGGATGCGTTTTGTTGTGAGGAGGTTGACTCTGCGGTTAAGTATCAGATTGTCCCACTCGCAGGACGTTGCACATTACACATTGATGTGCGAGGAGTCATAGAGGGATTGCTGTTTTTTCCCCCAGATTAAGCCACCAAGCTGTCTGCTGAACGGGGATGAATGAAATATTCATCTTTATTGCCTTTGGAGAACAAAATGCCTCGCTTGGAAGTTGCAGAAGAACATTTGAAAAGTTAGTCATTAGTAATCTCTTTAGCGTTTTCTGCCCTGTTTTTACTTACACGAATATCCTCTGTGGGCCACTTCAACAAAATATGCAGGAAGAAAAATGCATAAACACAAAATGGTGCGAATCTACAGATGTCGGCCTTGAACTTAAACGTAGATTTATTTCAACCAATAAAAGATGATCTTTATGACCGATCTTTATGATCTTTAGGTTTTATTTTCAACTTTTGATCACCTACCAAATCCCCACCCCCATTTTGGGTAGGTTTTAATCTTTTTTTTTTTTTCCCCCATAATCTAAATGTGTCATCTTTGCTGACTAAATATTAAGCCTCTGACCACACTGTTGTAAAGAAGCTTTTGCCTTATCGTTGATCTTCAAGCAATATGTTTTATATAATACTGTAATATATTCTTTTAACCTCACTTAGAAATAGGAAAGGACAAGTAATGGGGTAACTAAAACAGAACTAATTCAATTTCAGCATGTAGACGCTACAGAGACAGATTTTCTTTTCTGGAGTTGGTCGAGACCAAAACGGAGGTTTTATCAGATGACATACGTAAAATATTTGAATTTCGTTTTGTTATTGCAGCCCCTCTGTGTAAATTTAATAGAATGAAACTACTGCAAAATAAATGAAGTAGTAGCAGCAGTTTATTTTTTATTGCTTTCATATGCTGAAAATGAGACCGTCTGTCTGCTTTATACCGAGGATTACCTCGGTGCTAACACTGGGCTGGGGCGTCGGTATCGGGTCACAACAAACGCAAATCTATTGTAATCGACGCACAGCGCATTAACGCCTGGGCTCCCGTGGAACAATCCTGATGGGATTGAGACGCCAACCGAGGAGGACCATGTGCGGGGCAGCCCAGTGTTCAGCTGCCGTGACACGAGCCAGGGGATTATGGGTAACGGTAACCGCGGGGCGGGCTGGTGATGGCTTTACAGCGCCGAGGACTCGATGATGGCTCAATAGACAGATGGACGTATAGATGAATGGATGGATGGATGAAAGGGGGGGGGAGATCCATAACTGGTGCGTTGCGGCGGGAGAGCGAACTCCTCTTCTTCCCCTATAGTCTAAAGAGCTTTGTGATAGAAATCGGACCTGACTGTGCCAGAGGTCCAGAGAGGATGAGACACTCAGGCGTGCGCGCATGCACGCACGCACGCATGCACACACACACACACACAAACACACACACACACACACGCACACACGGAAGAACATCGCTGAACCTCCGAAGGACACTTTTTGACGCTCGGCAATGTCAGAGGGCCCGCCATGCACGAGCACTCGAGACGACCTCGGGGGGGTGGGGGGCACAAGTAGCAGCGGAGTCTACAGTAAAAACATGCAGCCTAAGTCGGGAATAAATCAATGCTAGGGAGGCTTTAATTGCCTGGATCGTTTCGGTCGTTGAGTAAGAAGCTGGAAGCAGACGAGGTTTTCGAATGTTTAGTTTGTCGTTATCGTTTTTGAAAACGCTGCAGGTTATCAGTTCGCTCGCAGCCACGAAATGAATCGGCTCGTTGTTCTGGCGTGGAAAGGCGAGGGGTTCTGGTTTCTTACGGCAGCTGCTGTCACGGCGCTGCAGGCCGCTTCGTTTTTTGGTTCAAACTGAGAGGCGAGAAAGAGGGGAAACAAAAAAAAAAAGCACCAACTAAAACATGGAAACGTAAAAAAAATTAAAAATAAACAGCATCGGGGAAAAAAACATAAAAACCCCGGCCTCCGCCAATGGCCCCTGACTCGAGTGTGCCACTCAACAGCTGCAATGACTGATTAAGTGCCGTTGCATCTCCTGGCCGCCGCTGTTGCTAGGGACGGCAGTTGCTGCTAGAGATGAGCTGTCAATCAAATGGCGAGAATATGACTGTAAGTGGTTTTGTATACAGCATGCAGCGCATGTACAGTGCATGCGCGCGCGCACACACTTGGACACACACACTTGGACACCCACACACACACGCGCACACATATACACACACGCGCATTGTGGCTGCCTCCTAGCTGAAGCTGCCAGTGTGGCAGAACCAGTTGCGTTTGACAAAGGACACAACTTCCCCTGGGTGCCGGTCGGACTGAAGACTCGATGGCCTGAACGTACACTGGAAGTGTCATTGTTTGCGCGAGTGCCTGCGCACCATATGCGGAGGGCCTGTGTGGTCTTTGCACCGCACTTGTGAGGACCGGTTGTGCCCCCCCCCCCTCCAAAAAAAACACGAAAATGAGCCACAAACGAGGATGCCTTTCTCAGATCGCTGGATTTAGTCGAGATGGAGCTCAACTGGCTGTAACTCGAGGCCTGTGCGTAGCTTTTTTTTTATCCTTAGGTACTTATGTTTTCCTTAAAATATCGCTTTAGTTTATGACTAAAAGATTTCCTGTGTGGAGCCATTTCCGCATCTTGCTGTTGTTTAGGGTCGTTGTGAAGCGCTGGTCAAGCTATAGCTATAGCCCCCCTGACCTGATCCGCATGTATGGATTTTAATTTTAAAACGCATCCCTTTGGCGGAGAACTTCAAGATTACGTTTTAGTCTGGGCACGTGGAACCATAGACCGACGCCCGTGTTTGCTTCCCGTCTCTCATCGGCCCTGACGTATCCCTCCCTCGAGGCTTTGGCACCCGTATAATCCAGTGAAGGACCAAACCACACATCATCATCTACTTTATCCAGTTCTAGATGAAGAACCGAGCCCACTAAATTCGACGGCTTGCACCTACTTAAAGGTTTTTTAGATTAGAAGAAAAAACGAAACCGCAAAGGAAGCCTTTTTTCTGTGAGTCATTTACTATTAATGTCTGTGTAAACCCTACAATGGGTTGTTGCATAATAAAATTGCTGAACATTGCTGACAAAATCCCGGTGATTTTGGTTGATCTGCCAGCATGAGGTCCCGAGCAGTGTCCGATGCGGAATTGTAGTAGACGAAGCCTTTTAAATGGACTAGCCTTTTTTTTTTTTAAGATTTATTCCACTCTTACACATTTTAGCACGCCACATAATCTGTCCTGCAGGATGGATGTGGGTGCCCAGTGGATTTGCTGCTCACTAAAACTGACATTCCTCATGGCTGCGGCACCATATGTGGAGCTGCTCACTTAGCGCACGCACGGCTGGCTTCCGTCATTAGCGAAGAATAAAAAATAAATGAATTCAAATCGAGGCTGGTAAATTCAAGCTTTTTCTTCTTCCCCCTCGAGTCAAAATTCTGTGATTTTTCTTTTTTTATGTGGGCGGATTCTTATCTGTGCTGGTGGCGTAAAAGTGCGAAATACAAGATTAATCTGAGCAAGTGACCTCATTTAAATAGATGAGGGCAAAAACATCAGACCAGTGAAGAAACGAGGCATGTTTTAGCATTTTTGAATTGTGTAATGTGTGTAATTTGCACTTTTATATCTGTGAGGAATTGGATTTCCCCTCTGCGGGACAATAAAGGAATATCGTATTTGTCATAAACCACTCGGCTGTGAACATTTCTGGTTTTAACCAGGACATATTTCATACTAAAGGCAATGATTCAGATTGGTTCATAAGGTTTGCTAAATAAACATGGTTTAGTCATGAGTTAAACAAACCATAATATATGCTAATATACAGTATAAGATTGAGAGCTTGGTGGCTTTGGTAGCAGCGTGGCTTTAGTGCGTCGTGAAATATTCCACAGAATATCTGACGGATTTTCATTCAGAGTTGTTTTTTTTGCGTTCCCACCAGACATGGCACAGGTTTTCAACCTTTCTTCCTCTTCCTCTTTCAACCCGTTCTAGTATTTGAAACTCTCCATTATTTCAGGAAAAGAACAAATACTCAGACCTTGGTGCAGCAGTGATGTTCTGTCTCCGTTCTTGTTATTGCAGGGCCCCTTAGACTCATCCACCGTCGGTACAAGTGATTGTAAATCATGACTTTATTCCTGTAATTGAGTTTGTCCATTGATGTTGATGCTGTGTGTTTTGGTGCCTTTTTGGAAGTGGTTTGGGCATGAAATGGTTTAATCCTGAGCTCCTCCAGGCAGCATGCGTGACCCCCTTTAAGATGACTTAATCCTTGTGCCTTTTAAAATCAATTTCTTATGACTTACGGCCTTTCATTTTAGCTGAGAAATGCACTGACAAAGGATACTGTGTGTGTTTGTGTGCGTGCGTGCGTGGCCAGGGCTTTCCTAACCAGCCTCAGTTCACTGGGCCTGTACTGTGTGTGTGTGCGTGTTCTGAAGCAGGTTCGCTCATATTCTTGGCCTCGCCACAGGACAAATAATGATTTTCAGGCTTATAGCTCCCTCTGGTGGACAGATTCAGTACACTGAGTCATCCTCATTCCCTTTTTAAAAAGTTTCCATTTGTATATGGAGACATGTTCTCAAGCAAAACCTGCCCAAAATCCCAGCCATTAAAACTAGTGACGAATATCTCAACACAAAATGCTCAGAACAGAGTATTGAGTGGTTAAAATCATTCAAGCGCTTGCCTTTCATATGTTTTCACCAACACTTTTATTTTTGGAGACAAATTGAAAATAAACACAGTTTTCGAAAGCCAAACGTTAGTTTGGAGAATGATGGTTCAAATTATTCCGAGCAGATGCAGGCTTAATCCTTCCACTCTGCGTCGTGACTAGGGCGGCCTCGTCTTTTTGTTCGGGAAAAAGGGCGTTTTTTTGTTTTTTTTAACAAGGATGTCAAAACGTCGCGAGTCCTCCTGCTTATCAGAGAGCAGCAAAGTGGAGCTCAAACAACAAAGCAACCGGCGTTCAAATAAAACTGTGACGTTCCTGCCACTGCAGCTTTAGACCTGAAAGAACCGACATTTGATTGTAACTTTCCCCCTTGTGTCATGCTCATTCAGTACCAATGGAGAAACTGTTCATTTAAGTGAATGCATCACAACTTATTTATCCGCAGCTTTCCGAACTCGGCTACTCCAGCCTATGCGGCTCTCGTCCCCCCCGTCCAGTCAATGATTCAGCTTTTTTTTTTTTTGCCGTTGGATCCCGAGGCGTGCCCACACCAGATGGTGAATTTAAAAAGCCCTCTGGTACGTTCTTGATCGATGCGGCTATTTTTTTTAATTTTCCTCTATGTCCCACTTGCCACAGGGAGGCATTCCGGAGGCATCCGCAGCCAGATGTCTTCTGAACCACTGCAGCTGACTCCTGTCCACAACGCAAAACACAACGCGGGTTCTTGTGTCTGGATCGTTTAGTGACGTTAACGCTGCGACCCGAAAGACATTTCAAACACGCCTGTAGAACTTCTTGACTACTCGCTGGCTCGAGTTGTGTAGCGTGCGCGGAGTAAGCGGTTCAGTCTAATTTCGCTTGGTGGAGGGCAAATTGCTTTCTGTTTGTCTCAAAGCCATGTCCCTCCACTTTCCATGCTTTGAAGGTGACGACAATTTGCTCCTCCTTTCAATGCAGAGCATCTCTGAAGCCGCCTTTGACAAACTGACTTTTGCACTGGAAAGTACAGGTGCGGTACAGTGTGGTCATTTATTTTGACGCCATAATACTGTATAAAGTGGAGGTCACAGCATAAATGGGGCTTTGAGGAAGATGACGTCGGTGGTTTACTCAATAGATGATCATTCTTTTGTATAATGGCTCATGTGTCGTATTTTATCGCGTAGTTGTGTTGATGCCAAAGATTGGGGGGGGGGGGGGAAATCTTTATGATCATAACCCAAGCTTTTTATGACTCAATGGTGAGTCTTTTTAACTGCTGCTCCTTTGGCCAATGGCGAACAACACTGCCGTGGAGATGCACAATTTCAAGTAGTTCCTATTCAAAATAATAACATAAAAAAAAAGACATCTACTGGAAATTGTGTGTTCAGTAGGGACATGTCCAGAAGTTGTGTGTTTTATTTGTGTAACTTTGTCAACTAAGTGCCTCTTGAATATTTTCCCCCTTGTAATTCTGCAGTAGTAAATGTTAATGGGCGGTGTATGAATCCCGGATGTCCTGCAGCTGTTTTCCAGAGGACGAGTGTTAAACGGCCCCTCGGAGAGCTTCATCTCAGAGTTTAAAGAGCAACAATCTCAATGGCAGGAGTTTGTTTTCCCACAATCTACCGACTCAAAAGTTAGATGCGCAGATTAGCCTGCATTAGTTCAATCCATAGGTGGCGCCATAACGGGGGGGGGGCGTGCACAAGGCGTGCACAATCCGATGAACACTATCAACAGTTGCCTCTTTAGGCTCGACGCGTGCAGGTAATCCGGTGTCGATAGGCGCACAGGCATCCTCGTCATCCTCATCATCCACCCCCCCCCCCCCCCCCCCCCTCCCCCTCCCCCCCCCCCCTCACCCCCCCCCATCCCCTCCCTCGTACTCCTTTCTGTGCCCGGCCACTGATCAGTTAAGG